>OZ026623.1:3135604-3590489 GCA_964020975.1 Hermodice carunculata | reverse complement strand
TCTCTCTCTCTCTCTCTCTCTCTCTCTCTCTCGCTCGCTCTCTCTCTCTCTCTCTCTCTCTCTCGCTCGCTCGCTCGCTCGCTCTCTCCTCTCTCTCTCTCTCTCTCTCTCTCTCTCTCTCTCTCTCTCTCTCTCGCTCGCTCGCTCGCTCGCTCGCTCTCTCTCTCTCTCTCTCTCTCTCGCTCTCTCTCTCTCTCTCTCGCTCGCTCGCTCGCTCTCTCTCTCTCTCTCTCTCTCTCTCTCTCTCTCTCTCTCTCTCTCTCTCTCTCTCTCTCTCTCTCTCTCTCTCTCTCTCTCATATTCATACACCCTTGGCGCCCCCTGTGGTTACATCAGCATTGATGATTTTTAATGTTGAAGAGACTGCTCAGCATCTGCATGGTATAATTTAGAGATTCATTTCTCCTCATTGCACAGATGGGACTTCCTTACACTAGCTGCAACAATATTCAGGAACAAAAATTAAGCAAACCGTCATATCTTTTTTTTGTGATGCATACATAACTTTCTCATTGCGTGTAAAGTTGTGCCTGGAAGCTTTCAGCACAAAAGAACGTACATGCTTTACCATGTTGATTAAAAGAATGGAAAGTGTTACTCTCATATACTGGTCTATTACGTTTACACTACGCAACTTTCTTTTCAGATTCACCACCGCCCCAAAATAAGGCTAAATCAATCCTGAAGACGGTGACAAATCCGTTGACGTGGGCATCGATGTTCTTTCTGGTTATTACAGGAATGGGTATGGGTTTTCTGAATGCAACGCTGTCTCTTTATCTAGAACAGGTAAGGGAATGATAGTGTGACCTCTTATTCCAGCGAGTTATGCTGTTCTACATTAGTTTTCACCAGTAGCACACATGGCATTTGGTATATATTGTCGGCCAACTACGGCATTTGGCAGCAATACATGGCTTACCGTGGCAAGCTGCAATGACGTGGCACCTCACCACAGCTGTGCTGCTTAATATCGCTGCCGCTAGCTGTTGAATGTCGCATGTTTCCATTCATACAAGAAGGTTGCTAAAAGAGGGTGGGAAAACGTCTGACTTTCTTGCAAATTGAGCTCTGTGATAGTTTAAACCCATGGAGTATTTATGGCCCCAGAAATAGCATGCAGACTTTATTAATTAAGAATCAAACCAAAAGTAGCTCAAAGTTTATTTCCGCAACAATAACATTTCAACGCCCTCAAACTATTGATTGGGTACAAGAAGGCACATTTTGAAAGGCATTTAGTATAGTTTAGGGTGCGTCTGCTACCTTTATACCCAAGTATAGCACAAGCATAGGTCTACGTCAGGGCATCATATGCTATGTTTAATTCTCAAGCTCAAGAATAAATTTTCATCCAAATGGACATTAAACCAAATCTTCATAGTAATGATTTCTTCTGCTATACGATGTAGCACCTCTCTCTGCAAAAAAAATATTTTACGTGAACGACACACCTAAAGCTCACAGGCTTTGGTTACTACATACAAATGAACTTCTAAAGAAATACTAAATTGTATAAGAGTCAATTGGTACGTGTGTCAGAGAAATAACAAATAATGGTTCTGGCATCCATTAATTTCATAGAAAGCACCATGATTTTTAGAGTTAAACAGTTTTATACGAAGCTACAAGTTCGCACTGTAGTTGACACATAAGCTTCTTTTCTCCTTTGTCTTTCCTCTTCTTCTTTTCATTTGGTTGTCTTTCACTTCCCTATGCTCAGTCTGCCATTTTTATGTACATGTGTCACAATTTTTTAATCCTGTCTATATATTCTTAAGTGTACCGTAGGGTGTCTCATGTGCAAGCGATATCATCTTGTCATAATGCAAGTCTCCCTGGCCACTTAAATATTATCCACTTTGTAATTTGAACATTGGTTGAATCGTGACAATCTGAATCTGAATTTCCGTTGGCTGGTTTTCTTAACCCAGATTATAGCCTATGAGGAGTTGCCATCGTAATTTTTTTTCTGAGCTGTTATATTTTAACACATGCCTTCATTGGTCTTTCATTCATTTTCTTACACCTGTCTTATTCCTCACAATAAAAGCTTTCTGCTCTGACCATACATCACGGTCCTTAGAGTGTGGCTTTTAATGCTGTACAATAAAAGCTTTCTGCTCTGACCATAGATCACGGTCCTTAAAGTGTGGCTTTTAATGCTGTACAATAAAATCTTTCTGCTCTGACCATAGATCACGGTCCTTAAAGTGTGGCTTTTAATGCTGTACAATAAAAGCTTTCTGCTCTGACCATAGATCACGGTCCTTAAAGTGTGGCTTTTAATGCTGTACAATAAAAGCTTTCTGCTCTGACCATAGATCACGGTCCTTAAAGTGTGGCTTTTAATGCTGTACAATAAAAGCTTTCAGCTCTGACCATAGATCACGGTCCCTAAAATGTTATTTTGGCCATAGGCTTAAATTAAAGTTTATACTGACAGTTATGCGCTCATTCATATCGCCGTCTTTTCTGTACCAGCAGCTGGTTTTTCTCTGTGTACAGTGTACATGTTATCGGTCTTCCTTGGTGACAACCGATCGGCATATTCCAAATTCTTATGCTCGTTTAGGCCGCACTTCAGTTCCAGGGGTGTGTGCGGTGGACGTTCCTTCCATTTCTGTGCTACCCACCACCACCCCTGTGTATCATTCGATAACATAACTCATAAGCACCACCTGACGACCTAGCCATTGTTTTACATTGCACGATTTATGGTGCAGCTGACCTCTAATATACTTGATCGCTAGCCTTCATTCTCAGCTCTCCGAACACAACTCTCACCACGTACATGCTGTACATTCCCCACGGGAAGTGCTGAGTTGTGCGACCTCGAGACAGCTGCCTAAATGACCTAGTGGGGGGACTTACGGTGTCCATTGCTTGCTGTGAAATCCAACAAGATACCACTTTCGAGGGGAGAACCAGGCCCCCTCACACGAAACGTGCGCTATCTGAGGATTTCACCACAATGAACCACCTCTGCTCCCCCATTCATATTATATTGGATGGCCAGCCTTGCGCCCTCAAAGCCAAATGAATAAAGCTTGTTAAATTTACTTATTGCTTATGTTATTTTGTTCAGTATAAAGTGTGGCTTTTAATGCTGTACAATAAAAGCTTTCTGCTCTGACCATAGATCACGGTCCTTAAAGTGTGGCTTTTAATGCTGTACAATAAAAGCTTTCTGCTCTGACCATAGATCACGGTCCTTAAAGTGTGGCTTTTAATGCTGTACAATAAAATCTTTCTGCTCTGACCATAGATCACGGTCCTTAGAGTGTGGCTTTTAATGCTGTTTTCATTGGTTTATTCCTCACAGGTTAATCCCTTGCTGTTTGTTTTATTTTCAACATGTTTGCCTGCGTGATATTTTAGCCTCGTTGTCACTTGCAGTTTGACCTGTCCAGTGTTGCCATTGGTGCTATTTTCATGGGGGACGCCGGTTGTTTTGCAATAATGACGCCAATTTGGGGTGCTCTGTGTGACAAATTTGTAAGTACTTAGGTCCTTATGTTCTAGTTCTTAACCGAGACTACCCATTAACAGTTTTCATTCTTAAATTTTGTACGTTAACGTGTATACAGATTTGTTGGGTTTTTTGGATTTTATTTTTTTTTATTATTATTTTTTTTTTTTTTGGTGGCAATGGAAGAATTTAAGTGTTACGGTTTGATCGGTGTGAGCAGTTTCTGATGTATTGCCCTTGGTACGAATCAACGCAAACAATGAAATATAATATAATGAAATTGTATATATATATATATATATATATATATATATATAATATATATATATATATATATATATATATATATATATATATATATATATATATATATATATATATGTGTGTGTGTGTGTGTGTGTGTGTGTGTGTGTGTGTGTATGTATGTGTGTGTGTGCGTGTGTGAGTATGCATGATGCATATATTTAAGCTGGCTTGCTTACGCAAAAAAATTAAAATCTACGTTCATGCATTGATGAAGTTTATGTGCAATTAATAATGAATTGAGTTCAGAAAATAAGTCCTTTTCAACAACCTCTATTTACCTGTGTCTTTATGATGTGTGTTGTTAACTACTAAACAAACAATGATGGGCGTAATAAATAATTACTGATTATTATCGAACATGTTGTGGCAGTGCTTCTTCTAATTGTATCCAAAGCAGTCTCAAGAGAATTGTTTTTCCAACATGTACGAGAACGGATAATTCTAATTGCAAAATTATAGATTTCCCACAATTTTGATACAAAGGTAAGTTACCTATGATATATCACAATTGGTCCTGATATACATACAAGAAATTACCGAAAATTATTTAAACATAGAAAGGTGTTCAACGGACCGTGCCGATATGAATTCCCAGCAGATGGCATCGCGGAGCTACAAGTAATGCTCGACTTCAAATGAATATGTATCTGTGCCACTAACTCTAATTGTTGTCAAATAAGCTGCACTGTCAGCTGTACATTGTCGCCAAATTTGAATTCGTACGGGACCGCGAAAAATAAAAGGAACATTTTCCTGCATCAAACACGCCACTTTCTACAACTCTGTTTTCGCAATGGCAAGACAAGAGAATTTTGAACAATATCCGATATACCTTTTTATTTATTTATTTTTTTAATTATGGAACAACAAAAAATTCTGACATTGAGACTCTTAGAATAATTTTATAAGATTAATTATGCTTACGGGGGATATTGCGGCGACACATAACTTAAAGTATAAATCACTTGCAGTATGATTACACAAATGAAGTTAACGTCGATTTCAGCCAAAGAGTGTCTGCCCAATGCTGATCCTTGGAACCATCTGCGCTGGCATTGCGTTTCAACTCTTGGGGCCGGCTCCATTTTTAACATTTCTACCAAAGTGAGTGAAGCTGATCAGGATCAATTGTACCGGAGTGGCCACAAACGTCGTCAATGATTTCAACTATATGTGTAAAGGTTATTGTTTGCACAGTTTATAAAAATCAGTAGGAGCAATAAACACATATATCCACGCTTCAGTCGTATCACCAATTCGACACAGAGCTTTTAGCTAATGGGATGACCAAACTCTCCTGCATAAAACTACAGCAATTTTAAAAATAGAACAATTGAACAATGCCAACTTATGTGGATCGTACGATGCTAGAATGATCAACTCATTTGTAGATTTGTTTGTGTAATATTTCATCACAAAATGATATTGATTTAATGTTGTCTAAGCTGCTAGAGTATCATGCCCACTGCCTTTGAGTTGTCGAAATTACACCACAGGGCAGCATTGTCAGAACTTAGTGGATTCTTTCGTCTGACAAGTAGCTGGCTGAATCTGATCATGCACTCCTTTTATCTGTTCTCTTCATTAGAGGGAGCTCTGGTTGTTATCATACCTCTTGTTTTCACTGGGAGACAGTTCTAAGATTGCTTCAGCCATGTCTCGCCAGGTCCGAGGTCTCGTTCTCATTATGTCATGCAAATTTTCCTCACCAGACGGAAGCTCTGGCTATCATTGTACTCTGATGACTTTTTATCTCCCCAGGTGGCAGCTGTGGCTTATAGTTGTCGCCATGATTATGGATGGTGCGTCGAGCTCTGTGATCGTTTCAACTTTCAGCCTATTTTTTTCAGTAGCCAGGTAGGGATGACAAAGGTCTTAACTGTATATAGGGATGACCCAACAGAGATCTTCAAATAATAAAAAACATATAGTTGAAATGAAAGTGACTCATGAAAAAATTCTTTGATGGAGTTCATGTGATATGGTGGTAGACCGCGCATATACAACACAATTTAAGCATTTTAGTAGCAACCATACACTGTAAAAATACACATAGTCTGATGCAGTATTCCAAATCCAATAATGCTAAGAATGACCGAGTTCGTGAGCTACATGATTATTAAATGGATCAAAGCCAACACAGTTTACATTAGGCATTTTATATATTTTTGTCATCATTTGTAAAGATCACGGTGCGGGGTGGATGACTTTATGTTATTTGTATCCCCAAACCCTGTTAATGGGTATTTTGACAGATTATTAAGTGGAAACCATCTAGTTTGAACTCACTATATAACATTGAATTCACATGTCAAAAATGTTGAGCCGAGCGATAATGAGAAGAAGGATATTTATTTTAAGGGCCTTAATTCAGGCCGTGGATGAGCACATTTACGCACCATAAAATATTTCTTGGCTCTCAGATCGTCAGGACTAGGTGACAGCATGGATGCCTACGGCTTGGTCTCGAGCATTTATCTCGTAGGCTATCAGCTTGGGTAAGTTATTATTATCATTACCTTGATGTTTAATATTCCTTGCTCAAGTATTTTCAAAACCTACACGTGGTTTGATATTATTATCAGATTAATGTTATCAAAGCACACAAAAACAGTCAAACAACACTCACTACCCGATTCCAGTTGTCACACATCTCAAGTTACTGCACTTAAGTTTCACCTTTAGGCCGTCGACAAAAAGCACCCAGGTGCTAATTACCGTCTATCCGTCTATTTAAAGCTTAAATCCCATCTTATAAGAAAACATTTTTCTGATGATTTGTAAATGAGACCTTTCATGATGGCACATCCAAGGCCAATAGTTTTTGTTGAATTGGGTTGCGCGTGACCAAGGAGGCGTATCACCTGACATATAACCATCTAATTTAAGATGAAAACGTCTGCATTAAGGAAAAAAACATAGTGAAAAAACAAGGGCCAAAGGGGGGCTATTGGCTTTGCCTTATCCTGTACCAGGCCAGAGGTTAATGCCCAGAGAGAACAATCCACTTTATCTGTGTTAAATCTGTAGCGACAACAAACAAATGGAAGGCAAAGAGCTGTCGATCTTTAGTTTCCTCTACGTATAACAGTGTATTTACTCTAAGTGTCAAAACGTGTAATTAAGAATCATATGTTATGTGCTTTCTCATTACATAAATGAGGAAACATCTTCACAAGTGGCAACTGCGATACAGACTGTTGGGACTTCACATTGCCGTTCTGAGGGGTAAAAATAGCCGTGATATGTATTGGACCCTGTGGACCGTGTCTTTGTCCAAGCAAAACCACCACAAGAAATCGAACCAAACTTTTAGTGTTTGCGGTTTGGCTTAGTGGCGAAAACGTTAAAGTCAAGCAAAGCCAAACTTATTTTTGATCTCTAATAATTTTAATTGTTTACGTATGTGTCCTCTTTATTTCTTCCAATATGTTTCATAATATGACAATGATACTGATGGCAAGACTCAAACTTGTATCAGGCAAAACCTTAATCAATGCTAGCATTGAATTATAATCAAATACTCTCACCACAGAGCTTTCATTGGACCTATCCTTGGCGGCGCCTTGGTGGAACATTGGAGTTTCCCATGGCTGCATCGATCATTGGATTCATAAAGTGGTCAGCGGTATGACATTGATTTTTTAAAAACCGTTTTCTCTAAACTGCTGTAATGCGCTTGTTTTCAATTATGAATAAGGATTTAAACAACTAATCTGTTTTCAACATGTATGAAAATACATACAGATGTACATACATATACACATCAATGCAGACGAACAAACATCCATCCATCCATCCATCCATCCATCCATCCATCCATCCATCCATCCATACATACATACATACATACGCACGCACGTACGTAAGTACGTACGTACATGCATACATACATACATGCATACAGTGTATGCGTCCATGCATTGCAATGCATAATCAGTTTTATTCCAAATTTCCCTTTTCATTTCCCGAGATTAACGATTGAGAGTTGTTTTGCAACTGCATGCGCTCATCAACATAGAATAAAAAGCGATAATTTACTTTTATTCAATTGTTTTTTTATTTACTTACTTACTTACTTTAGTGGGGATGTTTGTCGGGTTATTCATGCTCATTTGTCGTTTTCTGTCGTGTATTAAAAATATGGTCCACATCTGATGGTGTTCCTTCTCTGTTTCAGTCTCTGTTCCTGACTCTGTACCTAGTATTTTCAAAGTGCTGTGGAAAAGTCGATGGTGCAGGCAGCACAACAGAGGAGGAAGAGAGACCACTTTTACACAATGATACATAATTCATTCTTTAATTCGGATTCAACCAAAGACTTGTTTTCTATGATCTCCAGATTCGTATCTTGTAGACCCCTCTCGACAGTGTGCACAGTAACTAATGTAATACCTCTATCTGTACTGCATCAGATATTCCCATTTCTTGTACACAAATCAGGTTTACGGGGTTTTTTATGTTTTTTGTCTGAAGCGTCAAACGTAAAACCTGTATGTGTGTGCCCCAGCCCTATTCACCGCTCCACTGTAAGAGTGTGAATTACTGCCTAAATCTGTATTTTGTTGACACCCTCACCGGAGTCGAGAAGTCGTTGACTGATTAATGGTCAAATGCTTTCAACATCTTGATGAGACGTTGACTGTCTGAACAGAACGTACATGCAAGTGAAATGGCCCCTAGATTTCTTGCCTGCTCTACATGGACGGTAAAGTTCCCTGTTTGGGAAGCAGTTTTAAAATGGTCAGTTTGTTCAGCTGAGTACCTTCAGAAATGCGACGTTTTTGCCGAAGAGTTCCACCTCATTGTTGTGAAGAAACCGGCTTCACTTTTTTATTAGCCGATTCGTTATAGACAAGCACAGAGGTTACATATTCCATTTTGTGAGTTTACAGTCATGTGGTGTGCCCCATTGTTCTTTTCATGTCAGCCACGGATCTCTTCCAATGTATGTAAATAATATTTCACCCAAGGCCTGGCTGGTGCATCCATCGAGACTCTCTTTACTTCGGTCGGAAGGATTTGCAACAAATGTATATTATGTATGAGCTCCAACTCGCCGGAAGCGTTGATAGAAACTACGGTAGTGAATACACACTCGCAAATGCAGCTGTTGGTTGGCACAAGAGGGAAAAAAACTAAAGCAGCATAATATACCATAGACAGTCATATATCCTGAAAACAGTACCGGGGTTCTGGGATAAAAAAAATTGACGTAAGCTAACAGTTCTACAGGATTAACTGTAGCAACCATCTTGTAGTGGATGTTTTTGGCTTTATGAAACATTGGTCGTTCCTACGGGGTATCGACTGGTACAAGACAAAAAAAAGTTAAGACTTATTTCCATTGTGGTCCATGGCAGTCCCAAGACTGGGTGGCTCGGAATAGCGAGTTTGGATGAACCAACAAACTATGAATATCACAGATATGCTTATTTTTATATATTTAAAAATAAATTAATTAAAACTTATTGTATTCACTGGATAGCATGATATTAGTTAGATGTTTCTTAACTGCAGGTTTAAAGGTAAGGATCGAGTCCTTGGATTTAATTTCTGAGGGCAACTGATTCCACAGTTTTATAGAAGAATATAGGAAGGATTTCAGTTCAGGCCCGCCAACTCCTGGGACCACCAGGGAATCCACGCTTGAGCGAATAAAATGGCTGTGAACGTCACCAGTGCGGACCATATTTTCTTTCATATAATCTGGACAGGTGCCCCTCACTATTTTAAACATGTGTGTCAGTTTATTTTGTTCGACTCTGCTAGAAACATCCAGCCATCCTAAATCGGAAATTTGTTCAGCACCAATATGGGTTCTTGCCTGCCATTTATTAAAACGGATCATTTTGTTTTGACAAGCTGGAATTTCTGTTTTGTTTTCAAGGTCACAGTGCTGTGCCAAGCCGCACACGCGTAGTCAAAGTGAGGTTGGATTAGCGCTGAGCAAAGAAGTTTCCTTGTTCTTGTGCTCAGCCCCAATCCTTGCCTATACAAAAATTTGAGTTCAGAGTTAATTTTATTCAAAACTGACTCTGCGTGAAGTTCTCCAGAAACATTCTGGTCCAGCATCATTCCCAGATATTTGACCTTTGAGGATGATTTTATTTCTTGATTATTGCATGTGATTTTGAGAGACGATTTTTTTTTAATTTTAGGTTTTGTGCCGAACAAGATTGATTCCGTTTTGCCCAGATGAAGAGATAGCTTGTTATCGATCAACCATTGGTTTAGTGAGTGAAGTTCAGAAGAAAGAGTATGTTCTATTTCGTGGATGGATTTGGCAGAGACCAGTAAGGCTGAGTCATCTGCGTAAAGAAGAAGTTTGCAGTTGACAGCCATGGGCATGTCATTGACATATATTAAGAATAATAGTGGCCCGAGTAAGGAACCTTGTGGCACGCCACAAGTGACTGTATTTGCTTTAGAAGTAGCGCCTTTGTAATAAACAACCTGTGAGCGATCAGATAAATAGGAATGAAACCAAGCGACTGATGCAGAGTCCAAGCCGATTGATTTAAGCTTTCGACACAGTAAACCATGGTTCACTGTGTCAACAGCTTTCTGGAGGTCAAGCAGGACCATCCCTGTGTAAAGGCCTTTGTCCATATTCATTCTTACATAATCCGTCAAATGAATAAGACAGGATTCTGTTGAATAGTTGCGTCTGAAGCCACTGAAAATCATACAGAATATCGGACTTGGACAGATATGTCTCTAGTTGAGAATAAACAATCTTTTCCAGAATTTTTTAGAAGATGCACAATATTGAAAAAGATAGATAGATAGATAGATAGATAGATAGATAGATAGATAGATAGATAGATAGATAGATAGATAGATAGATAGATAGATAGATAGATAGATAGATAGATAGATAGATAGATAGATAGATAGATAGAAATACAGGACCTGATAGATAAACAGGCAGGCAGAGAGAGAGAGCGAGAGAGAGAGAGCGGGAGAGAGAGAGAGAGAGAGAGAGAGAGAGAGAGAGAGAGAGAGTGCACAGTAACAGGACAAACGGCATGATGTATGGGTAATTGATTCCATATAAGAGCACCTGAGTCAGCTAATATACCCAAAAAACATATTTGGCTATTACAAAGCCTCTTCGAAGTACAGCAAGTTGGAAACACGCGGCTTTCTAAACTTTGTCTGTTTGGTCCTTGAAAGACATATTAGTTTGTCCAGTTTGACTTCAAGTTTATTTCCATTGTCTGCTTCGTCTAAATTTTTTTAAACACATAAGACATACATTTTTCTTTTAATGTGCTTCCTTGTCTGTCCAGTGGTAGTCAGCATAGCCTTGTTTTTTTTTCATCATTGGTTATCATTTTATCATTTGAGCACCAATAGTTGCGTCTTTTATGTTTTCGTTTAAGCTGTGTTCTATTCCAGCTACTGTCTGGCCAGTTGAAGTGAGTGTAGAATCATCTGCATATATTTCGCATATTCCGTTTTTTCACATGAAGAGTCAGATCGTTTCTGAATGTTATAACCAGCAGCGGTCCAAGTATGGATCCTTGAGGTACTCCTGTTCGAATCTCAAATTTACTTGACAGGACACCTTTTACAGTAACTTGTTATGAGCAATGTTCTAGGTAGAATTAAAAGCAACACATCGTGTTTTCTATGCGCTCATATGCTTGAGCTTTTGTAATAATATACCATGATGTATGAGGTCAAAGGCCTTTCTCATATCCAATAGAATAAATCCTTTTAGTTTATTTGCGTCTACGGCTGAAGCCCAGTCATAGACCATCTTGATTAGGGCAGTTTCACAGGAAAACCGTTCTGAAACCTGAGTGACCCATTTGAAACAGACTAAAACTATTCATAAAATCATAGATTGTGGTGCATTTGTCGTTCAAGGATTTTGGAAAGCATGCACAGAATAGAAATAGGCCCCTAATTATTATGATCAGCTTGTTTGCCGGCTTTATGGATAGGCGTGACCTTGGCTTACTTCTGTATATACGGGAAGACATTTGTTTTTATGCTTTGGTTGCATATCCAGGCAAGTGGTTAGGAATTTTAGCTGCAGACAGCTTAAAAATTGTAGGCTCAATTCCGTCGATACCAGTTGCTGTGTTGATATCCAGATTCTGTAATCTCTCCATAACAAAGTCAGAGGTCAGTAGCGGTATATCAAACATAGTACCCTCCGGGTTCTGTTTTGATATCAATTAATTTGTTTGTTTGTTTGTTTTTATTGTACCGAGTTTCAGAAAAAGTAAACAACTGTTTTAGGAGAAGTGCAATATTGCGAAACCACAAAAATCGTAAAAGATCGCAGCGCAACCTGGTAAAACAAATTTAGATCTAGGTTCCCCAGAAGTGTCCCTATGCAATTTCCAAACAATTGGTTTAGCGCTTTCGGAGAAGTTTTATATATATATATATATATATATATATATATATATATATATATATATATATATATATATATATATATATATATATATATATGTGTGTGTGTGTGTGTGTGTGTGTGTGTGTGTGTGTGTGTGTGTGTGTGTGTGTGTGTGTATTATATATATATATATATATATATATATATATATATATATATATATATATATATATATATATTAACAAACAACTCATAAAACAATCCAAAAACCATTGAAGCGTGAATATAAGAACGAACTTGTTAGAGATACGCACAAGGTACATCCCCACCAAGTTTTGGGAGAATATGGCCTGGGTTTTGGAGAAGTCGAAAATTGTGAACGGACTACGGATCACCACCCATCCAAAAAGCTCAGCTGACTGAAAACTCAATTCAGCTAAAAATCAAAATCAAAATTGTTTAAATTGCTAATGTATTGCTGTAATTCACTTTTAACATGTCTATAATAAACCTTAATTGATGTCAACTGAAAAACCTCAGTCCCTTTCCAGATTTTTAAAAAGTGGATCTGAGAGAGAGAGAGAGAGAGAGAGAGAGAGAGAGAGAGAGAGACAGAGAGAGAGAGAGAGAGAGACAAAGAGAGAGAGAGATGTTGGTATCAGTGTAGTGTCACTTTTAATGATAAAGAGAAAACAACGCCATAACAGAGCGATACGGCACTTTGCGAAAATTCTGTTTGGTCTTATTACGGAACTTATACCCGACAGTGAATAAACCACATTTTGTTGAATGTTTCTAAGAACTGTATGTGAAGGTGACTGATGACTGTGATAAAAGATAAAAACATCAAACCGGCAATGGTGTCGGCGTTAGATCCCAGTGACTGAAAGACTGGTTCCCCGGGAGGTGCTTTCAATTCTCCACTAAAACTCAAATGTTTTCCTCATGTTGTTTGCTACAGTTGAATATCAAATAAAACAAAGTGGCACAACGACGAAAGCTGAGATTCACGATGTAATAAGACCGCCAGCGAACACCTACTCACTGATGGTTCGGTCTGTGGCTGTTACTTTGTCCCATGACATCCGAAAAAGCAATCTTATTGCACAAATTAAATGTGCAAATCTTACTCAGGTGTTTACAACGACAATATTCTACCCCACAAATGTTTCGCTAATGTTAACCACAATTAGAGTCATTGCACGTGGGTTCGAAGTGTTGCATGTGTGCGTGTCTGTTTGATTTGATAAGATGTGTGCGGCTCGACGTGTTTGTAATATTGTATCCCATGTTGGAATGTTTATTTTATCGCCCCGTGGCTCCGATCCTTTACACCTTGGAAAACAAACTGATGGCCAAACCATGTCCCAAGTAGGTTTGGTTTCTTGTCTAAAAACACCCGATACTTCGATACGTTGCCAGTTTGACCGAATGCTTCGAAATGCAATGACATTCTTCTTCTTCTTCTTCTTCTTCTTCTTCTTCTTCTTCTTCTTCTGCTCCTCCTCCTCCTTCTTCTTTCGCCAATTGTAGGTGCCACTGGCGCTTCGTTTGATCACACGAAGGTTGTACCAGGGACACGTGAGGTTCAGCTCACCTCTGTGAATAAGAGTCCAATAACTTTAACTCTTCTTGTCTTAAATGTAGTTATGGCAGGTTTAGAATTAACCGTCGTTAAACCAGGAATTTGACCCTGGAAACATTATGATAATTCAGATGAATAGCATGTTTGTTGTGATATGCACTGAAAAAGAAAACCTGCTTATTATAAGTTTACTGTCGTCAACAGCAAGGTTTGATATGTATCTGCCTTTACACACATGCACGAATAGGGAAAAAAGAGAGACATGGTGCAACAAACACAGAGAGACGTGGAGACTGACAGGGTGGTGCCGGAGGAATGGACTATGGGTTGTTGTGTGAATTCCACATCCACATCATATATATATAATTTTTTTCCAACACAGCATATATGTATACATATCATGGTCTTTCCATCTTAAAATGGAACAAAGATATATTTCTTTTTTTTTTAATCCACTCCACTACATCCATGTTAGATAGCAACTATACTTTTCCATTTTTGATTGTAAAATTGCAGTTTTCCACTCGAAATTGCAATATATTTCTGGATTTCTATGTACCTATAGAGTACCCTCATGAAGGATTTAAAACATGTTGTTTGTATTTTTACTACATCAAGATTGCCATATATTCAATTCAGCTATAATAAAAATCATGTTAATATGCTCATTGTCTGCACCTATACAACTTAACATTATTTCTTTTCTGAAAACTCTGCTATTTTTGTATGGTCCCCTAACCATCTTACAATATTTTGCTCCATTACCTTTCAGTTAAAAATTATGCAAGACCAAAATAGGTGTGGTATATTTTTTACTTCTAAATCGCAAAAATAACATTTGTTTGATTCTACTATCCCAATTTTGTGTTACAAGTCATTTGTCTTGAAAACTCTTGGAACAAATTTAAACTAAAAAGTTCTTTGCTTTGTTTAGGCTACATAGTAGCTTGATATATAAGATCAAAAAACGTTTCACAGTCTTCAGCAATTTTAGTTGCATTTAACTCAGATTCCCGTTTTGATAGTACCCTCTCTGTTGAATTATCATATTGTATTTTGAAGTTTTACCCTTTGACACTAGTTTTTCCATTATGCACAATTCCATGTTAGTGGTAGTTCAGGGGGAACTGTTCTCAATAATAACTTTCCAGTTTTCGGTATTTCCTTTATAATACTAAAGTATACCAAAAAATCAGTCCGTGCATTCATTTCTGTATAAATTGTTCATATGACAATATTTGTCTTCATTTTGTCAACAAGTGTGAAATCATGTAAACATCTTTCGATCCAAGTTTTCTAAATAAACAGATTTTTCGTTTATCAATATGAAATCATTATATCATAGATACTGCCAATTAAAAGAATTAATATGGCAGTCTTTGCTGTTGAGCCCATATATACCCAGTCCATTGGCAAGGTGGGTTAATAGTTCTTTCTCAGCTCCCTCTGTTCGGGCGAAAATTCCCTCCATGTATGAAAAAACTTTCTGTATCACTACTGAGGGGTGGTCACAATGTTTAACATAATCAAACACTTCACTTTAAGTATTAGGTGAGAAACTGACCAAGGAGTCCTAAAAATAGAAATGGTCTCGTTATATGCTTGCTACTCAATGCACAATTTCTGCTACAATCTGTCAATACAACACAGAAAAATATCATCTTCAAATCTTTCTTTGCAACTGAGTTAGCGATCATGGGCAACATCGAAGTATTAATGAGGGACCGCCTTAATATGTCAAAAAATCATATTGATGGGTGGAGGCATTTAAAAAAACAGAAACATCTCGGTAAAATAGTCACACTGAATATATTTTACCTTATTAGAATTGAAAGCAATTTATATTACACGTACAAGATATTCTTACCAATTATCAGATTTGTTTTATATGTTCAGTTTAAATATCAGTTGTTTTATTTGAACATGTTTAGAGATTACAAATATGTGAATATATTGAATTCAGATATTTTCTCACAAAGCAAAATAAATAAATTGTATTAGGTTAAATTAAATACACCTAACAAACGTACAAAACACAATGAATAAATAAACGAATAAATAAATTGATTAGTTAAATTAAACAAACCTTACAAAAAAACACAAACACAATTTCAAATAAAACAGAAAAAATAAAATAAATAAGAAAAAGTTGGTAATTTGAAATAAAATAGATTACAAAAAATAAATACAAATAGACATAAATATAATAAATTAAGAAAATAAGATAAAAAAAAATAAAATGAAACCAAATAAAATAAAGGAACATAAAATTAAATAAAACTTACCCCTATGCTACCAAGCAATAAAGATGACAGTTTAGGAACACACCCAGATACCCTGCAGACACCCTACAGATGCCTAAAGGCGCCCACAGACGCGCGCAGATGCCCTACAGATGCCCTGTAGTTGCTCTCACATGTCCGACAGGCACGCCACTGATCCCCTTAGACGCCCTCATATGCCCCAATATACACCCTCACACCCCCACATACGCCCCCATATGCCCGAATATACGCCGTTATATGCCCTCATTCGCTGTAATATATGCCTCTATACGCCCACATACTCTTACGTACATCCTCACCCCCCCCCCCCCAATATACGCCCTCAGATGGCCTACAGACGTCTGTAGGTACCTACAGCCGCCATCAAAATCCATACAGATGCCCTACAGATGCCCTAAGATGTCCTGCAGACGCTTTCAGAGGCCCTACAGACGCCTCTGTGACGCCCTCCCACAAAAACGCATCGACTTGCACAAAACAAAACAAAAACATAAACAAAAATATTAAGCACAGAACAGCACACAAAACAGCACAAGAGAACACAGAACAGCACACAAGACCCACACAGACCCACATAAGACAGACCCGTCATAAGACCCACATAGACCCACACAAGACCAACATAGACGAGCACATAGACCTATAGAGACATGCACAACAGCACACAGAACAGCACAAGAGAACACAGAACAGTATTCAGAACAGGACAGCCTGAATTAATGAAACTTTATACATTGATACCAAATTTATTCAAAACAGTCTTTTGTGAGGATGGGGTGGTCCTAAAAAGGAACTTTTTATGACTTACATAGGGAGTTTACTCCCACCAGAGTTCACTGCAATCTTGGTAGGCATCTGAAGCACCATCTCCTGGACCACATGTAACACAGTACAGATGTCTACAATGTATGTACACTTTCCTGGGACTGTGTGGTTTCTCCAAACACCCACAACATAATGCATAACTAATACAGGGAGGTAAAGCAGGCTACTTTGGACACTTATGTATGTACCATCCAGCGATGAGTTTTTTTTTCTTTTTTTCTTTTTTTTTTTTTATATATATTTTATTTCAAGGTAGCATTACACCAAGTGCAAGTAAAATATTCCTTGAATATTCTTCCTTCTCATGACATGGTCGACGGCCATTGCTTGTTTTGCAATCCATTTAAAACTTGTCGCAGCTACAGAACAACTAATGCTTACCTCCAGAACCCACCCTGTTTTATACCATTTCTGTGACGTCAAAAGTCATGTGATTTTCCAATTAAATCTAGTTTTGAGCTCTCGTCTGTGGGGCTATATTACAACTTTTGCCCATGTTACTTTTTTAAATTGACCAGTTTAAATAAGTTTTCATTTCCAGAATCTTCCAATATGTATACACATGCAATAAACCAAAATGTGCCATAGACGCATCCAATGAACCACAAACGAAAGTACATGTAATAGAATTATAATTTATGCTTATTAGGGGCACTTCAAAAGTTTAAATGTTGAATATTTTTAAAACCATTATAGGTAGAATGGTCATTCCAACTTTAATGTATAGGTTTGTGATGCAGACACATGATTGATTACAATCAAAACTTGTAGAATCTTAATTTGTGCAAATTAAAAGAATACAAAAAAATAGACCCGGAACAACTTCACAACTATAACAGATAGAAGTGTCATTCCAACTTCGGTCGATAGGCTGGTTACATACCTGCATCCAATGAAAGCATATACATGTTGTTTAATTTAAAACTGTGAAGCAGTTTAACATCAAACTTGACGAGTCTGTATTGTTTTTTTTTTAGGTGGTCATGCTTCGATGAATTTTGGCTTTTTTTCTCATTTTTCCCCCCATTGGGGGAGAACCTTGAAATTCCACGCTATAAAGGCTCTTGGCCGATGACCTTGACATAACGAAGAAACAGCACTAGGTACCCAGACTAGTTTTGGAGTAGAGAGTATCAAGGGCAGCCGAGGCCGAACAGTTTACACAGTTCTATAATTTATTTTTACTGTTACTGTTATTGTTGTTGTTATTGTTATTGTCATTGTTATTGTCATTCTGACTTTTATCATTGTCATTTCCGTTACCGTTAACGTTACCGTTACTGTTATTGTTATTGTTTCATTGTTAATGTTGAATGGTGGTAATAGCAGTGTTGTAGGTACGGTATTGTTATTGTTAACGTCATTTCTGTTTCTGTTATCGTTATCGTTACCATTATTGTTATTATTTAGTAGTAGTAGTAGTAGTAGTAGTGTTAGTAGTAGTGGTGGTAGTAGTAGTAGTGGTAGTGGTAGTAGTAGTAGTAGTAGTAGTAGTAGTAGTAGTAGTAGTAGTAGTAGTAGTAGTAGTAGTAGTAGTAGTAGTAGTAGTAGTAGTAGTAGTAGTAGTAGTAGTAGTAGTAGTAGTAGTAGTAGTGCTGTGCTCACATAGTTTTTGGCAGGGTGCTCACTCGATATAGAACATCTGCGTGTGTCCACAGTTTAAGTTTTCAAGGATGTTTACTATTGATAAAACATGTCAGTTTATTTTAAGAGGGACCTTTTTAGTAGAGATAAAAATACATTACCAGAGATCAAAGTTCCTGTGTCAAACTATGCTGTCGGGAAAACGAATAATACACAATAGTTTCATTGAAAGTCGAAAAATATCGGTTAAAAATTCATTTGTGTTCCCTTATAATGAGTCGGAGTCACTTGTCGAGCACTAAAACAGTGAATAACATTTCCTGTTTTTAGTCCCCACAGTTATTGAATGAAAAAGCATCAATTGTTATAACTCACTGTCAATTGACAAATGATGGCTTTTTACTGGTGACCGAACAATGAAAGATTTACTATAATCGTCGATATTTGTTCATTTTTTTTTCAGTTTAACTTATCAGCAGTAGCTGTCGGTGTAATTTTTATCGCAGATGCAGGTTTTTACGCGATTTTCACACCAATACTTGGGGCTTTATGTGATAAACTTGTAAGTTCATTTTTGGTTTTATTTGGTTTGGTATCTGAAGCGCGGTGTTCCTTTTTTGGGAGGGGGTATATTTTGGAGGGATGGGGTCTTGTCTGTTTATTTATATAATAAAATGTTTATATTCTCTTCAGTACGCAAAAGAAAGAAAAACGCTTTAATCCTTTCATCGCCATTTTGTTGACCGAATCAATAAATTATTGTGGGGATTAACTCGGCAACAATGTACTGAGCATGGAATACAAGATCTTTTCGCGCCCTACTTAATTTCGCAATACCCCTCAATTTGCAAAATATTGTCGAAAAACAGGAAAGAATTCAAAGCATATTCACCCGCTCGTATGAAGTTTAGAAAATGCATCCACGCAACCTTTCATCTCTGGCTACATGTAACCCGTGCATTTGGATTATTTTATCTGCGACACATTAGCCAAACACCGTTTCCGCAAGCCATACAAACGGCAAAAATGCTTGAGATGTCCAGGGAGATGAAGTGCAGGAAGGTTACCATTTGCTTTCAGCGCATTATACTTCGTGCTCTCCACGGATGCGTGAAATGAAAATGCGCGAGCATCTTCGAATTAAAAACAAAATCAAGCTTGCGCGAAATTAGGGCTGCGTAACAATTTCTAGAAAAACAAACCAATGTTTCATTTATGAGGTAAGCAGGCAAACCATCAAATGGCTCCACTATGAAAGCAGTAACTGCCAGTTTAGCAGTCATGTGAAATCTAGCTGTGCAAAGACGCTGCATATAAAATTTAAAGATCAATACTTACAACAGAACTCCTCGTGAAAAATGCAAACATATTTTCAAAATTAATTGGTTAATGAAGTCATATCAGGAAGTGTACAACTTCTATGGAAAATAAAAGATAAAGATTCCATACAAGGAGAAAACAATCAATGCATAACAACAACGAAAGTCATTTCAACGAGATGATAATGAAATAAAAAGTCGTCACACCTTGGTATGACCTATTGACCGTGACTATATGATGGTTCACCATCTTCAAATGAAGCCATTATTATTATTATTATTATTATTATTATTATTATTATTATTATTATTATTATTATTATTATTATTATTATTATTATTATTATTATTATTATTATTATTATTATTATTATTATTATTATTATTATTATTGTTGTTGTTGTTATTGTTATTATTATTATTATTATCATCATCATTATTATTATCATTATTATTATTATTATTATTATTATTATTATTATTATTATTATTATTATTATTGTTGTTGTTGTTATTATTATTATTATTATCATTATTATTATTATTATTATTAGGGTTTCAAAGGTTCATTTTTTACATCCCTGTGCAACAAGAACCAATGATGATCAGCTTGGCTGGATGAGACCTGGTGTACTGACGTCAATGGAAAAGCATTCATACTTCTATTTTTTCAGCCAAAAGCTGCCAACCCTATGTTAATTATTGGATCTCTGGGATCCAGCGTAGCATGTCAATTGATTGGGTCTGCTCCTTTCATACCTATTTTACATAAGTAAGTGTGGTATGAATCGAACAGACTGGAGCCTCATCAAAACCTAAGACATTAAATTAGAGACTTCTGCACACCATAGCAACGTGGGTGCTAAATGATCTCCAATGCCCATGAAGTCACAATTGCCACCTGTCGTAGCAAATAAACACGGCCTTATAAAGGATAATCGAATTAATAATATGATTTGGGACTGCAGGAGTAAGTGGCTGAGAAACAGTGATCATAGGGTTATCCAAACTTCATCACAGTGACACCATCTGTATTCATGAAGTGTGTCGGATAACATTACAGAACATGTGACATAATTGAATCAAAGGACAATGAAAATGAACTCGTCCTTGTCCCTCGACTCTTCTGTCGTTCAGTGAATATGTCAGATATTTGAGTAGCGTTATAGCAAGGTCTCACCCTACATCAGATGAGATGACTGTAAAGTCGCGAGTGGAGCCTGTTATATTCTCTTTTGTTATCATGAGTAAAATGCTTGTTAACGCAGAGCAACAGTCTTGCTTACACTAATAAAAACTGACCTTCCTGATTTTATTTTTCTTTTGCAGTGGTTATAATGTTTCTCAAATATAAATGTAGTTACATTGTAACATATGATAAGTAATTGAATATTTACTGTACGTGTGTTTCAACAGGCCTGTAAAACGATACACTCAAAATATTGTTCTTAATGAGGTCTCTAACGAGTTCGAAGATGGGTGACCTATATCCAATGCCCAAGGTCATAGAGTCATTTCAGGGAATTTGATTTTATTTCATTTTTGTTAAAATGTGTTTTACATAGACCTGTCAAATTGCAGATGAATTACAGACCCACAGAAAGTTTTAAACTGATTAGAATATGAGTGACCTTGCCCTAATTCCCAAGGTTACAGAGTCATTTTAGTGAATTTGGTTTTCATGCGATAACTTGAAAAGTTTTTGGCATAGGGGTTTTAAATTATGACCCATATTCACAAATTACAACCCAACAATGCGAACAAAGTTAAGAATAGCAAAACGCAGAGATTGATAGTTACATTTTGACTCAGAGTTAAGTTCTTTCTGTAAAGTTAAAAAAAATTATGTGGGTCTGATTTTTTGTATGAAATAATTAAACACCTTCGCCATGCGTCCATGCTTTTGATTTCGTTTGTTTTTCTTTTTATGGTATATGTTCATCTGTAACCTGAATATAAAAAAATATTTTAAACTATTCTCATCATCTAGGCATTAAAGGTTGTATTGCTTTCAAAAAACAGCTGTTGGATATAGGTTCAGGGCATAAAACGTAAACAAAACATTTCTCCTTAAAATTATCTGATATTTCTATCCTGCCAGCGGGCGTTTATGGTTGATAATCATCGCCCTGTTTGCTCATGGGACAATGAGTGCTGTGATTATTGAGACGTTCAATAATCTATTTGAAGTAGCTAGATATGTATGGATCATGTGATATAATGCATTTGCAAACCGCCATAGCTTAATTGAAATTCGGAGACGTTTTTGTGTAAGTTCCGTTTGGGCGTATCCTGTCAGTGTAAGCGCTTGACATCAGCAAAACGTCCTTCCGTTAAAATTAATAAATAATTGAAGAGAGCCTACTATGTAGATAAAGTTATTAGGAAGGAAGTTTACTTGACACTGAAAATTGCGAAGTCGAAATTTTGTCTTTTAAATTCATCAATACATTTTAACAAGTTGTTAGACAGGCAGAATATACGTGTGCGCACATGCTATTGTTTTACCAAGGAGGTTAGCCCTGTCCTTTCTCTACACTGTGAAGGGAAAATACTCATATAATGGATAAAAGATTCCAATTCCTCATGAAGATACCTTTCATTCAAATACAGGCAAACATTGTCTAAAGCAAAAAAAAGTCTTAGTCAACAGCTTCCCTCGGGACACTTTGCACGCAATGCGCACAAAGTGTCCCGAAGAAAGCTGTTGACTAAATCAGCGCTTTAACGGTTAGTATTTTTCAAATTCTTACGAAAACAAAGTTGTAGAGTACATCGACAGGAAACCTGTAAGTACTGATCAAGTGTCGTCGAGATTTGTCTTTTGAATGCCTAAAATTATCTCAAATATATCAGAAGTAGAGCCGCATCTACAGTTTCCTTTTCACCGGCCAAAGGCAGTCTTGTGTGAGAGAGGATATTTATATGTGATAGGTAAAATTGAACCAAGAATAGCTGCGCGTTGCAGCAGAGTCGCATCTGCTTGGACCACAGCAACAGTATATCGGTGCTCAGTGCACACAAACGACATGTGGTATTTTGAATACTCTAGTGCCTTTGTTGGGCCGATTCTTGGCGGTGCATTTGGTGGACAATCTAGGATTTCCCCTGGCAGCATCCAAAATAGGGTTTGCAAAGCTATCACCCATGAGTTCAATCTTTGCTTTCATCCAGCAGATACATGACTGTACTACTGTAAGACTGAAACCTAAGATTTACATTTCACTCTCATAAGATCCAAATTTGGAAGCATATGGTGAATTAGCGTAAAGTTTTTCAATTTTGTACGAGTAACATAGTTCATTTATGGTCATTATTATGTTTCCCTGTGCAGCGGGGGACATATTTCTTATTGCGTCCGTTTCTTCCGATTCTTGTTCTTCCTCAATGCATTGTTGCAAACGCAAACTAAAACAAGAATGACTTGCAAAGTTGACATTTTTTGTGAATATGTCCGTACATTAAATCTTGGTTTGGGTTGCAAATTGGTGACCTTGATCTACTTTTCAAAGTCGCTTGTCCATTTCGTCGAAAATCGACGCGAACGGGATAATTCCGCAAGAATTTGACTCAGTGGCTTTAAATTTTGGATGACTCTGTACCAAAATACAAACTCGGTTAAGATTGTAGATGGGTGGCCTTGACCTGTTTTTCAAGGTCAGGTGGGCATTTGATCGAAAATCGACGCAAACGCAATAACTCGGCAAGGATTGGACTTACGGAATTCAAATTTTGCATGAATATGCACCATAATACAAATTAGGTTAAGATTGAAGATGGGTGACCTGGACCTGTTTAAAAGGTCACGTTACCACTCTTTAAAAATCATTGCAGACGCATTTGAGAAGGATTTGACTTAGGAGATTGAAACTTTATGTGATTAAGTTTAGGCTAGGTTTGAATTACAGATGGGTGACCTTTGAGCTATTTGTCAAGGTAACATGGGCATTTCCTTGAAAATCATTGCGTATCTGATAACTCCAGAAGTTGAATCAGGAGGTTGAAATGTTATGTGTTTATGTGCCAATATACGATTTAACTTGAGATTATGGATGGATGACTTTGATCTATTTTTCAAGGTCACACTGGCATTCCCTTACAATATTCAGCGGATGCAACTGGTAAGAGCGCGCGGGGAGACATTTGATTTTCTGTTGGAAAATCAGCCTGTTCCAGTTAGTCATACATTACATGTTTTTAGCACAGCGTTGTATATCCTTTCTCAGGTACTTTCTTGCCGGGAAAACAAACGAACTTGTTGCCAGAGTTCAGTAAAACACTATGTAAAACGTAAAATGAATTAAAGTAATTGTTTTACATGTATGGTTTCATGTAACTGCTATTCCTACATGCTTATATAACGTTTGAATGATACGAAGTTATGCATTCGTCAAGGTAATAAAAAGTTAACCCTCTACGCTGTAAATTAGGCTGCAGCACCCTTAAGGAACCTTTGTAGGGTACAGGATGTTTATTTATTTTTCTTCACTGTATTCAATATCTTTTAAACATATCAATATCCTCACTTATTTCATCACGACTAAATACTTCACATTAGATTTTATTTGAATTTATTCTTATAATTAGGGCGTAACTGAAATTTCCAGACGATAGTGTCGTGCAAAAGTTATAGCCAAAGGCGCGTAAACTTTGCAGAGCTCCAAAATGACCTAAATTAGGACTGACTCGTCTGCTTTCCACAGGGTACTTTAGACGCAATGTTCATAAAGTACACGGCAAAAGCTGCAGACCTGCACCCTACTTAGTGGCTCTGAAACAACAAACTTGACCTGAAATCAATAAAATAATTCAGAGGAGCAAAACGTTTGTTCCCATAAGCACCTAAAGAGTTAATGTGGGCAATATACTGCGATAGAGTTAATGTGGGCAATATACTGCGATAGAGAAACATAGACTCGGAATAAACAACCTACAGCTACAAATGCGAAAGGATTCTGAATATTAAAACTGGTATCAGTGTACAGAGAGATGACAGAGTAATAATGCAATTATGATAGCAAGTATAATAAAACAGAGTTCTATCCTAAAGATTCGCAATGTTGGTTTGCTTTTTCCAGTTTGAATAATTTATATGTTTAAAAGTATATTAAGTTTAACTGTTTTTGCCAGCCAGCAATATGGAATATTCATTATGTGTTTTTCAGGCTGTGGTCTTTGCGTTTTACTTTTTGTGTTGTAAGCGTCTTGTCAAACCATCGATTGCGCCCCCTCATGGTGACATTGATGACGAAACAAAACTCCTGTTAAGGACTAACGACAAGTAAAATGCTATATACCCCAATACGTGAACTGCACTCGTGAACATGTCTCCCATCACAATTTTTACTGCTTTAGGGGTCTTAGAAGGGCAATCAAGATATATCTAACAGATCTGCACTCAGATTATACATGTATATCGGACAGCTATACATCTAAAGATCTAATCGACAACTGCACACCTAATAAACGGATCTAAAACAATTAGGATTAACAGATAAATCTACTTCTTTAAGTATACACACTTTACATACACTGCATGATTTAACAGAGAAGTCTATACTTTATTACAATAATAAAAGTATCCGAGTCGACAGTTGTATACCAGACGAGTCTGAGATGCGACCAACATTACCCAAGTAGGAGACGCAGACAATGGGCGTGTGATGACGAAGGTCCGCCTGGTGGCCAGGCTTGACGCGGGGAGATTTTTACTTTTGTCCTGCACTTGAAGAATAGCAAGGAATTTTAGGCCAGAAAAGTTGTCACAACTGAGGAACTTGTAGCTGCTGATGAAAGGGCACACATGGTACTTGGACTTGCGGACTTGCAAAATAATACAACACTGACCCGATATATAATCGAAAATTGGAACCCTGATATGGTCCACGGACAGAGTAGTGTACATTATGGCTATTTTTCACTATCACGTAAGAAGTCACAAGTACAGAATATATATATATATATATATATATATATATATATATATATATATATATATATACATATATATATATATATATATATATATATATATATATATATATATATATATGTATATATATATATATATATATATACTGTAAATTGCTTTAGTTTCGCTCTACTCTTATTTTTGCTTATTTCGCTGATGGTACAAAAATGTGAAAACAAAGCACAGTGAAATAGTATTTTAACATTGTTTGAATGGAATTATGTCCAAAAAGTGAAATTAAAGCAATGAAACTTCAAGAATGCAAAAAGCGTGAACATTTATGCACGCAAAAATAAAGCAACGTACAGTAGACAGACCTACATCTGTCACTTCAGGACAGATCCTAAGTGACGAAACCTTACGGACGGCCCTGCATCTTTTATATCTAACCGACGGATCGACACGTGGTCTTAGAAGGACAGCCAGGTGCACCACCGGCACTAAGGAGATATTCTAATAATTGACTATTTTCTAATATTTGGTCGTGGGTATTGTATGTATGGTAGATTACGAGCATTACGACAGAAAGTTCCAGTATTTGTCTCTGGGTGAAAACGGCTTTTCCTGCTGACACTTAAGCTCTGTAATTTCCATTCTCAAGCGGTACAATGATTAATTTTGCCTACTGTGATAAGTAAACTAAAAATGACGAACGGAAAGGTATACGATTTGAATTCTGAGCTGGATTACTTCAGTTAGAGATAAATGATATTCATGTGACATTAATATTTTATTGAATTCGTAGAAATGAGAAATAAAACTATATGATTGAATGTACAAATGAAATCACAAGCAAATTGCATTTCAGTACAAAGTGTATGATACTAGCATATAACACCTATATACATGTAGAAATGTTGTTTGTGTTCTGCCTCATTTAACAATGGACGATTGCTTGCCATGTCCTCCGTTATGTCTCGTAATCCGGGCAAACACCACCATTGTATATGGGCCATACATATGCAGTGTAACTTGTTCAGGCAGAACTAGTCAGGGTCGTCTTCCGTCCGTAGTAGTTGAAACTGCCATCGTGGCGCAAGGATGAGGACTTTGAAGATCGCATACATAAGAGCCTGCAACCAAAATATAATGTTCATGTTCCAAAGGCGTAACTGGGACCAAAATTAAAGTGCTGAGTAACCACAAAAACCCTCAAGAGATCTGTCGTGTTCTTTTTAAATTCATCGACTCAGTAATTTAGCACTGCTTAAATTCAATGCACATGATTTCTATGTTTTACAATCCTGTGCCCATGTCGTTGTGATATTGTCAGGTAAATATGGTTGACAAATAAATGCAGCTTCTGATGGGACTGAGATTTAGTGTGTACTTTAAGCTCTGTATAAGTTTTATGCTACTTGGTAAAGCTCCCTTACGGGTAAACTTTTACTTACCAAGAGGGTGAGCGTGGCGCCTCATCCTATGACCTTTCTGCATAACACCCCCAATTGTCTTCTAATATCGCTATTCATATTGCCCCCATTTTCGTGGACAGTATCTCTCTTTAGAAATAGAACTTATGGCTTCCTAAATATGAGTAATTGAAGTTGGTCTTAAATTTGAAAACGTCCTTGTGGCAGTGTGACAAGATGTGAGATTCGCCAGAGGACGCTACTTGTCATAGAAACTAAAACTCCCACCATGCGTGGTTGGTCAAGAGAGAGTGGGTGATGCTGTTTAATGAAAAGTGCAAAAGGACATACAACAAGAACAATTTAGCGAAATTACTGCCCTGCAAGACCCATATCTTGAAAAGAGTTCCTTGTGTTTGTGTTGACATTTTTGAATTTAAAAAAGTGAGTGATTCAAAAATTTCAAATCGGTCGGAAAATTTTAATTCAATGAGATAATGACTCAACATTGAAATGGTGCCCTTCCCTGCGTGGGAGAAACAGATTTGTGTACAGAATGGATTAGTCGTCGCCCTGGAGCGCTACTCAGGGTTGACAGTTTATCCCGAAGGTGCACATACGCACACAACGGACCACAGGGAAAACTCTGAACTTTCCGCTTGGCCAATGAAAAGACTAAATTCATACTTGAGGTATGAGAATGAGTTTTATAACAACACATGAATAAGCTTTTGTAATCCAACAACTAACCAAAAAATATAATCCCTCAAATGTCCAGCAAAATGTTTCGGAATTTGACGCATTCTGGACTTTGTAAATACATGCGACATCCCACGTGTCAGTCATACACCCAAATGATTGTTGGCTAATCATTTCACCGATAGGAATAATTTAACACAAACAGCTTCAAAATCTTTGGACCATGCCACTTTTCAAAAATGCTCAATGTCTGAATGGCTAATTTAGCAGCCTTGTTACGAAACAGTTACCCCCAATGTCCCAAGTGTATATCTTGCCTTTCGGTGCTTATTTAAAATGCTTACCAGCAACATGGGGATACATCCCACTATGGTTGATGCTGTGGGTAGACCATACTTGCCGATCAGCATGTCGCCCACTTGTTCGCCTAATATATTACTGCAAAACAAAGGATAATTCTCTTCATCGGTTTCTAAAGCATAGCAAAAAATTCAACTAAAACTAAATTCTTGAGTTGTAGCATTAATGCAAACATAGTTCTGTTGAAGATAGCGGGAAGGTGCGATCATAGCCTAACTACCTCAAAACTCACATGCCACACATTCTGGTCAAATTATGTGGCGCTGCCTTGGTTCGTATCATTCAAGAAGAAAGTATCCGTATGTACATGTAAGGGCAGATCTTTGTATAAAACACAGCAAAATATGTTCCTGTTGCCAAACTAGCAAGTTATATGTGAAGGTCACTGTTTGAAAAGTAATATTCATTGCTCAAAGCATACATGAAGCTTGACATAAGAAGGAGCGGTCATATGTTATTGTTGGCACCAATAGTAATGACACCCATGATTTCTCACAGGACACGCGTATCATGGCAACTCACTCTCATTGTTTCCTAGTGACAGGTTCTTGAATTTTAGGGAAAATTAATACATATGCCCTGTATTGTCAACGTGTCTTTAAAATATATTTGAACAAGCACATAAAACAAAAAAACAAAACCAAAACACACACACACACACACACACACACGCACACACAAATGATGCAACCTAGAATAAGAAAACTAGTACTGCCTGTGGAGGTGCTCACTTACCCACTTCTGTACACCAACACGTATAGCGCACTGAGCAGTCCCGTTACGCTCTCGTCAAACGACGTTGTGTAATTCCTGAAATGAGCACAACTGTCAAAATCAATGGAAATGTTATCAATATGTCAAATATATTGGCCAACGGAGATTTCAAGTTTGGAACTTTAGAAAGTCAAACGACATCTTGGAAACCTGGAGGGTTCGTTGGCATTGCCTTTGTAAAGTTGTGCGCTGCCGAACCTACACGGTTCACCTAAAATATATCATTACAAAATATAAAAGATAATTGTCCTCATCGGTTTGTAAACCACAGCAAAAAAAAGTTTTAATATTAATGCAACTATATATATAAATATATATATATATATACATATATATATATATATATATACATATATATATATATATATATATATATATATATATATATATATATATATATATATATATATATATATATATATATATATATATATATATATATATATATATATATATATTACTTTTCATGTGTAGTGAGAGCAATTTGCACTTTTGTTTGCTGCTAGAGACAGTATATCAACATTTTATACAATATTTATACCGTAGTAGAAAAGGAAATGGCGGTCATTTTATGACAAAAATTACTTACAATCTATGAGGAAAAATTTGTGTGTATTTGTTCATTGTAGTGTTTGTCGAGACGATGGAGACCTATGGTTCAAAATATTGGCCAAACCACCATATATCGTCAATGTTCTAAAGTTATTGACATGAAGAACCCCAAAGTGAGAAGCTTGTCGTGATTCAGAAGAAGATTTTGTTCTCCTTCTTTAATCCCTACAAACATTCCTTCTTTTTTCCCGCCTTTGTCTTTCCTTCTCTCTCTCTCTCATTCTCTGTCTCTGTCTCTGTCTCTGTCTCTCTCTCTCTCTCTCTCTCTCTCTCTCTCTGTCTCTCTCTCTCTCTCTATCTCTCTCTCTCTCTCTCTCTCTCTTATTCTTACAAACTTACCTCAGACACGTAACCATCTTTCCAAATGCTATGCAGTGCAGAGCACTGGAAGACACTTGGTGAAATGTCATAAAAATAGCTGGTATCGCCAGGACTGACCTGAAACCAAAATCATGCAAGAATCACCAAATGTACTCTTAACCCTTAGCCGGTCAGAATAAAACTGAATCAAAAGTTTTTAACTTCCCTCGCGTCAGGCGCAATGCGCCCAACCACGCCAAGTAAAGCTAGTGACCTCAGATTTACCTTCATGACAAGTTTTACATACATATCTCAATAAAAATGTTTTCTAGTGACAAGAAATATCACTGTCGACAACTTACGTCGGGTGCTTCAGTCAATTTGAGTGGGGAAGGGATAAAATTCCCTGGATGGATAAACTCTATATTATACTTAGAGATCGTAGGTATAAAACACATGCGGAAGAGTTTTGCACTTGAAACACTTATATGACCAGAGTATTTTAATGCTCCGCTTTCACTTTTTCAAAGCCAATTTCGATAAAAGTCGGTTTGCTCTGAGTTGACATCACTAGATTAGCATTCAGTGTAATCCGACCTTTGCATTACGTACCATCATGCATATAGTTACTGTAATAATTATAATGGAGCTGAGGCCATAAGAATGGTCCAGGTCAACAACTGTGATTGATTTACACGTATTTTATTTCCATGGGAAAGGGATTGGAGAAAAAGTGACAACACTTATGTTGACTTCGCTCCATAATACATACACAGTATACAATGTCACCTGAACTTTCAGAGAAACACACGCCAGTAGATGAAAAAGCTAGATAACACCTTCAACGTGACAGCATACAAATAAACAAATAATAAGGTTGTGCCGCATCTGAGCAAATTAATGCCTTTGTACATACGAATATCTTAAACACTAATGAGACCGTCCAAAAATGAAACGAGCAAATATCACATAACTTAGAACCTTTTAGATTCGATTATGAACTTTCGAACCAATTCAAATAAATGTCTATTCAGTGTGCAGCTGGGAAATCACGATTTGACCCTTACGGGAACCGCAAGAGTAGCAGCCAGGGGTTCTTCTGTTCGAGCACAAGTGTTCCGTTTTCTTGGAACTGGGGTGTCACTTGATTTTCCCCAGCTATTCTCGCGAGCGTGTGACGCATCCTGGCCAAAGCACCGAGGTAAGCTGTTGATTATTCAAAGCTTGGAACTCCGAGAATTTATTTATTTATTGTTTATTGAAATATATTTATACTGAGTGGCCGATTCATTTAAAAAATATTCTTCCACTGGGCCCTGGTTACAATAAACAATATTTACAAACATAGTGTAGCACAATACAATACAACATAAGATAAAACAATATATATGTATATACATACATATATATACATATATATATATATATATATATATATATATATATATATATATATATATATATATACAATAAAATAAATAACAGAACAGATATAAAAGTACATGATTGTTTAAACACAAATACCAAGACACACAGCTTAAAACATGAACATGTATGACTCTGGTTCTCATGTCTGTGAAAAGTATTTCGTTCTAAAGTTTGATAAGTCATCGGCTTGTCTAGTGGATCTAGGGAGGCTATTTCAAATAAGCGGTCCTTTGTAAGGAAGGGATTGCTTGAATTTTTGAGTGAGTGGTTGCGGGATATGGAGATCGCCATTCAGGCTACTTCTGGTATTGAGGGAGTGACCTGTGTTTCTCTTAATGAATTTGGTTTGAAGGTAATTTGAAGTCATTTCGTTTAGGGATTTATACACTAAAGTTGAAAAATGAAATTTACGGCGTTCAGCTAATTTGGTCCAGCCTAAGTTTTGAATAAGTAAAGTTGCACTGTGGGTAAAATCGAAGTCACCAGTGATAATCCTAGCCGCTGTATTTTGGAGACGCCGTAGAATTAGTTGTTGGGACTTGGAACAGTCTCCCGAGACTGTATCACAGTAATCAAGCAGAGGTTGTTTTATATTAAGAGTTAAATATTATCAAAACTTTTATGCACATTTGCTTGCACACTAAGCTAGTTTGTGAGCACTGACCTGGACATTGGTAAAAACTGGACTGGTCCGACAAACCAGATGGTCAGGCCAACCATCATGGCCAGGGCTGCCACACATATTGATCCTGCTCGAGGCTGCAAGGGTTAATAGAAAAAAATTCAACATTTTGATTCTCAAATTACTTTACCTTTTCTTTTATCCTCGGTTTTATTTATGCAATCTGTCTGTTTGTCTGTCTGTCTGTATATCTGTCCATTTCCTTGCTTCATTATTCAAAGTTTTGCATTACAGTATCAGAGGGCATCATCGTCCCCCAGGTTCACATGCCCTGATCAACATATGTGCTCGGGGTACTGCTCTTGATGTTGTTATTAAAGCGCACATAATATATCGGATAAATTAGTTGTGTGTGTCTGTGAAAACATTTATGCTGGGTAGTGTTTTCAGCTGACGTGGCTCTAGCTTAGGTTCCAGCTACAGTAAACTTAGAAATACATAACATATCAGTGTAAAACAATCACAGTAGGTGAAAGGATGTTTTTTTTTTTTTGACATTACAGAAAATAAATGATAATTAATCCACGTTGTGCGTTGGCTGAAAATTATTGTAAATAGTATACACTTATAAGTGCAAGCTCAAGAAGACTCAAATATTTAGTACGAATTTCCTACACTTGTTTTTCCAGAAGCTGTAAATTAGTAACTGATATCCATTGGTAGCTTGTTGCAGTACTTGGCAACACTAAATTGGATGACTGCTTAAACTATTCTGCATGAAGTCAAGATATAAGGTGGTTTAATTTTGAAAAACCTCCGTTGTTCCGTTTATAAAACTTGCTACAATATTGAAAATTGTCAGCCGAAAACGGATGCTTTGTCATACACTTTTTCACACTGGAGATGCCAAATGAAAATGTTCCCGCCACATATACTCTTATGCTTGCGAACCCAATTGCTGTATCGGTGTCGCTGAATTTAATAACCTGTGTAAATTACAGTGCCACAATGAGTACGGAAAACCGTTCATACGGGGGAGAACTCATTTGTGTCCATTGGCCTTGTGCAGCATCGTCAAGTCTGACCTCTTGAATCTGACTGTGTTCTCGATTAGCAGAAACAAGTTAAGAGCCTTTTTTTCTTTTTTTTTTCTTTTTTTGCATGTGACTTATTGCAAGCCGTTTCACGTTAAAATTTCAAGGCATTTTCAATTCATTTACAGGAATTGGATAACCGATGGTATCATTTTTGGAGACCTAAACACGCTGTAATGGTAGCAGGATACTTATCTATTTACAGAATATAGCCAACCATGGAGCATTGGATGAAGAGCTCTTTGTGCGAAACAAAATGCACATTGATCAGCAATAGTGAATTTGTTTAGAGTCAAGAATTGGAAATAATCTGAATGGGTGTATTTATCCAGCATGCTGCTGATGTACAATAAGACACATGCATTGTATTTCAGTCGGGCCCATGGTATGTGAAGTAAGCTGTAGTAGTTTACTGTCTTCAGAATACCCCGCCGTGTCACTGGAGCAACAAGTTGGGAGGCAGCATTTTGACAAACAAAAGGGGTATAAATACGAGGATTTGAGCAGGAATGCTCTCTTATCTGAGGAGTTGAAGTCTTATATTTTGAGGAACATTCAGCTCAAATGTATATATGAAATATTTGTAAAAAATAATTAATGAAATCATATCGATATTGTTGCTTCGGTTTTTTTTCGGGAATCTCGTATTGAAAAGTTGGTCCTTATTAAAGGGTTATCGTACAAAACAAATGCCTGTGATAAATTCTTATCAAAAAGTCCGCACTTAAACATTAGTTACAACAATCACGTACACGATTATTTTTGAGCGAAACACGCACACGACATATTGCACTGCATATTTACCCCAAATCAGCCTGGGCCAGCTAAATGTACTTGTAGTTGACTGCCTGCATTACCGTGAGAGATGGTAGGTAAATCGCTCGGACACAGCTGGGTTAAGTGTAAAATGTAAGTTTTTCATTGTTTTTTTCTACTTTTTTGTCGTTTTATTGGGGGGGGGGACGAGACAGTGTATCAAAATGTAGGCGATAGTGTTGAATTAGGTGGGTCAGCAGAATTTGTCATGACACAGCCATCTTTTCTCAGCCTGCTGAAAATGATCCTTTGTTTGCTGTTCTTTTTTCTTTTTTTTTTTTCTATTTTTGGGTGGGGGGAAGGGTGACGGCAAATGTGTATTGACACCCACAGTTTACCTAATTGCAGAGGGTTTGTATTGTCATTCTGACTCTATAGTCTCTGTCTTTGAGACGACCATCAAGTGTCGACGAATGTATATGACTATGAGCGGATATTATTCTTTATACTTCACTGCAGGGCTGAGCCTCGTTCATTTGTTAGGAATGGTGACAGAATTTTAGAGGTTCTGCTGACAGATCTTTGCGCTTCCGGAATACTTACATATTTGTCACTGACGAAGCCAATGATGGGGCTAAGCACCATTATGAGTACGGTTCCAGACACATTGATCGCGTCTATTTGGAGTGATGTGGTGCCATTCATCTGCGAAATAAAGCACGCATCATTGAACTGGTTTTCACGTTAGCACAATGGTACATCATGCGACTGCTGGAAAAAGTATGAATAGACCAATATTCTTTATGTAACTTTTGAACTTTGCAACTTCATAACTTATATAACAACAGGCTCGGTTTACCTACACATGTACATACACAGAAAATTACGTATGTTTAACCAAATATTTCATGGAAACTGTGCAAGCAGAGTGTCAAAATAAAGACTAGTGGCAACATCCACAGTTTTGGCTAACATCACAGTTGTATCGTCCAGGAAATAGGACTCTATCTCACAGGAAACGTCACCCCGTCATCCTTTGTTTAGACTCTCGGTAATACCATATTACTCTCAAACAGAATGTCAGGTAAAAATCACTGACTCCATTGAGCCACATCCTTACAGCAAGATAGACTATCAAATGATGGGGAAACAAGGTTGAAGAGCTCTCTTGACAGGCGTATGGGTTCATATGTCGTCGCTTCTGTATGTGCAGCCATTGCATATATATATATATATATATATAAAATGTGTTTCCTGTTATTCAGATATTATTTCATATTCCATACTAAACAAATAAATTAAATTTAGAGATTTAGGGCATATCTGAAATTAATGTTTGGCAAGTTGTACATTTTGTTAATATACTACTTTGGTAAATTAAGTTAAAGTCATACACAGATGGGCGGAACTTCACCAGATACCATTAACTTCCTTCTTACCAAGACTTACATTTAATTTTGACCACTGATTCTTTAATAATATACGTATGGGATGTAACTGACGTTTATTTTTGTTTCTAATTTCTTACCCTTTTCCCGATAACAATATTTCTGAAGGTATTGGATATTAGTTCTCAGATTGTGTATATATACAATATACGATAGATTAAAACTGTGACAACAGAAATAACAGACAGGAATACTCTGGAACAATTTACATGCCTACCGCTACCGCATACGGTAGCTCTATAGCGCTTTCCACATACTGTGGCATGTCCATCTGGACAACTGGTGCAACACAGGGTGCAAGCAATACGGTGTATTCATATTTGAATGCGGTCCTACTGTAGCACCTATTGAGCAAAAGAGGGAGCCACATGCATCAGGGCAGATCCATGTATTTAGCATGGTCAAAAGTACTTTCTCCATAAAATGAATAGTACGAACACAGAATAATCTTTAGAAAATCTATTAACATGAAGCATACAGGATGCCTAAATTGATTAGAAATGGGCTCTCTTTTGGTTGAAAAGGTGTCATTTATGGATGTTCGTGTAGTATATTATACAAATCTTCCCTGGTCATGGTGGAAGCATCAGTCTGTTGCCCCGGCAACACAGGAAGTGAGCAGGGTCGCAGTTAAATATGAATGTCTCCTTTTTGAGTGGTTTGAACAAAAGTTGCTCGGAACATATCCAGCTTAAGTTGTCATGTGAGCAGTTCTTACCTGGTTAAGCCGGTATGACCATGCACTGGGCATGAATCCCATACCCCAGGCTGATGCCAACACCATAAGTAAGTTGACATAAATGGCGGGAATTTTCATGATGTTCCCTAGCGGTACATTATTTGGAGGTCGCATGTCTGGAAACATTCAAACAAAACAAATGAAATAAGTAAGGATAGAAAAGAAGTCATTGGTTAGCAGCACTGTCTCAATTGTTTCAGTGTTTTAACAACAAATGTTCTCATCGAAAGTATTATAAACATTCCACAATCAGGTTCCTGGTTTCAAAAAATTTCAAACAAGCAAACGAAAACTTTAAGAACCTAGATGTGTGTATTTTCACAGAAAAAAGAGCAAACTATTGACTTACCTTGCAACTTATTACTGTAAGATTTTAATCTTTATTGCTACTGACATTAAGAAGTATATAACTGCGCAAAGTATTCTATTATTTCTTTTGGTTAGCAGAAAAGGACACAATGCAAGACGACTTCGAGTATGATCTGAACAAGCATCTTCAGTACAAAATGTCCAACAGGCATGAGACAGCCACTATCAGTGGTGAAGCTCGTGTCACGTGGGTAGGTCTTTTTGCAGCACGTTGTAAAGACTGAACATATGTGGGAGTGGATAGATAGATAGAATAGATAGAATAGCTTTATTTGGTCTAAACAAAATTACACAATGTGTTACAAGAATAAATTTATATGTTTAAAAACCAGGAGACCATACATTAAGACTCCGAAGAGTCGCTGACATGTAGGCCACCGTAAAGATATACTATATTTAATTACTATATTTAAACTCATACGCTATAAGATTTCTAACACATTTCTATAGGCTGAATGATAACAGAGATTACAAAACTTAAGTTGATAGACCAAGTGACAATAATAATACATATGAATAATTTTGTCTGTTGCAGACGTGACAATTAATAATGTTACAGTTAATTTCATAGTGGTTAATAATATGATTCTTAGCATATTGTGAGAAGCCTTTCAAGGAGTGTGTATCAATTTTTGTCATAACTGTGTCAGGTAAGTAATTTTCATTAATTAAATCCGGTATTTTATGTCTTAAACACAATCGATTAAGTTTAGTATTTGTAAATAATATTGGGATCACTGGGGTTAAAATAGGAATATTATGCTCTGTTACATCATATCTACGTGGTATTGTTACAGTTCTTCTGGGTCTATCAGTGCGTTGTGTATGGTGATAGTTGAACATATCATTGAAATAGTTAGGCAACATATTGTTTTTGTACTTGTAGTATATTTTGATACAAGATAGCTTGAATATATCACTGAACTTAAGAAGACCAAGTTTTTTGAAGATAGGAGATGTGTGTGCATTGTACTTGCTATTACTGATAGATCTTATCGCTTTCTTTTGCAGCTTTACAAGTCTACTGCAAGAGTGGAACCCCCATGTAGTTATTCCGTAATTCAGATGTGGTAAAAATAAGGCATTGTAAATCAGTTGTAATATACTTTGGGGCAGTAGGTTTTTTAGTCTAGAGAGTATGCCACACACTCGGGATAATTTATTTGATACATAATTAACATATTTGCTCCAGCTAAGATTATGATCAATTAAGACACCTAAAAAACTAAAGTCTCCAACTCGTTCAACTGGCTGGTTATTTATCATAACATCCGGTAATTGATGAAGAGGCAAGTGTTTCTGTTTTGTGTGGAAGATCATATATTTTGATTTATTTACATTCAAAGATAATTTGTTCACAGCAAGCCAGTCACTTACTTTGGCTAATTCTTTATTAACTTTTTCAGTTAGTGTGGATGGGGGTGTTGTTTCATAGTTAAAATTACATATAGTGTTTAATAGGCTTGTGTCATCAGCATACATAATTGAGCTAAAGCTGCTGGCTTGGGACAGGTCATTGATATAAATTAGGAACAGAAGAGGACCCAAAATAGATCCCTGGGGGACTCCAGTAGTGATTTCTAGTGTTGGGGATTTAATATTATTAATTTCGACAAATTGAGATCTATTATTTAAGTAGCTACTGAACCACTGAAGTTCTACATTTGAAATTCTATAGTATTCAAGTTTTTTTATGAGTATTTTGTGATCTATAGTATCGAATGCCTTAGAAAGGTCTAAGAAAAAGGCAATTGGCAGTTTCTTTTCCTCAAGATCTGCATGTATCCTGTCTATTAGTTCTAATACAGCAGTTTCTGTAGAGTGGTTCTTTCTAAAACCATACTGATGATTGTAAAATAAGTTATTATCTGTAAAGTACTCGAATAACTGCATATAAACAATTCTTTCAAATACTTTAGAGATGGACGGAAGGAGAGATATGGGTCTATAATTATTGAAGTCATGTTGATCATCTTTTTTATATATCGGGATTACTTTAGCAATTTTCAATTTGTTTGGAAAGACCCCATTTTTTAATGACTGGTTAATTATTGCAGTTAGAGGCTTAGTGATATCTTCAGAGCACAGTTTGAGAAGAATTAAAGATACATTATCTACTCCAGCGCTTCTTTTTGGATTTAAGTTATCTATCACTTTCTTAATTTGTTCTTCCTCAACATGAGTGAATTGGAAGGTGGAATTAACGTTAATATTTTGCAAATAAGAATAAAAAGGTGTTTTCCCTTGAGTATCTATTTTCTCAGCTAAAGATGGGCCAATATTTACAAAAAAATCATTAAAATATGTTGCTATTGTCTCTGTGTCTGTTATACGTTTGTTATCGACGTTGAAATACTTGGGGAATTCTTTGTGAGTATTGGATTTATTGAGGATATCTTTAATAGTTTTCCATGTATTTTTAATATCATTTTTGTATTTATTAAATTCTGTTTGATAATGATCAGATTTTGCCCTTCTAATCATAGAGCGGACCTCAGCAGAGCATTCTTGAAGTCTTCCGTTAAGAACATCATACCTCTCACTGTCTGGTGTGATAGAATGAACTTTTTTGTACAGGGTGTCTCTTTGTTTTATTTTAATCAAAATATCTTGAGTAATCCATTTTGTTTTTTTATGTTTGTATTTATTAAATTTTTTCTTTTTTAGGGGAAAGTGTTTATCAATCATTTCATCCATTTTGATTGCAAATTCCTGGTCATATGTTATTTGTGGATTAGCATCGATATTGTTGTCAAAAACAGTTTCCCAGTCTGTATTCTTTAGTTCTTCGAGAAAGTCCTGAGTAGCTTTGCCTGAGAAGGCCCTGAATTGTAATTGTTTATTGTTACTGTAATTGGCATTTAAATTAAAATTAATAGCAGAAATTGTGGCCATGTGGTCCGACAATTTGTGAACCAATATTCCAGTTTCTACAGGAATACAAGAATTTGAATTTCTACTAAAAATATTGTCAATTAATGTGGCATTTCGTTTGGACAGTCTCGTTGGATACAAAATATTTGGTAGCATGTTATGTCCAGTGATGAAATCATAGAATTCTTGATATTTTTCATTAGTATTTACTCGGAGTAGATCGATGTTGAAGTCCCCTGCTAATACAAGGTTATTACTTTGGCTATTTATATTATGAATTTCTGGACAAAACTCTTGCATAAAAGAGTCGATGGACCTATGACTATTGTTTCCTTTTGGGGGACGATATATGTTACATATTTTCAATTTGTTATTTGAATTATCTTCTATATCGAGAAATAGACCTTCCCAGTATTGAAAGTTTCTGTGGTGTTGTATTTTCTTTACATTTAAGTTATCTCTCACATATGTTATGAGTCCACCTTTTTTAGAACACTGATTACTTCCTTGTGAATACAAGTTGTAGTGTTGAAGTTCAAATTGATTTGGATCACTATTTTCAGTTAGCCATGACTCTTGTAAACAGACTATACTGAAGAAGGCTTCATTTTCATTTAGGCTTTCCATAAGAATTTTAAACTCGTCAAATTTTGCATTTATGGATTCAATGTTAAGGCTAAGAATTGTGCAAATGTTTTTGTGTTTAATTAGAAAATCTCTTAGATCTTCAATACTAAGATACTTGGTTTTGGCTTCAGGGTACTGAAATTCGAATGAATCTAGGTTAATACATTCAGTTAAGTCATTGTTGAGTACACCACCTTTGTTGCCTAAAATTTCTTCACTTAGAATTGTCATTTCGTGAGAAAAAAATGTTAACCTTTCTTGTACTTAACAGACCCTTACTGCATGCATGATGCAACAACCGCGTGATACTAATCCTGAAGTTATAAAACAGACACGTGTAGTTTATGACAGAGTAATAGTGGTGAACTAGTACCACTGGCAGTGTTAGGTCGCACGAGATTGCAATGATTATTGCAGTAATTATACCTCCTTGTAATAGTTTAAATTGAACACCTGCAACTGATTTGTAATAAGGATGTTTGCACCGTGTCACAAAGACTGACTGTATGTGGACGTGGATGTTTGCACAATGTCACAAAGACTGACGTGGATGTTTGCACAATGTCACAAAGACTGACTGTATGTGGACGTGGATGTTTGCACAATGTCACAAAGACTGAATGTATGTGGATGTGGAGGGTTGCACGATGTTACAAAGACTGAATGTATGTGGACGTGGATGGTTGCACAATGGTACAAAGACTGAATGTATGTGGACGTGGATAGTTGCACGATGGTACAAAGGCTGAGTATATTTTGACGGTGATTATCTATTCCTTTTTGCCGTTTTTATGAAAGATATCCATGTTAACTCTTTTCAATGCCAGCCGCGACTAAAGTAGAACCACCGCTAGATTTTCAAAAAAAAAAAAAACAAACAAACAAACAAACAAACAAAAGCAAAAACAAAAAAGAGCAAACAAAAAAACGACTTTCATTCAAGTACCAGCATGCCTGTAGTTACACAGAATATAACAGCCCAGGTCGCAGCTTTTTGCTTGGTGCGGTTTGGGGAAACATGCAGTTGACTCATGATCAGTCCAAAATGTAGCACTAAAAAGTTAAAGCTAGTTACATACCTGATATACTCGGTAGACAGCAAAAGGCAAACACTGAACAACCCATAGCAATGGAGCCAAAAATAACGAAGGAGGTCGTGTAGTCAAAGTACTAGAAACAAAAGCAACAAGTAATCTGAATACATGTTAGAGGCTATTTGAGGTGTTCAAATATGTAACTTTAAGATACATATCAATTGGACGGTGTGAAGCAGCAGTAAGGATACGCTGTCTTTTTTCTATATTGTGCATGGCATACATATACATGTTCATGTGGAGTAGGCCCAGGCCTGGACCGTGCAAGTTCGTCAAACCTGCCATGTCTAACAGTTACGTGATTGTGGCTTCTCGACCAAAGTTACCGATTACTGCGGATACTAAGTTCACAAAAGGAGATGTGAAGAGAAAATGGGAGGTGTTTTAAATGACATTGGTTTCTGAATTATTTTTTTAACACGCATCTTGAATATGCCATTGTACTCACTGCCTAACTAACGCTGAAGAATAGTGCTCTACAATATTCTAACCATGTCTAACCTAACAATTAGATCAATAATAATAATGATGATGATGATGATGATGATGATGATGATGATGATAATTTATCAAGCCCCCTCCCCCCAAGAAAGCGGAAAATAACATCATTATGACAATACACACAAACATAAACAGGATATCATCAATGAAAATATACATTTTACATTAAAATACATGACAAGTCCAGAAAGTCAAAGAGATATCAAACTAGCTGTGATAATACGCTTTAACGTTGAAATGTCCCTATGAGGGGACAGCGTGTGTAAAGTGCCCCGTAACGTCACAGGAACACGACAGACCCGCTGTGTATACTGTTATAAGTCAGCAGCAATACAATCACTTTCTAGCAGAATGCAGGGGAAAGACGTCATAAGTTTGAAAGGGGGTTCATTCTCTTGTCCAGACCATGAAAACAGCACCATTTATAGGATAACTGGCGCTATACAGATGATAATTTTGTCCAGCACGAGGCCGGAAAAATAAGCAAATTTAGAAATGACGGCTGGCACGAATTATGGAAAATAACAGGGAGCACCTATGGGATAGCACGGTAAAGAAAATGCCGATTGCGTGACTGCGGAAAAGCCGTTTACCCATCCGCCCATTCCTCTTACCTGGAGAACGTCATTGCCGTGAATACCTACGAGCAGGCTGCCCGCCGTCCGACATGTTAATAACAGTCCCTGTGGAGCAGACAGATTATAGGTTTCGTTATATGAACAGCAGCAAACGTTTTTAAACACATTATATTGAATTAACAATGGATATTATTGTGCATTGGCACCCGAACTTAAAGAGTACGTAGGTGGGTGCCCGAGACAACTTGAAATTTGTGGTGCCACCGTAACTTCATTCATGACTTGCCGCTCGAGTAGCGTGGCATTTATCACGAGCATGGAATGATGTGACTCGAGTTCGGTATTGGTACTGCCAACCGTACTCAAGCAAAGGGGAATTTTATTCAAAGAAAAGTTTGATAAATTAGCTAATCATTTGACAGTATACTTTCTTATTCATGTTGCTGCTTCTTTATTTGGTTCTGAATGGCCAGTAGCCGTTTTCAGTCAAACAGTGTTTTATTTCTTATAACTTATGACGTCACATTATCCACCAAATGTAAAAATGGACACCTCTGGATAAAAACATAACATAAGAAAGAATTTATGATTTCAGATCTTTCCTTTGAATGAAATATGTTGATTTCCTGAGGTTCCATGTTTCTACATTGCTTGTATTTGCTATATCTGATAGTTCATTTTTGCACTACTTCAGAAAGTATACCTTAGAATTTTTTAAATGCAAGATTTGCTGGTTTCCTGCTGAAATAATACGAGAGACGACGAAAATAACATAATTAATTCTACCAGGGACGTGCTATAGCACGTCCCTGATTCTACTTTCAGTTGGATCCACTCTGATGTTGCTGTTACTTTGATGTTTGATTCCTTTATTAACACGTTTGTGTGAATTCACTTTAAAAAAATAGCGGCTTGCACATGTATATATATATATATGTATATATATATATATATATATATATATATATATATATATATATATATATATATATATATATGTTTGTGTGTGTGTGTGTGTGTGTGTGTGTGTGTGTGTGTGTGTGTGTGGTTTTGTGTTATAAATAACCACATTTCTGCCAATGTTCCTTCAAATTAGTTGTTTTGACTTTACATCTTTTATAAATTACTTGAATCTCTAGCGCGTAGGGCGTTACCGCACTTGAGTCGAGAATTGTTAAGTTCAATTCTGACCTGTAGGGCCGCAGTCCATTGCGGTGCTGTCGTTGTAATAATTGTCATGGCCGCCATGGTGGACACAAAGGAGCCTATGCCGCATGACGTCAGCAGGAAAAGGCTCATAACGAAGAGCGGTGTCCCTCCTGGTCCCTTGTCCAGAACTCTGAAGACAACAGCATATCAGAGTACCCAATCTGTATATATTGATTGAGAGAGAGAGAGAGAGAGAGAGAGAGAGAGAGAGAGAGAGAGCGACAGAGACAGAGAGAGAGAGAGAGAGAGAGAGAGAGAGAGAGAGAGAGAGAGAGAGAGAGAGCGACTCTACATTTACGATGTCCCCTGAAGCAAACACCGCCACACTTCTGGCATGTAAAAAGTCAACTTGATGGAATAGTTACCCCAATTTGCTGGGAGGGGCCGCATTGTTATTAAAGATTTAGCGCCGTCGTCATGTGTTCACTGCTGGCCTTCAAAATGTAGATAACATTATCTGTGATGTAGGTTAACATTTCCGCGTTTACAAATTGATATGAACATATGAACCGTCAACATGCTATGTTGCACTATTTTCAAATTTATGCCCAGATATGATTAGAAATATCTTGACTTCCAATTGCATCGCCTTTGGTTGGAAAATACAATGAAATGCGTCTCTGATTGTGTTTGTTACATTATCGTTGCGTTTATATTTTCCAAGGTGTGTGTGTGTGTGTGTGTGTGTGTGTGTGTGTGTGTGTGTGTGTGTGTGTGTGTGTGTGTGTGTGTGTGTGTGTGTGTGTGTTTGGAGGGGGGGGTAATTCGACCTTTAATTATGAAATGTTCAAAAAGCCTCTCGCTTTGAAAAGAATTAGTCAAATGCTTGGATATAGAGAAACACCTGCCTACCCTTACTGTACTCATCCAATGGTTCAGTGATCTATTTGTTTGTTTGTTTATGTTTGCTTGTCTATCTACTAATCTTTTCATTCATTAAATCATTCATTGGTTCATCAGAAATATTACCTAGTCAGCTGTGTACTTACTCAATTCATATATCCACTCAATCACTTTCTTATTTTTAGGTAATAAAGCTATTTATCTTATTTATTTATTTATTTATTTATTTATTTATTTGAACTTCATTAGTACGAAACGATTTTACAACGTGGTACTGGCACATTTTTTATTTAAGCTCCTTGTTTAGTTCATGTAATGGTCAACTGGGGCACGCGTTTGCTTCAATTGGTATCACAAGAATGGATCTTCTGAAATGTATTTGGTTCCTGAGAAAGTGATCGAGATATACCTGGGACGACTTTGTACGAAATATGGCTACAAGGTGAAGTTGAATTCATTTTGCTGATGTGTTTTCCTTTTGTTTATTTGTATCACATCACCAAGTAAAATCTAAATCTGATATACTTTTATATCTGCTGTGTTAATCTAATTTGTGCTAACTTTAACCATTGTATATGACTTGTACATCTTAACGCATCTCTTCAGAGAATGGACTTGAATAAAGAACATATATACACAAATTGGCAGGGTCGATTTATTTAAAATCATACAGAACACAAAACTACAAACAAGAAACATTATTTATATTTGTTGTGGCCTTACTTTTTTCGTGACTCTTGTGTTACATTGATTAGCTGAATTTGCTCAAGCTGTTTTGAGAACTACCTCGCCCATCCCTCCTGAAATACGTACAATAGATTGACTTATCCTTTCTTCGTTTAGGTCACATGAGAAAAATACCGGTTTATCATCAGTGGTTTTCAAAAAAAAGTGATGAGGAAGGGAGGTTTTCTACCCTTTCCTTCTGTCCAAATGATTTACTGCATTAAAGCTTTCCGCAAGTCCCCATTGCCCATGCAGGTCATTTATTCATTAAGAATGTCCCAAGAATACTGTAATAGAGTTCTCTTGACTGGCGCTACATGCGCTGACCGCTCAAGGCATTAACTGAAGCTTTGTCAGCATTTTTTTCGCAAATGTTTACAAATAAATGATAATAAAAATAATTATAAAAAACGGTGCGACACAACCAAAAAAAAAGAAAAGAAAAAGAAAAAGAAAAAAACATGCAGGCGCTGATGATAAACCGAGATATTTTTTATGTGGTCTTAAATCCTTCATTGGCAATTCAACGCCCGTTGATGTGCCCTGACTGGATGGACGTAATGATATGTAATTTACACTCTCTGCACACCGACCTTTCATTCAAGTTGCTGCCGACAGTAACACAATAAGAATAGTCCAGAGCAACAGCTTTTCTCGGAGCGCTTGGGTGCAATGCACCCGAAGTGCTCTGAGGACAGCTGTTGACCCCGTAAAAACTTTGTATGCAAAAAAGTTAAAAGAATCCATTACGTTAGCATAATGATGATTAAGAGGACATACCATCAGCATGAAGAGAATAAGAATAGTGAAAAAGTATGGGCGTATTCAACAAAGATTTGGCATGATCTATAAACTTCGTGCGGATGTATTTCAGCTTAGCTCCTGTCAAGTTTTTTTTCTTTTCGCAAGAGGGCGAGGCAATTATTCTGTGCTCTTTAACAGTTCATTTGAAAATATAAATAGATGTGTTTATTTGTAACTCTTTTGCTACAATCAGTATGAGATAATCGTATTATGTTGCTTTGAACAACTTACCCAGTCAATACGGCGGAACCACCCAAAAGAAAAATCGAACTGACGAACAGATATTTGGAGCCAAAGTGTGCTATCTGAAAATTTTAGAAAAGAACACATTAATGTAATGGGCTAAAACAGTTGACGAGTCATATATTAGGGTATTGATCGGGTACCGAAAAAGTCGGGTACCCGGGTAGTGTTGTCGGGTACCCGTAAAAAGGTGTGTTTTTCAGAGATATATATATCAAATAATTAATAATGCTTGACCAAATTATAATAACATTTGAGTTAAGAATGAGAAACTTTCTCGGTCTCAAATAATATTTCTAGATCAGGCACCCATTATGCAATAAAGTTTATGTCAAATAATGGTCACTTTTTCCACCTCAAATTGCCCGCTGTCCAATAAAGTTAATGCTTTGACACGATCTTGTATTGGTGTTAGTTGAATGGAAAATGATTGCGCGTATCTCTCTGTGTGTATGTTGGTTGGGTTGATGCTGTTATGATTCAGGTACCCGTCGCGGGTACCCGGGTAATGAATTACCCGACAGTCGGGTACCCGGGTAGTAAAAACAAATACATATGCATCAGTAAAATCAAATTGGTTCCACTTTGTTGTATTTATCATTTGTTTAATGCTTATAGATATCTCCAAAACATATATATTTTAAACATCGTAAAAATAGCATATCATTAACTCCTCCGGTGCCACATTTCAACAGCTTTCAATGTGCTTAAAGCTCGGCGATAAAAGCTGTTTACCAAGGCCACTATATTCGCTAGAACTATATGTATGCCAGTATCTCCATGAAAGTTCTCTCAAAAAAGAATAGGAATCTAACACTATTTGTATAAGAGCAGTTTTATTTAAGTGGCTCGACTTAAGTCGCTGTGGCATTGAAACAGTTAGCAAATTCTGACGCGCTGTTTTTCATACTATACACTGCCGGAACATTACTTACAAAAATGCCTCCAAAAGTAGCCACAGGAACCCCAATATTCCAAACCCACGTCACAACGTTTATTTGCAGAGCTGTCAATCCCTTTTCTTCAGCCTGGAAGCAAACAAATATGATTACGGCGCAATGATAAAGCCTGCTGCCTGGAACATACAATATCTTTTTTATAATGCTGACAAAAATTTACACTTGAAGTAATGATAATTGCATGAAGCCTATGAAGAGTTCGTTTCAAAACGACTAACGACATATTATAAAATATGATCACGTATCATTCTTTATAGTAGAGGCATAATATTTATAGCGAAGAAACACATTATGCTATCTTGCCCGGTGGGCTCACCAGACACAACAAGTGAAGGCTTCGGTCTGGTTGCTATCGTCAGGACATACACAATCGAATTGCCTTGAGTAAGGCTAAGCACTTGACAATCGTTTCAAGGGAAAATAATTTTAAACAGCCGAAATTTCAAAACTTGTGGAAGTGTCAAATGGATCTATAAAATGCGAATTATTCCAAAAATGTCAAACTTTCAAGTTCTTTGTGCAAGCTGGAGAGGATTTCATATGTCGTGCCTAGTGTCTGATCCCCAATACTATTTCTATTTCTTGTTGAAACGAAATGCGTTGAAACCAAGTATATAGCGAACAACATTGTAAACAACCAGCATTTGGAAATGCTTGGACTGACTCGGACATTTTTTTTTTTTTTTTTTGGTTTTTTTTTTTTGTTTTTTTTTTTTTTTTTTTTGTTGTTTTTTTTTTTTGTTTTTTGTTTTTTTTGTTTTTGTTTTTGTTTTTGTTTTTTATTTATTTATTTTTTCTGATTTTGTTTTTTGTTTGTTTTTGTTTTTGTTTTTTTTTTTGTTTGTTTGTTTTTTGCTTTTGTTTGTTTGTTGTTGTTTTTGTTTTGTTTTATTTTTCTTTTCTTTTTTGGGGGGGATCGGGGGTTTATTCGGGGGTGGTGGTGGTGGAGTAGCTATTGTTTTTGCGATAAATGAATTTTATTTGATCCGTTATATAACGTAGCCGTGAATGTAGCATCAACAATTGTAAATAGATTAACCTTATGCTGTATCATATAAGGAAAGCAGAAAATAATCGATAATACACTACAAAACTCCGTATAGATAGGAAGTTAAAATTACATGTACCTGCACCATTACATTGACTCTTTAACAGAGGAAGTCTTATGATTGCGGTGGCATAAGTGGCAATGGGAACTTGTTATTTCAGAAGAATACCAATAGACAAGACTTTGCTGACATCGAGCAATCGAGTACATCAGCACAACAATGTCACAAAAAGTAAACTTACTTATAATGAATCCCTATACATGTATATTTACAATGTGTCCCTATACATGTATATTTACAATGCCATAAAAACACGGTAGCTTCCCTCACAGTAAATGATTGTATTAGAGAATCATCCAAAAAATACACCGAGACAGCCGCTAAGTAGCTGTCAGTGTCTTGTCAGATAAGAGTGTAGCGGTGTAGCTGTAGTGAGCTGCAATGACGTAAAAAATGTCTTAAGATCTAGTTCTTGCAAGAACTGTCAAGTACACAAGCATAAGTATACTCACTCGAGCATCGTATAGATTGTAAACACCGAAAAGGTCTGCTGCGCTGGAGAGAAATACTGCTATGTAAATCAAGACAATAATCCAAACGGCTTTGAACCGGGATACTTTTCGGTGATGCCAGAAGAAGCTGGAGTGGACGGCCGGTTTGGTCATCGGTACCCAGGCACTTTCCTCGTCGTCAGACATGGACATTTCTTCAACTGGAAAAGTTACATTGTGTGAATAAATAAAGCTTCGGTTATTCAAGCTGCGAAACCTCGTGTCTTGATATATATATATATATATATATATATATATAAAGGTATATCAACACACGAGGTCTTTGCTTTTGCGACCAACGTATATTATTTGATCCGGTGTATATAGTAACCGTGAATGTTGCTTCAACAATTTTAAATAGGTTATAATCTTGCTACTAGTATATCTTACAAACAAAACTGGAAATAATCGGTAATACACAAACACCATACAGCCGTTAAATTAAAAATAGATGTACCTGGACAAGTACATTGACTTATTACCAGAGGAAGTTGTATAATTGCAGTGACATAATTGGCAGCGGAAACTCGTTGCTTTAGTCACTATGCCAAAAGACACGACTTTGCTGACATCGAGAGACTTTTTTGACATCGAGCATTCGATAGTGGAAAGAGACTTGTTAAAGAAAATGACGTACATCTAGCCAAGGACCGTGCAGCCATTTTTGCTTCAGGACTCAGGACTCAGGACTCAAATGGCTTTATTTGACAACTGTATGACATAGAACATATTAGACAGAATGTTATTAGAGTTAGAAAAAAACAAATCGACAAAACAGTACAGTAAACAAAATAACATTCAAATATATATACTGTCAGGATAACTCCGGTTAAGGAATCTATAATTCCGTTATCACTGGAGCTACCTAGAAAACATAGGATCACAACATTAGCACCTGGTTGTGTGTAATATAAACACTGGTTATCTGGGACAGAGGAAAAAAGTAATTCAGGCCATGGTGGGACTGAAAGAAACAAAACACATAAAAAAAATTAAAAATGCCATATCAAACTTTCGATTAATTTGTATTACATATATAGCAATTTACAACTGAACATATTTCGGAGTGTTCATTGAGAAACTGCAATTTTACATACTTTGAAAATCCAGTGTAAGAGTGAGTGGAGACTTTGTCTGCTATATTTGAAGAAGTGGCTTTTATCAAATTAGGGATGTAGAAACCTATTGAGTTTGTATGGAACTTCTGACAGGGATAGCTGATCGAGGAACATCTCTGTATCTGGTGTCATGCGAGTGTGTAGCAGTTTGAGTCAAGTGTAGCAGTTTGAGTCAAGCTTCCAATCTGCCAAACGCGGTGGAAGCAAGCTTGGGTACCAGAAAATCCCGGGATTAAGTCGTCCTCCCCCAGGAAATGAAAATTAATGTCGGACAAGTTGTATCTAAAGTATATTAATATTGACATTTTGACAAAATAAATCCAAGCTCTCATAAAATTTAATTCAATATAACATTACCACAAGTTAAACATTTAAAATGAGACCATGTTCTTTGTCAATAGCGACATGGAGAGTAAATGGCCTCCTGTCAAGGCTTAATTATAAAAAGGGAAACCCTGGCTTCAAAAACAAAATCAAGAAACATGACATAGTTGGTCTTAGACTCATGCTGGCCCCAGCATGGACATAAACATTCAGAGCTTTGAGACATTTCAAGTGAACAGGCCCCGTTCCTAAAAAGCTACCTAAGACTCGGGTGGCACAGCTATTCTTATTAAGAAAGATATACGCAACGGAATTAAATTTTTCAGAGGAACAAATTCCGAAATCATTTGGACAAAAATATCTACCATTTTTTTATAATATAGATCAAGACATTTTCATTGGATGTTTGTACCTGGCACCTGAAAATTCTTCTTTTCATTCAACTCAGAATATAGATATGTTTGAAATTGCAGAATAAGAACTAGAAGAATATGGTGCAATGGGCGAGGTTCTTATGGTAGGAGACTTTAATTCTTGAACAGGTGTAGAAAGTGACTATGTACATAACGATAGCAGTAAATACATATATGTACTAGACAATATCTAGATATAGAACCTCGGACGAGTCAAGAGAGAGTCAGTCGAGAAAAAAAATTGTGAATATTGATAAAAAATACTACCCCAGTTGTGTATTGCAGGCGGTCTCCGTATATTAAATGGTTGTACCGTAGGAGACCTATCAAGCAGATTAATGTGTTTTAAACCATAGGGACAAAGTGTGGCTGACTATGACATAGCCCAGAGTCAATTACTGATAACATAAGGTGAATTATCTGACCATTGCTTGATATCGCTAGAACTGACTGTTAATAATGTGTGTAAAGAGAGGTGTCCTCATTTGGAGCCATTGCCAGCAGGGTTTAAATGGGGCGAAAAGAGCAGGACATTATTTGAAAAAGAAATTAACAGCCCCTGCAAGCAAGAAAAGTTAAAAATCTGTAAGGCTATGTGTGTGGATGAGTCATGCTCACTGGACCAGTGTGTACACTATGTTAACAAGATCTATCAGCTAAGGACGGCAGTGCCCGAAACACAAAGTATAGACAACCGTAGTCAGAAAGCGTAAAAATGGAAAAGTAAATAGGGCGGAAAAATGAAAAGTGAAATAAGAGTCCTGGCCAGAAAGATTAACCAGCTCAGGAAGTCAAAGTAACCGAAGTGTATTTCAGTAAACTAAAACCCTGTCAAACTCTGTAAAAACCTAACATGAAACCATAGAAATGCCCTCACTAGAGAATCGGAATTAGAGGAAAAAATTCTACAGGATACTGGACATCTTTGGATGAATTGAAAAACCTAGATAAAGTACCAATTGAACATGATACAAATGAAGCTGACGAATGAGTAATACACGGCAGAAATTTGTATAGTAAACCAGCAACTCATAATGATGGTAAAAATATATATTAGAAACATGGCAGCCATATAGGACTTAACCTCATAGGAAAGAACTATGTGAAAAATATTTAATATGGTGCTTAAATGATAGCTTACAGTGGTTCTATTTAGGTTTAAATTTGTGTATTACTTATTTCTCTCGGCTTTTTTTTTTGTTTTTTGTGTTTTTTTGTTTTTTTTTTGTTTGTTTGTTTGTTTTTTTTTTTGTTTTTTGTTTTTTGTTTTTTTTGTTTTTTGTTTTTTGTTTTTTGTTTTTTTGTTTTGACAATATGCATTAGTACATAAGAAATATCCCATGGTAATATAGAAGAATTGCCAGCCAAACAATCTAGATGTAACCTGTGATTGTACATGCAATGGCCCCTAGATGGCGATATAAGCAATTCTATTCTATTCTATTCTATTCTATTCTATTCTATTCTATTCTAGCCTGGTGCAGCGTATGCTTTAGATCGAGATTATCTCTTCTACAGAAATTTATTTTTCAAACCAACATGATTGGGGTCACTTGAACTGATAGATATGGACACACAGAACGTATGCTGCTGGGACTCTGACAATGTCATTGTCAACATGTCCCAATAAAAGGGGGACATGTGCTTCCAATATAGGCAAATTGGACATTTGTTGAAACTTATTTACGATGAGTGTTCTTTCCCCTTTTACACATGACCTCGTTTGACGCCAGTTTTACCGTATAAGGGGGAATATTCCCGAATGGAAAATTTCCCGAATTGGTTTCAAATGAATATTTCGCGGTTTTTATATCCAGGCGCTGTAGTTTAATAAAACATCTAAACATCATATCTTCTCGTTTTTCTTTATTATACTGATGCACGATTTAGACCATGTGGTCACAGTTTGCTGCATGATTGTTTACGCATGCAACGTCATGGCTGCTCCAACTCACAACCGCCTGTAGAGTCTTTAGCCAAGCACAATCACCAATAATTCCCAGTAATTAATTTTTCCGAGGGGATCCGTTCGGGAAAATTCGGGAAATTAAATACCTCGGAAATATTTCCACTTAGGAGGCACTTTTTCGCATTAAAAGATTTAAATGACGCTACTTTAAACTACTCAGTTTGTCTCAATCAGTTAACCAAAAAAGTGTAAGAAGAAAACACAATTATGCATGCATGCATGCATGCATATCAACTTCACGACATGTTTACCTAACAGTATCCGCATTTAAAAACCTGTTGCGCTCTCCATGACATGATGGTAATGGGTCTTTGGCACGTCTTTTATAATATTAGCATTGTAGCCTTGTGACTTTGTAGAAATATTTTTGCCCATGCACTTTTTAATGGTATAAAACGACTGCAATTATACTTTCAGCAGATGTTTGTCCCGTAAAGTTGAGGACGCCGTCCGGACAAAGGCAGCCATGATATGTAAAGCACAAGTGACACATAAATTAATGCTAGCAGCTGCTTTAATTCAGAGTTAACCCTTGCGGATCAACTGACATGATAACATAAAATATTTTAAAAAGGAAAGCATTTTAAAGATGACGTAATGCTTGTGTGGCTGTAACATATCATATTTTGTGTTTATTGTATGTTACAAAGTACCGGTAGTACATTTAAATGCCAAGATCCTACATTCGGGAGTGTAAAAGTCTTTCAATAATCCCCATACGCGAACCTAGTTATATGAAATATGTTATGTGTGCTGACATGAACCCACAGTGCTCGGCTATTTTACAAGTTAGAATAGGGCATTGGGATGAGTTTAGCCATCCACACTAGCCGATCCCATATCATTGGATTATATTTTGGGTTAGAGATTATAAAATGAAAAATTTGGACCCCAGCTACCATGACTACAGCAACAGTTTCATGGTATTATCAACATTAATATTGTTACAAATGCAAGGAATACTATAGCTATGGTAACACCAAGAGTACCTTGTTTACATGAACACCAAGCCTCTTGTAATTATATGAACCCATAAACACCATTGTAACGTTAACACAAAGGAAGTAATAGTTATAGGCACATTGACATTGCTTTGGTTGCGTGGACATCAAGACTGCCGCCAAATCAAAGTAACCACAGCACCCTTGGCGTTAATTTAGTTCCTGTTATTCCTGGTATTAACTCTTTCAGCGCGATATTTTAGACTGAGTCAACAGATTTTCTCGGTGCATTGCGCCCAATGCGCGCCGAGAAAAGCTGTTGACCTGGGATATTCTCTCTGAAACTATAGGCATACTGGTACTTGAATGAAAGGTCTTTTTAGAAGAAATACGAATCTGGGATCCTTATGATAATTCAGACAAGCTTGACCTAAGTAGATCAACTTAATTCGTGATTGGCAATAAAAGAATTAAAGTAATGTCCAACCTGAAAATATGATTTTACTATTGGGTCAAATATCACAGAAACATGAATCGCTGACATACTAAACCTATCTACTCAATTGGCAGGAAGTTTTGCAGAAACTGTTTCCACTAAAGATGGAACTCAAAATTCAAAGTTATTGCATAGACACAAACGTTCTGAGTAAAACTGTGTTTTTCGTAAAATTTTGAACATTTCTCAAACAAAGTTCAAAATAAAATTGTTAAATTTAAATAATAATAACCTCAACACAAGTATCTGCAAAAAATCAGGAACTTGCCATACATGTATCTGTTTGTTTGCAATGGTGATACAAAAATTGGAAAATGGTTGTTTTTGATGTGAAATTGACAATTCATTTTGTTTACACATTTAAAAAAGAACTAATGCTTTCTTAGAAAATCCTTGATACGGTTTTGCTGTTGAGTCTTTTTATAGTGAATCAATTTTATTTGATTACAATAAGAGAGTTTGTTTTTGCAGAAATATCTATGTGTTGCAGAGACTTTAGATCAGATACCTATTGTAATTAATCACGATCCAAAGGTCAACAAGGTCCATTGACTTTCATGTTGACGTTGCAAGTACTTTCTTAATTTTTCCAGATTGTATTGAGGCTAGAACTAGTAAATTTGAACATATGACAGCACATGTGTCTACCTAAATTTCTTAAAATCTCAAAGTTAACAAAATTATCCAAAATCGTTTGAACATCGCCTTTACCAACAATAACATTCTACGTGTTTCTGTAAAGTAACGTTACATTTGCATGTGTCCTATTGTTTCTGTTAGCATGGTGTCCCTCATGCAGCTGTAGGCATTGTATTACTAATTATGTATTTTCAACAACTACTTAATACAACCCATTCCTATAAGCAATTTCATCGCTCATGAATCTTCTTTTTCGAGAAGGACAAGACAGATCATTTTGGATATCATGACTGTCAAATGTCCCTGTTAGCCACGAAAGTTTACGATACTCTACATGTACCGTTATGTAATGCATGTCTTCACTTCATAAATGTAGCAATGGAAGGGAAAAAGGGGGAAAAACACAATTCCTGAGAAATGGCATTTGTTGACTTCATTTTTTTAACAACCAAACGAATCACATTGAATCGCACTGAAAGAGTCAGGAAATCTGGCTTATTCTTTTATTGGTGACCTAAATTTGGCATAGATAAATATGTACAGTACTAGCATATTTACACATTTCATATTCTGGCCCGCTGCACCACATTAATTTACAAAAAGTCATTAAGTTATTTATCAGTTGACTTCTATGGGAAATCCTTTGGAACCTCGTTCAATCTAGTCTACAGCCGTTTTTAAGTATCATCCGGTCATTCGGGTTGTGTTGTGAATAGCCTATAATAACGAGCAAAGAACAGCATAAAAATTAGTTTCTACAGCTGGTGTTCTGCGTAGTTGTGTTGTTGCCATTTGATGCACGTAATCCAGGTGCTTTAGTTCCGCCGTGCATTCAGAAATTTAAATATGCATCTATTCTGCCAGTCCACCAAGCGATTGTTATCCTGCGCATTAGAACAAAGGTTGATAGTTATTTGGCCAAGTGACGCTATTTGGCCGGGGTCAAAAAGAGGCATTTTCCTCTACATGTATATTCCCACTACTAACATATCTGAAAATGTCCGCTTGAACTTCCTAAAATGACACTTTTTAGCGTTCATGCACAAAAGCTTGAAATATTAACCGTGCTATACGACATTCCACATTCAGTTTCTTTAGATCTCTAAAAGCCCTTATGAATTCAAGCACCGTCTACTAGACAAGAAATGAACACAGTATTTTGCTTCCGTCTACAACCTTTCTTTTGTTTAAAATTATTTCATCACCTATGTCTTAGAGGTGTTCCTATTTGCTGTAAAGTAGAATGCCCTGCTGGTGAACTCTTTAGCGACCAGAAAGAGACGAGCTGTTACACAAAATACGCAGACGGTAAACGCTGGCAATGTACCAAGCGGAGAGGCATGTTTTGATCTCTCATTTTTAACTTTTTCTTTCTTTGACGCGACCACGGAAGTCACTCAATGTTGAAAATTTCAGTACATTCGCACGAGATCAGTGTTTTTTCCAACACGTCCCCGTCGTACGTAAAAAAAAAATCGAAAATTCCCAGTTCTCAATATTTTCACAACTCGTTACTAATCTGCACATATTTTACAAAGCTTAGTCTCCAAAAATCTCAAAATTCGGGAATATGCTCCAATTTAGCTTCATATTTTCAATTTTTTATTATCTTTGGAGGGATTGATTCCGTCTCAAAACCTTCTTTCGCCTTGAAAGTGCTTCCTTGTATAATTATTTTTTTTTCGTTCCAATGTTGGCAACCGTGGCCATTACCTCCCGCTTTCATGCTTTGTATTTCAGTACGTGCCGCCAAAACACATAAGACGTTTTAATTGTGAATTATATTTATCTTAAATACAAGTTTTAAAAAAAAATCATGGTTTTATGGAGTGGCACTTACCTGATGGGGCGTCAATCCTGATAACACGGTTATTTTTCAGCTTGGACATATTTGGAGGTTCCTGGAAGTACCACATGCCTTGCTTACTGGTGGCTCATTTTGCTCAATTAACATATGCTAACCCTGTGTTTACCTTCAGCAGTGTTCTTTCCTTAAGCACAGTTGCAGCTATACTTCAAACAGATGCAGACACTGAATCCTTCGGCTGCTCATTACAAAATTCGCACTTTCCTGAATTATTCAATATACCTCTAATTTCACATTCGCCATTACGCGTTGCAGACAAAGCGCACAGAGGAGAGCTGTTGAGTCGGTCTTTAACCTAGCACTGAGAGAGTCAACGCCTCTTATGTAGATATATCCACCTGCCTATTTTTCCAGGGGATCTGTCATTAGAACGACTGTTAGAGTTATAAATAAAAGGTCACATGACTCGGCTGAATCAAAAGCGTTTTTGGCACATGCTGGGCGCTTAGCGTTTGGCGCTTAGACTAGTAAGTCTTCCCTGAAATTGTAATTGAAAGTATTTCGAGGAAGGGCAATATTTTTAAAACTGCATGAAACAGACAACCTTTGGCATTACCTGTCGCTGTACAGCTGTTTAGCCGGTAAAGCGTACTCACAAATATAAGTCACATAATTTGTTAAACCAAAATGGTTACCAAATTCTGTTTTTAAATATCAGAGACTTGCATGTATGCATGTCTCTTAAACATATAAACTCTACAAGACAAAACAACAAGGCGGTGATAACTGTCTTTGGACACCACACTTTGAATGCAAGAAACACAGCTCACAATATGATGAATGTAACTGTATCAGAGTATGGGGGAATGAAGCAATTTCCAAAACAGAAACATATTATGAAAGTAGCACATGCTTACACATGAAATAGGGTGTCTCTCAAGTTATATCCCCACGAAAGATTGAAGAGCCAGTCAAACACCTTTGAAAATAACAGCAATAAGTGTTTGTACTCCTCTTGCTGTATTGATATAACGCACTTTCAGGAGAATTTCTTTTGGGTTGATCACAATGGTATCTCATAAATTGGGTCAACCTAAATAAGTCAAGGCAGGTGTGCCAGGTGAAAAAGCACTTGGGAAAATACCAAGCCCCTGTTTGTTAAAACGAAGATTGAAGAGAACGCTTAGCAAGTGCATTTCTAGAAGTTACAACATCAAAAGCACGAAAAACCTTATTTTAAATAATAGAAGAGCCAGTATTACGATGGCAAGAATTGCCCCTAGGTTTCAAATATTTTCATTTATGGCCGCCTTGGCAATTTAAGGGCGCCTTTTGGTTGGTTGTTTTATTTGTTCGTATATGATCTCATAAACAAGGTATTATATTTGTTGAAAAAATATTCCCGAGTTTTGTGAAAGTATGACCGTTACACCATATTTGTTGGTAGAAAAATGTAACTTTCATGTGAAAGTAATAAAAGCATAAACGCACGTTCTCATGTAAACGTAAGTCCCAACGAATTTTCCAATGACTGGCCCTGAATACATACGCATTTGCCAGCTGCTACCATGTTTAATACCTACCCCCCAGAAAGACGACTTTTAATATACAGGTTGGCATATCTAGCACGCACCTGCTAAAAGGATGAAACATCTGGTTACATCTCATATTGTTATTCGTGATGTATATTTGAGCTGAAACATTATGCTTTCCTGTCAAGATTTATACGCTAGGAGTAGCATGGCAGTGGCTGCAAGATGTTTCGCGTCATCGGCCAAAATGATGTCGCTGCCATCCACATATGCCACGTCATACATCATGAAAGACAGTTAAAACATCATAGAAAGGTACAGTAACGCCTTGCATAGATACAAACCCAGGCTGAAAAGAAGCGCCCCCGAAACGATATTCTTTTTCTTTTTTTCGTCATTTAATGGAGTATGACAACATGGCGCAGGGCAGTTGAATAAAGGCGAGGAGATTCAACTTGAAAAGGTTCAGTTGGTTGTCGCTCTTGTCGTAATAGGCAGGATGCAGGTCACATCAGGTCAAGATTTCACCATGAATTGGGACGGGAGACACTGAATTAGTGACGCACTAGACAAAAAAATAATAATTCACAATAGGAGATATGCATATTAAGTTCCCGCCCTAACTGCATACCTGATTGCCTAGTCTCGCTTGGTGAGATATGGCGAGATACGGGTCGGTACCTGTGGGGACCAGCCGGATATTACTGATATATTTTGGAAGTACAGAATATTTATGAAAGGCATATGGAAATTTTTCGTATATATGGCTCGGGAAGTACTAGAAGAATACCAGTTTGGCATTTGTGAACTTCAATTTCTCAAAATTTGGTGATTTTGTGAGAAATTATCATATGGACTGTCTGTGTCAGTGATGCGAGCCGCACGTCCCCCGTGATTGCCAGGTGTCAAACCAATGCTTCGTGGCGGGAAATTTTTTATGTATACAGCGTATTATATAAGATGATGCTTCGGACTAGAGAACACCACATTGTAATCTGTATATATTTGGGCCTCCACATGGGTCTCGGAAATTTTGGCTGTTTTCTGTCTCACATTTGATATCTTCTCTTCATTTTACTTCTCATACGATGATGTTTCTTTGGTAAGACAACGTTTGTTTGGCTATGCTTTTATGAGCATTGTGTGCAACTACAATTCAGGTATTTTCCAGGCATTACAGTGATCACTCTATTTTAGAGCCACACAAAATGCTGCCAAGAGTGTCTCTTAAAGAGAGATTGTCTTCAGATGGTCACTTTAAATTTCAGACTGTGAAGGTAAGTTACGCACAACATCATAATGTCATACAGAGAGCCAGCGCGACTGGCCGCGAGCTAATATTCGCTTTGGGTTTTTTTTTTGTTTTTGTTTTTTTTGTTTGTTTGTTTGTTTGTTTGTTTTTTTGTTTTTGTTTTTGTTTTTGTTTTTTTTTTTTTCGTTTTTTTTTCGTTTTTTGTTTTTGTTTTTGTTTTTGTTTTTTTTTTTGTTTGTTTTTGTTTTTTTTTTGTTTTTGTCTTTGATTTTGTTTTTTTGTGTTTTTTTTTGGTTTGTTTTTTTTCTTTTTTTATTTTTTATTTTCTTTTTTTTTTTTTTGATAATTTTTGCTACGCTTCATGTACATAGGAAAGTCACTTCGGTATTTTCTTTTAATAGCTTAAACGGTTCTCTCGGTACAGTATTCATAAGTTTCTTGTTCTTCGTTTGTGCACCTTCGGATTTTACGACTTTGGCAATGGCGCTGGTTTTTTGCCCGTGTGCAGTTATATATACATATTTCTGGGCGACAGTTGGGTTATGCGGGCAACTACCACAGTGCGTGCCCCACCCTGAACATATTTTAATTGTAAATATTAACTAAATGAAATACTATATAAAGCATTGCCTAAAAACCTTCTCTATGTCGGACCTTTACGTGCTTTACTGCATGTCAGGCTTTGTATGGGCTGCAGCCAACTATCATTTGCCACAAAACTGCTGTAAAAATTAAAGATGCTGTGAATTGAGGGGAAGAACCTGGAAAAACTAGCGAGGGAACTATCTCAAACTCTTGGTATAATAGAAAATTGAAGCATTCTAAAATGTTCTTCAAATATTTTACATTCAACCTATAATTCTTTGTAATTTTTGAAATTTCATAATGCTCTACTTTTATAGGGATAAAAATTTGAAAGGTGAGAAATAAATGTAAAAATAAGTAGCTTGCCTCATGAACAGTAACTCGTGAGATGCATGTTAAATATCCTGCTTTCAAGTGTCGCAAAATAATAAAATTACAAAATGTAAATATATACATGACAAATATTGAAATTTGATCTTAAAATAATCAGGTTCCTTTACACGTTCCAAGACAATTTATTATACCAACATCACAAATTGATGATCATAACACCAGAAGTAAGATTTGTAGAGCGCCTACCCACAGCATAGTTTTGCTTTAAAAGTCTTAAGATTTGAAACTATTCGTGTTCTTGGCTTAACATTAGAGGGTACAACAAACAAAATACACATCCATAGTTACTAAGGATTTTCCAGTTTGTAAAACAAGTATTTTAAAACAAATACGGACGTGTTTGTATAAAAAGAAATTGCTACTGTTGTATTTCCTGGCCATTTGTAAGATAATATGTATTATGTCAAAATGATCAACTCTAAATTGTAGTCTACCTTGTTCTTTATCTACACTTTACTAGTATGTTTTTGTGTGTGTGTGGGGGGGGGGGCTCACTTGAGAGCTGAGCGGTTCCTTAAAGATATTGAAGTGAGCCTCCCTGACCATATACTAGTACGTTTTTATGCCCTTATTCAGTGACTGGAGCTGTATCGCCCTGAAAAAAGTGGAAAATACAAACCTGAAGAAACTCCTATACATATCACCACAGTGAAAGCATGGCCCTCGTGGTGCTGTTTTGGTATGAAATTTAGACACGGACAGACAACCAGTCGCTGGATATAAATGTAAAACCAGCCACGTAGGGCATACTTGTCTAGTAAGGTGACATATTTCAAAGTAAGCACAAATGTAGAATGGTATATCCCTAATGTTTCTGGATATAGAGCCGACCAAAATTTTGCTGCGTTGCGCAGGCGCACCTGCTTCAAAGTTTACCTCTGTATCCATATTAGTTTGTGAAAGAAAGTCTCACATCTGACGATCTTTGGGTTTATTTTGGTAATGTTCTTGGTGACCTGACCTGTAAAGTGAGCAAGAAATGTGCAACCATGCAAAGTAAGAGGTCACAGACGTCTGTATATACAAAAGGGTGCGACATAATTAAGAAAATTACTCTTAAGCAACTTGGCTTCTCACACCTGATAATGGCTTCAAATGTCACCACACAAGTAGTGTGCCCACTATGGTGCCTCGCCCGCAAGTGTGGCTTTGGCAGAGTAAGGGAAAAGTCCAGTTAAGCTGGTTTCTCATTTCCTTATGAACTTGGCTTTGAATTAAAATTGGAAAAGGTGACTTTGTATTTCCTTTTCTGTCAGTTTCTTGCAGTGAGTCAAGTAAAATCTTTTTGTGATCCTTGTGCTTTCTGACACCTGGGTTTTTGTGTGTGTGTGTGTGTGTGTGTGTGTGTGTGTGTGTGTGTGTGTGTGTGTGTGTGTTGTGTTGTGTTGTGTTTTTTTTTTTTTTTTTTGCTTTTTGTTTGTTTGTGTGTGTTTTTTTTTTTTTGTATTGCATGAGGTAACGTTAGCTCAGGTCGAAATTTCTTGACAAACAAGTTTCTGATACGAGGGTCTAATTTGTTCTCCGTATTGAATTGTACCAGTCCATGAGAAATTCAGTTACTGTCATTTTTGCTATTTCTGCTGTTGTTACATTTTTCATGGCATTTTATGTTTTGAATGCATAATGGCCATGTCTTGAACCAGAAACTAATATTTATTTGAAATGACGGGTTCAGGACAAGCTAACTTATACTTGTAACATTCTATTTTTCTTTAATCTGGATTGGGCTTTTTTGTGTGTTTGTTTGTTTTGTGTCTTTGTGTGTGTGTTTTGTTTTATTTTCATTTTTGTTTTCTGGTTTTTTTTTTTTTGTTTTTTTTTTTGTTTGTTTGTTTTTGTTTGCGTGTTTGATTGTTTTTGCTTACGGTTTCTTTTAGTAAACGAGACAGACAAATTCCACTTTTGTTGCTATTGTGTCACCAGGCTAGCTTGCCGTAGACACATTCTATTTTGTTTCCTTTTTCCTTCATGTGGGCTGTTTTTCTCAGCAAGGTATGTACTAGAAACAGGGATTCCCACTTCACTTGCACAATAGAGTGATGAAAAGGCAGACACACGTATGCTGCTTCATGTGGCACATGCTGCATACAATAAACACATTAAATGTATTTGTGTCTTTTTGTCCAGAACCACTTCCTAGTTGTCATTACCCTATTCCGCAGTCCGAACTCTTTATTCTCCATAAGCTAGCCTGTCCCTGTCTATCCTATATACATATGGAAGTACTATTGTCCATATTGCAAACGTTCTTCTGTTAAAGACACTGATCCGTACAGTTGGCACTGATGTTGTTGTACTTTCTATCATGGTCAGTCAGCAAGTCAACGAAATTGATGGGCTATGAATGACATTTGGTAGAATGAAAATTTCTGCTATCTGTGAATCGATGAAATAGCTGTCGGTCTTGGACTAGACAAGTCTCGTGTTCTCTCAATATTCCATGCCTTGACAGGGTGTGATGGTGTATCGCTCCTTACTGGACATGGTAAAAGAACAGTTCGGGTAGTTATGTTGCAACTCAGTGATGTTTTACTTGGTCTCTATTCTGCAGCAAGCATAATATCGGAGGAATGCATGCATGTCATTGAGAGGTACGGCATATTAATGTATGACAGTACCAGTATTGTTATGAGCATAAACAAAGCATGAACGAAGATTTCTGCAAAATGATCTTTAGTAGAGAACACCCCACCATTTCTTGCCGCTTTTGAGCAGTATGTTAAGCGAGAAGTCTATCGGGGGTAGCTTCATCTCGGGACCAACACTGATTGCATATCCTCACCTCCCATCTTCCACTGGCTGGGGCTGGATCGAAGATGATGGATTGTATGAGCCATATTGGACATCGCTTCCAAAGACACTCAAAACATGTTACGAGTGATGGTTGAAAGAAAGGGTGTCGATGCCGTTAGAAGTGCAAATCAGATGCACTGAAGTAGATAGTCCACTGCTGATGCAAAGAAGAATGCCCGTGAAATGAGCATTTTGGGACTCCACTGCTCTTGATTGTGGCTCTCTATGTAACTCTGTATGCTTTGTTGTGTCCTGTGGTCTTGAAAGCTCCATAGAGTTTGCTTTTTAGCATCCTCATTGTGGCTTGATGAAGCTGCACAATAGCAGTAATTTCCCATTTGCAGTTTAAATGGCTCTGCAGTTATTATAGAGAAACCAATGTCATAAAACATGTTCCATGAGCTTGAAATCTGAGACAACATTATTTGAATATATGGGTTTGTTTACTACGATAAAGACCAGAAGTAGGTAAAATTTCAATGTTTTTAAATCAAATGGTGATGCAATCGTAGCATTAAACAACAAACCCTAAAGTCTGGCCTTTGCCCTTACTTATGACCTTGGAAACTATTCCAATGTCATCTCGGGGGGTACGTGTTTCTAGGGGTAATGAAAATGTCTTGATGCAATTGCAATAATAAACATTGTTTGGTCATTACTCTTTGCCTCTCTACGTGAAATGCACATATACGTGCATTGCTGTACCGACAAACAGATGGACGTACATGCAGCATCTACAATTTAAATGTCTCTGTATGCCATCTTGGATGGCACTGAACAAAAATATTATCTGACGCGGCTTAATAGTAGCTTCTGTCTAACTCAACGTTTTTACGACACTTCAATTATTCTATTCTGGATTGGGGATACTCGATCGAATTACCAAACTTCAAAAGTCACTTGTTTGTCTAATATGCCATGCAAAATATAACTCGCACTCCGACTTACTTTTTAAAACTCTAAAACTCTTGAAATTTCACGACCTCTTAAAAGTGAAAGCTTTTAAAGTTTATTTCAAATACACACAAAACCAACTGCCAGAGTACTTTACTGATATGTTTTCAATTCCACCAATGACTCATCCTTATCAAAGCAGATTTGGACATAAACCACCACTTCCTGCTCCAAAAAGAAACAAGGCTCGTAAATGTATCCGATATTTCGTTCCTTTCCTTCACAAAAGGACTCATCCATGTATTGCAGACAAACTTAATACCCACTCATTATCAGGGTTTCAAAGTACACCAAGCTACATTTGATCAGTCAATATTCAGAAATCTGCAGCATTGTAAACTATTAGCTATGCAGTAATCAATCACTCATAATAAGAATTTTGTCATAGCATTAATTTTTTCTCATTATGTACCTATTCACTCTATCTCTTCGTGTCTTTTTCCGTAGAAATATCATTACCTAGGTAGCCCAAGTGACAGCGGACGCTTTATGTCCTTAACTGGGGCTATCCCGACTAATATTTACATATTATGCACGACTGCCTCGTACATTCTACAAGTTTTGTGTATGTGCATGTCTGGTGTACTTACATGCTATTTTATGTCAAATAAAAAAAGTTCTGAGTTCTGAGTTCTGAGTTCTGAGTTCTGAGTTCTGAGTTCTGAGTTGTCCGGTATGGCGGTATGGCATTGTTGTCCAATTGAGAGAGAGAGTTGATAATGCGACATCATGAAGATGCATCCATTGTGCATGTGCCTGCATCCATAATTTCAAGTGGTTCTGTATCCAGAAACATTTTTAATATACTGGTCTACCTATGTGCCGACTTCAATGCTTCTACCGCCATCACTGGTATATCTGGGGGTGCCGTTCTTGTCAAATTGTGAGTGTATAAAGGACACAATAAAAAAAATGGGAAAAAATATTTTTAAAAAATTATTGCGCATGCGCCTGTGTATATGATTCCAAGTGGCTCTATATCCGAAAGATATAATATACTGGTCTACACCTGTGCCACATTTTATGGCTTTATCATTAAATGCACGTTTGTTATACTGTACCTTTGCATGGGTCACACAGACTAACCTCTTGCAAACATACCGCCGGCCAGTGATTCCTATACTCTGTTTGTCTCGTTTTGCTATTATATATCAAAAATTCATATATCCGGTTTTGAACCTTCATGAATATATATATATATATATATATATATATATATATATATATATATATATATATATATATATATATATATATATATTTGAAATAGGCCTACTTCCTTTGCACTAATAAATCCAATTTGTTGCTGAACCGTCTGGTTACCTTGAAATAATGCACATTACAAGTTTAGTTGAATAGGCTGTCAGATGTCGGCCATCTCAACGTTATGCTTATGAGCAAATACATTTTAATCACTTATCTGTAGCTTTGGTTATATTATCCAAATATCACAAAACCGACCAAAGCAAAGCATCTAGTTACTCCCTGGTCAAATACAATTTTTTCTTTTACCTGTGCAATTTATAAGTAGATTGCTTTGGATGTTACTTTTTTATTACAAGATACAAGATACAAATTTTCATTTCAAGTCGGTAGATTCATAAAGATAACCCTTAGCCAGAGGCTATTACAACCGACTATTTAAAATAATGTATATGAAATAAACATATCACATGTAGAAATATCCTATCACAGAATAAGCATTAAAATATATGAACAGAGCATAGTAAAACAATTACATACTAAAACTTTTGTCAGATCTGGTAATCCCAGACAGCCAGACATTAGGATCGCTGTTGGAAACTATGGACATGCAGAACAATTACAAGAGTTATTATAAGTCCAAGTTGAGATGAGTCTTTTAAATTCTGAGAGGGTGGCAGCATTTTTTTTATCTCCTTGGGATTTTGTCCCAAATTTTGACGCCATGATATCTGGGAGATTTTTTTTCCAAACGTGATCTTATTTAAAGCAGGAAGATCCAAGTATCTAGATGACCGGAAACTCTTGTTTGGCTGAAACGGTAAAAATATATTTTGAGTGTATTCTGAACTATAACTGCCTGGGGCCTTATACACCTATGTGGCAAGGGAGAAGTTGAAAATTACGAAACAACAAAGACACATTTAAAAGAGAATAACAAGCAAAGTCACGTGTTGAAATATGTCTAACGCTACCAAAATGGATTCATCAATCCTCGATCAAATTAGCCAAATTATTTCAGACACAAAGTTTCCTTAAAACTTGTTCAAAATCAATCCAAATGTTCTGTTTAAAAATGGAAAATGTCAAAAGTATTCCTTGGTTAACAAATTCTATTTAGATCCACCAAATATACACCCCCATCAAATTTGACAGAATCTAACTACACAATGTTAGGAAACTACATACATCTTGTATTTACATGCGTATTCTTCCACAAACGACACCATCATGGAGTTTTTTTTACCACCAACAGTGATTCACAGGTTCGCTATACCAGAAAACGGGAGTGCTGCCCTCTTTATAAATATTTGATGTCCTCCATGTTAACTATACGCTCCCTCCAAATGATGGGGAAAAGCCACCTAGACACTCTTGGAAATAATACTGAACATTGCCAAAACACTCACAAAATTTATATCAAGAAAATAACAGAAAGAATTAAAAATCCATCTGGTGACTGCATCATTCTTCGCGGATACCCGGAAACCTGCCTGGGTCATTTGGAAGTAATCGAACATTCCAGACACACTACTCTGCATATCAATGCCTGCTTGCTGTGTCATATTTCATTTTTAAACATGGATGCAGACGCTTTTGTTTATTCCCCAGACGTATACATGCAACGGGTGGATACAACATTATTTGTAGAGCCACCTGCAGGCGGCAGGCTCCGTGGATCCCAATCTGTCAGAGAGCGCGCGATTTACGGAGCATTCTGCCTGCAGGTGGAAGCTTAATTCAGATTTTGCAAACTCTTGGCACCATCTTGAAAACAAGCCTGGCAGACGCGCATGCAACATTTGTTTCTGTAAGTTTGACAGAGGTTCCGAAGGATGTTTTCAGACAAATCGAAAACGTAATGATAAACGGACAACAGACATACCGGCCAGCAAAATCGTCCACGTGGGTTCAAACTATAATCTTAAATTAGAGTGAGATTCGTCTAGATCTCATGTTGCAATATCCTTAGCAAAGAAATCATATGACCAAAAATTTTAATCTTTTATTACCACGTATGTATACATTATTTGCTTTTTGCGTATTTCTTGTCGCCACTAATACCTTTTTGTTGGAAAGAGTTACCCAGTAAGTAGAGGTGAACTGCTAATCAGCAGCAATGAGCAGACGATCATAAATTTAGCGCCAAAGTGGCTGGTCTACAAAGTTGAAAAACGACACTTGAATTACAGAGCCTAAAAGCACACATGTGAACCAATTCAATCGTAAATATTTTGTATGGCCATATTTGCACCATATTTTCGGTGCTATGGAATATGCTACCTTTCACAAATATCTCACAGGTGGTGTGTTATTATGTACACACACACACACACACACACACACACACACACATATATATATATATATATATATATATATATATATATATATATATATATATATATATATATATATATATATATATATATATATATATATATATATATATACATATATATATATATAGCCAATGTTGATATTGAAGCTGCTGTTAGTGCAGCCAAATCTTTGCTCCTGGTGTGGTGTAACAAGGCACGGGTACACGTAGGAAACGATGTACATGTAGCATCAAGTCATAGCCTAGTGATCTAGTGATGATTATAATAACATGTATTAAGATAAGAAACAAGTCTACACAAACGAGCATCATTAGAGACAAAAATCGATAAAAAGCTTACAAAAGCTCCATACAAAGTAGCCCCAGGTGCCCGGATATTCCACACCAAGGGGACTGTGTGTGTAGGAGACAACCCCTTCTCGGCAGCTTTGCAAGGATAAGACTAGTTCATACTAATTATTGCGTCACAATGGTCCTTTTATAGCCAAAATATATAATAAAATTTCATTTCACATGTTCATGAAAAACAGAAAATATTGATATAATTCATTTCAGTCCCGTTGTGAGTACTGGGTACATTTGAAAGTGAACAAAACATATCAACCAGAGTTATCTTCAATGCCTTAATCTCTGAGCAAAATCTTAAACTTTTCAAACCGGACTATGAAATTTTTGTAGAGAGACACATAGACACTATCTTCTGTGGGACTCCAGTCTTTCAAGCAAGGATAAAGGTGATAATAATGACGACATTAATGGCGACAATGACTTTTACCCACTTTGATTAAAAAAAAAAAAAGCAAAAAAACATTGCGGAGAACAATCCCGGTCAAGAAGTAACATTCCAAGTTCCCCCAAATTACCCTACCTTGGCTCGTCTGGAGTCCGTCCATACAAGTTCAGTGTTTGCATTATTAAGGATGGACATAGACGAAAAACCCAAGTACAAAAAATGTGGAAACACAATTTGTTTCATATCAGTAAATCAAACAGGGTTATTAACATATATCAGGGATGTGGAACATCCCTGCATATATTTACTAAAATCAGGGATGTGGCAAGACTCTTTCCACATCCCTACTAAAATCTAGCCCTCGTAATCAAGGCGTGACCTAGGATTTCCTTTCCTTTTCTTTCTTTTTCTTTTCTTTTTTTTTTTTAACGTTACATAAATGGTGAGTGATAAGTTCATCCGGGCAAAAACACAATTTTCATCTTCGGCGACTCACTAGACCGTTTTTTTTTGCGCAGAATAACTTAGCGCCTTCGGCGACTGTGTGCCTTTTCACCTTTTTTAAATTTTTTAACACAATAACCTCTTTATTGGGACAAAGTATGACGAACCGGTCGGGAACCAGACTAGATGAAACCGATAGAATTTCTCAACCTTCATGTAAAAATCAAGGTCCAAAGAGCGTGGCATGTTAGAGAGAATTGTATTAAATCGTTTCGCAGTACGATTTCTGTGTCGAAAATAATTTTTTAGTCGTGACTACCCATGTAGTACTTTGGGCTTCACAGATAATTCTCGAAAAGGATTAAGCTCTTTGGCAGTGGAAAGAAACAGCCATATTGCCAGTTTGGGAGGACATCATGAGGCTTACAAATTATGTGGACAAGGTCCCATGCAGCAGTCGAAAGTGTAGCATGAAACTCTTGGAAATTAACTTAACTGTTATGACGTGCTGATCTTTTGAAACGATAATCTTTCAGTTTCAAGAGAGATAGAGAGTAGAATATCACAGCCCGGTCAGAGTGAGGCAGAAGGAAAGACCACTATATAGTACAGAGCTATAGAAGAGTAGATCAAACAGATTACTGGAGTATCCGGTTGCTCTTGTGGGTTCATTATTCATTATTTCTTGAGTATGTGCCCCCCCCCCGGGGGGGGGGGGGAGGGATAAAAACAAACCATATAAAAATGTCATCTTGAACTACTCCAAGGTCGACCTCGGTAAAGCTAATGATTCACTATCGGCTGCTTCCTGGGATGCTATTTTTTATGAAGACGTTAATAATATTTGTAAAAGCTTCACCACGTTTCTAAATGATGTAGCAGCCGATTGTATTCCTCATAAATAAGTAATTGTAAGACCCGGCGATAAGCTGTTTATGACAAATGTTCTCAGACATCACATGAGAACAAGAGACCAAGCCTTCAGAAGGGCCAAACAATCGGGCGATGAGGCACACTGGAATTATTACCACCGATTAAGGAATGCTGTTTTGGCCATGGTTAGAAAAGCCAAACAAGATTATTATAATAAGGTGTATGATGTCCTGACAAACAAAACAACAGAAGCAAAGAAATGATCAAACTTGAAAGAATGCATGTGGTTGGAAGAGTGGCCAACCTGTACCCTCCATTATTGATAACGGTGCTATCCTTTTAAATCCAACTGACAAAGCAAAATCTCTTAACGACTACTTTGCTTCTCACTGAGTACCTGACAACCCTTCTTTTGAATTGCCTGACTTAAGGCTAAAACAGATCAGAATCTTAGTGATGTCATGTTAAATGAAGGGGAGGTTTACAACGTCTTGAACAAATTGAATATATGCAAAACGGGTGGTCCGGATGGGCTGCCTAATAAAGTTTGCGTCTTTTTGCTCCGTATATTTATACTTATCTCACCAAATTATTCAATTTGTCTGTCGATACTTCTACTTTTCCAAGTCCTTGGAAAGAAGCCAATGTGACTGCTTTATTAAAAAAAGAGGATCCTCACTGCACATGCAATTTTAGACCTGCATCTCTGCTTTGTTCCATGGCTAAGGTATTCGCAATTTGTGTTTTCTAAAGGTTGTATAATTATTTTACTTCAAATGGACTACTCACTGACTGTAACTCTGGTTTTAAAAAAAACTTGATTCTTCTGTATACCAGCCAATTAATATTGTCAACTAATTATCTGAAGCAATTGACCAGGGTAAAAAAATAAGAATGGTTTTCTTAGACATATCCAAGGCATTTGATAAAGTCTGCCATCGTGGCCAGCTTCACAAATTGAAAGAATTTGGTATTTGTGATCCCTTATTTTCCTGGATTCAATCATATCTAAGTAACCGCAGACAGAGAGTTATACTAGAAGGCCAAGCTTCTGACTGGGTATCAATTGAGTGTGGCCCAAGAAAGCGGGCTAGGACCTCTGTTATTTTTGCATTTAGTAATGACCTAGTAGAGGACGACTTGTAAAGCTTATTCATTTGCCGGTGATGCTTCTCTATTCGAGATAGGAAATACCCCCAGAAGAAACAACCATTAGATTAAATGACAACTTATCTATTGTCCAAGAGTAGGGAAGGAAATGGATGGTAGATTTTAATCCCTCAAAAACAAGATGGCCGCTGTACATTTTCTTCTCTTTAGGTATCAAGTACCACTAATATTAATAACTATTATATACTTTATTTCTTTAACGACAATTGAAAAAGTAGCCAGAGTCTAATGTTAATTCTGCTACACAGAATGTACTACTTTAAATATGTGCAAGCTAGAGACATGTATTATACAACAATTTGTACTAACTTGGGCGCGGGGGACCTAGTTTGGCAGTGCGTTGGTGATAAAAAATCGTTCATAGTGCAAGGCAAGATAAAATCTGCACCTTATTCATATAGAACCTGCATGATGGTATGGAATTCCTGGGATGCATGATTTCCTTAAAATTTATTTGTGGTGCTGCATATGCAATAGGGGGTGATTTGTGGTTTAAAAGTCAAAGAAAAGCTAGGCGAAATAAATTAATGAATACCGATCACATGTTACACAACTCTCTTTCACATCATAAATGAGACATAGAACAGGGGATATCGCATCATATAAAACACAAATCTGTAACAAACAAAGTTTATTTTTTCATGAACACACAGGAGCATAATGAAATCAAAATTTTCACTGGCATTGTATGATGATTTAGATTGCGGCATATCGTTCATATTAAATTTGAAGTCAACTGTGCATGGTCCTGCATAAAAAGGGCAGAAGTGGGAACTGGTTACAAATGAATGGCATGGCTAGAAGACATAGTCCTACAGATGGACAGAAGTGGGACATTGAGGCAGTAATAGGGCAGGCTACATGTAGACTAGAGCTGTAGACGTACTCAGGGTTAAGAAATCTCTTGTATGCAGACTGCTGAAAAAGGACAGGAGACTAACATATCTAAGCTAGAAGCTAGTGTTTTTAATCCGAAAAAAATATAATGCATCCCCCAAGCAGGTGCCTAACACCAGAGGACACCCCTCTAAGAGGGCCTCCATTGCTCTTCAGAAAGTTTCACCTTGACCTTTGACCTCAAGATCACCTCTTAGTGAGTAGAAAGGAAGTCTCACCTGGTAAGTGATGACAAAGTTTGATGGACTTTAATCATATCAATTTCAAGATGTGGCAGGGGAACAATTTTATTTTGCAAGGCATTGTAGCCTTGATCTATGATCTGAAGGTCGTCTAATGATGTGAAAAATATTCTCAAAATATATGGGGTATCTGCGCCAAAGATAATCAATATAGAAATACAAAAAGTAACCCCCCCCAAAAAAAATAAAATAAATGAATAAAATAAAATAAAAAAAATAAAAAAAGAACTGGAGCATGACCATTTGATCGAACATAACTGGTAGATGTACATCCCCACCATGTGTGAAGTGAATCTGGCCAATTGTTTTGGAGAAGTTGAAAATGTGCATTAGCATTGTAATCCTCATTGACTTACATAGTAATCAGCAGGAATGTATGAAGTTTGACCTTTCAAGGTCACTCAAATAAACCATACAAATTGAAAGTCCATCGGTACTTTCCTATTAAGGTTTAATAGTAACCTTGGGCCTATGATGAACCACTTAGAAGGTATAAACCAATATAAGAAAATTGCTGAGTCAGCAGAAAAATGCAACCAGGATTTGACCTAGACCTTTGACATCAAGGTTATATACTATTATATGGGGAAAGTTGTCCAGACCCATAGATTATCTGTACCAAATTAGTAGGCAATAGGTCAAGAGGGGACAGAAATATAAGGAAAATAAGATACCTAGCAGCAGTGGATGACCAATGGGACTAAACACTATATGCATCCCCTCCTATGGGGGATGCATAATCTATGCCAGCAGCCATCTTGTTTGTGGATGTTACTTTCAACTGCAATTCATACCCTCAGATTAGCCACTCCAAATGAATCACACGTTTCATGCTAAATGATTAATATGTTGGAATATGTTTCTTTTTGACCCTATTAGCACAACTTGTGCTAATTCAGGCAATTTAATGGTATATATTCTGAGATGATAATTATTAATGATTTGTGATAATGGGACACAACAGGTCTTTGTTCTGACATCAGAAACATGGAGAACACACTTCAAGGTGGGTCCAAACCATCAACTTCCAGAACTTAAATGTAATTCAGATTTTCCTTCAACTTCAAATCACAGTCATGGTACCAGAAAGGAGCTCCCCACCCCTAAATAGTATAAATTGGTGCATTACAAATAGCTCTTGCTTAAATGGTTCTAAAAGCTACACAAAATGCCTGAACAGAAGATAGTAACCGGCAGGCATCTTGAATTTAAAAGGCCAAAATGGCCGCTAAGTATCAAAATGATCCCAGAAATGCATTCCTTACCCTTAAATTTGTTAGTTGCAACTATTCACACACATATATATATATATTATATATATACATATATATATATATATTTGTGGCAATGGTTGCAAAGTTAAGCAGTCCTTTCATTCAGGTGTTCATTTGCATAATTTATGCTAATTAGATGACTTTAAGCAGAGACTCAGTGTCTCTGCACACAATTTATTTTCATTTTGCCTCAGGGAAGCCTTATGCCAAGTTGGACCTTTGCACCAGGAAATGCAGTGATCACCCTCTGTTTTGCCCTTAACAAGTCTACTATCATAGCTATTATCACCTTGAAGCTACATGTATTGGATTTTTTAGCAATACACATGGGTTATTGTGGAGTTAAGGCAACAGTTTTCCTCCCATTGTTGTGGAGTTAAGAAAAAATTGATTTTGACACTATTAATGATACATTATTGTCAAGTGATAAATACCTGTTTTACCACGGAGGCTATAAAGTAGGATTTTAGAGCCGTAATGTCCTTTGCTATATAGCTGTCCTCCTCACTGCAGGCAGAAGGTGGAACACCTAAATGAGGATGGATGACAGACAGATGCAAGTGTTAAATGATTGACCATCCTGTAAGCTCAGTGACTCACAAAGCCCAGCTCAAAATGTAGGATTAATAGACAAAATTACTCTGAACACCAAATGGCCCATAACTGATTTATAGGTTCATCAGGACAAACGGGCAGAAGTGACCACATAAACTCTGCACCCTCTGCCAATACAGCATTGCCTTTAGGAATGTCTCCAGATTGATAATGAGGAGGTTGTTCCAAGTGAATATAAAGACTTGCTGAGGCTTTAAACCATATGCCCTGAAGTACAAAAAGGAACAATAATAAGACCAGCACTACTTTAAGAAAGGTCGGTCACTACAGAGGACATGCTTCATGTTCTAGTAAAAGCAAAGACAAGGTGATGGTTTGAAGAATGTGCCTTTATTACCAAGTGATGCTAGGGTGAGTAGAGTTCTCGCCCATTATTGCTACATCTTTCCAAGCTTCCTCTCTCACCCTGGAGAGAACCCTGTGGTCCTTGTAACTTACTGAACACTTGACAACTGCACAACTATACACTATACAGACAAGACCAGATATAAATGTTCAGCGTTTCTCTTTGTTCTACCTCTACATCACATGGACATCAAGACTCCCACAATTCAGGCACCTCAAGTTTTTCTTGCTCTGCCAGAGTTGCATGTAGTTCTGAGCTTCACCAATTGGTCTCTGGCAGTTCTCAAATATATACACAGTCTTAGAAAAGGCAAACTGTTTTGTTTTATGTATCTAGTAGAAACAAAAGAAAAAGTGGTGCTTTGTTGGTAAAGTACACAATGCTTTATCCTGGTACACTTCCTGTAACCCGCCCCCTTAAACTGACCCAAACCAGCTGGTGGGCAAATGTCGTCTGCTTCAATGTTTTTGAATAATTTCAACAGTAATGAAAAACAATTTGCAGGATAATGATAAAGGAGTATATCAATTTATCAATAAAATGTGATCCAGGTTCACAGATTTCCTAGGCATGGGTTGGGTGTTTAGTGTCAAACTGATGCCAACGAAAGCTGTTGACTCAGTAGACAAGTCTTAGTTAAAGGGAGAATTAATGATTTGTAAATCTTTGTTTATATTTTCCATGATGCCTTAAGGTGTACAAAGCTAATACATTTACTACCCCCCCCCCCCCCAAAGCCTCCATAAAATGACTGAAATTGTAAACTATTTTGTTATGGAAAGAAAAAGAGGCTGTCCTTTTTCGAGGCCTAATTACCCACCCATCAACAACACTAAGTGGAGACACAGTAGTGTGAGAAACAAAACTGTAACTGTGCAGGAGGAACAAAGTGTGAGAGACAACATTGTTACTATGCAGGAGTAACAATGTCAACTGTGAGAGACAACATTGTTACTATGCAGGAGTAACAATGTCAACTGTGACACACAACATTGTTACTATGCAGGAGGAACAAATTGTGAGAGACAACATTGTTACTATGCAGGAATAACAATGTCAACTGTGACACACAACATTGTTACTATGCAGGAGGAACAAATTGTGAGAGACAACATTGTTACTATGCAGGAGTAACAATGTCAACTGTGACACACAACATTGTTACTATGCAGGAGGAACAAATTGTGAGAGACAACATTGTTACTATGCAGGAATAACAATGTCAACTGTGACACACAACATTGTTACTATGCAGGAGGAACAAATTGTGAGAGACAACATTGTTACTATGCAGGAGTAACAATGTCAACTGTGACACACAACATTGTTACTATGCAGGAGTAACAATGTCAACTGTGAAATAACCTTGTTACTGTGCAGGAGTAACAATGTAAACTGAGAGACAACATTTTTACTGTGCAGGAGTAACAATGTAAACTGTGAGAGAGAACATTGTTGCTGTGCAGGAGTAACAATGTCAACTGTGTGACATTGTTAATGTGCAGGAGTAACAATGTAAACTGTTGCAAGAGAGCTGTAAACCTGGATGACTCCCTGACTGGCTGCAGTGGCCTGGCATCAACTCTCTGATCCCAGTTACAGGACTTCTTAACAGTCCCGGTCGTGTTGCTGTCTACGGTTGCTCAAAATGTTCTGATACAGGTATCCATCATGATTACATTAAGAGTCAAAAGCCTGGTTTGGCCTCCTCCCTGGACAACTGGCCTGGACTTGGTGCTATGTGCCCAGCCAATGCCAGGGAAATCTGTTGACCTGCAGCATGTAGTCTTGGCAAGTCTCATCTATAATTTTCATTCATATCGTTTTTTATTATTGTTAAATTTAGCCAAGACTCATTGAAGGCTACACCATTTGAAACCAGTCTGTTAGTGTTGGTTTAGGAGCCATGTGGCTACCTTCCTCTGTCTTACACTATTGTGGGCCCTTTTTTTGCAACTCCCCTCAAAGATTGTCAAATCTTTGCCAAAATGTTAGACATATTCATCAAAGCATTGCTCAAGAATTTTCAAGTGCCTAGTCCAAGGCCACCCTACTCATTCCAAGACTCCCTTACCATGTGTGTATGACCACTCTGCAATAGGAGATGTATAATTAATAAATAAAGTCATCATTTTGTATGCATATCAGAAACAACTTCACTTCTTATCTCAGTCTCAAAAATGAGACTTTCCCAGCGCAATATTAATAAATGAACTTACTACATGAAAACCAGAAGCCAAAAAATCTGACTTCCTGCATTTCAAATGATCGCCTTCCCTGCTGCTAGAACAACAGTTAACCCTTTCATATCAGTGCCAAATTTTGGACTGAGTCAACAGCTTTTCTTGGCACGCATTGCGCACAATGTGCCCAGTGCGTGCCAAGAAAAGCTGTTGACTTGGGCTATTCTCTCTGGAACTATAGGCATACTGGTACTTGAATGAAAGGTCTTTTTACCACGAATGCGAATCTGGGATCTTGATGATAATTCAGACTTGTCAGACTTAAGTAGATTCACTTTACATGATTGGCAATGAAAGGGTTCAGATGTCAGCTCTGCTTATAGTTGTCTAGGCCTATGCTGTACATGTAAGCTATATAATCATATATGGCTGAAGCCGGCAAGCTGGGGCTCTGGTGAGTGTAGCATGTGGGTTACCATGGCAACAGGTACCATAACTGTGATGCCAGATTTTGCACTGTGCACCCTGAAGCCTCCACTCAGGAATGTGAAATAATCTTCTCTCTTCACCTGAAGTAAACTGTGTCACATCTGTCACCTCTCACTAGCTGTTACAGACCTTGCTGAAAGATCACATTGTTGTTGACTTGGTGTGAAAGATCATGCTGTTATTGATCTACCTTCAAAGATCATATATACAGACCACCAGACAATAACAGACAACCACATTCTTATTGACTGGTCAAAGAGGATCATATTGTTAAATATTAATACATCATGAAAGATCACATTGTTATGGACCTTCAGTTTTGAAGGCAGACTGTTGTAGACAGTAATTTGCTCTTGGATGGCAATTTCCCTGTATGGATAGCCCTATAATGTATGTCCTACAATGTTCAGATATATTACAGCCATGAATGAGTTATTCATCATTCACAGCTTTATGGTTCTAATCTGGGTCTCTGACTGATTGCTGTCAATATATTACAATTTCACTTTTACTGAAGTATTTTCCAAAGGAATCTTTTTTTTCTCTGCAAGTGGGGGTCATATTTTAATTTTAGTCCACCGGTAAGGCCAAAATATAAAATCACCCACAGTGTTTGCATGTTGTTACACATATATACCGAGTTCTATATTAACTGCTTCAATGCTTTTGACCAATTTTCTGCATTTAAAAAAACAAATTTCAATGAGAATTGTAAATGAAACCTGCCAAGGTAACAAACCCCAGGTCAACATTATTCCTGGGCATGAGTCCTGTGCTTGGCTTAGTGGACTCAGTCTGGATGGGCAACGAGAGGGGAAAGATTTAATTTCCACTGATAGGACATAGACCCAGGTCATATGACTGACAACACCAGTGAGCAAAATATACGTACTACCCATCTTTGGTGACACAACAGCTGTGATATGTTTAACATATAATGGCATCCATAGGGAAACAGTTCAAAGTTCAATGTCAAATCAAGCTAAAGCAGAAGTCAAATAATCACCAATTCACATACTGGGAACAGAAGATACATGACATATGGATGAAGCCTCCAATGCAAAACCCACTTACAAATACCATACATTGTTCTACAGGGAAAAATACATTTAATACCCTTAGGTATCCCCATCTAAATGCCATGTACACCTGGTGTGCAGGGCCAGAATTTCGGCGATAATCCGAGAATCCATTCTCGTAAAGATTCTCCTAAACTTGTCTTTCTTTAAAAAGAAAATTTATGGACAAAAATCCAAACAGATTCTCCCAAAAATTCTGGCCCTGGTGTGGTTACTGTCCTGGGACTTCAATTCTCAATGCAGATTTCCCGTTTCTGATCACTGCCTGGCCACAGTTTTTACCTGCAGTTTCAATTTTACTTAGTCAAGCCAAACTGGGTGATTCATCCACTTTTTAATGCGAAAAAAAAAAAAAAACAAACAAACAAACAAACAAAAAAACATGTCTTCAGGGATAAAAAAAAAAATAATAGAAGATACTCTGACTGACCTGGCTGCTATATAATAGAACCAAAAACAAAAACAAAAAAAAACCCAAAAAAATGATGAGAAACAGAAAATTTATTGTGTAGTGCCTCAGACCTTTCAGTGCCACATGGGAGACTGAGTGAACAGCTTCTAAATAGGCTTGAGGCATGTAAATAACTTTTTTTCTTTTTTTTTTTTAAATGAGGGAGTTGATCTGGAATCTTTGTGTAAATTCAGATGAGTATAAATTCTGTTGCAGGCAGCACTGGCAGAGTTTATAGAATTATTTCTTCTCTCCACAATTTGAAAATTACAGAGGCTCCAAATCCTCCCGACTTAGGCGAGACTTTACCCCCATTCTTATCATCAACATCAATCACATTTGACAACCTCCTACCCAAGTGACAGTGTCCCCCATAGTAAGTGATTGGGGCTTCCATTGAGAGCACCTGTTGTCATAGTTATTGCCCTTTTGCTGCTTTTTGCAGGTTGGAGTCTCTGATATTATATATGCCTCACATGTCAGATGGTTGTCCTTCCAAAACCAGTACCTCTGGTCTAAATGCCTGCTAAATTTCTAGGCAAGTCTGGACTGTTAGAAGTCAATATGCAAACACGCGTTCATTTCAATCGTTTGAATTTGCATAGCAATTTGTCAAATCAAATAAATGTTCACAGACTGTAGAAACAACATTGTCAAAGATGCTCTACAACTCACTTTTAACCCTTAAAGTGCTAATCAGGGCTATAATCGTTTTCTCATTACCGTTAAACATATAATGGTTGAAAGCTTCAAATTCCTCATGAAGATACCTTTCAAGCCTAGTCCCTACCAAAAAGCAGTCTTAGTCAACAGCTTTCCTCGGGGCACTTTGCATTCAAAGTGTTCCAAGGAAAGCTGTTGACTCAGTCTGAAATCAGCGCTTTAAGGGTCAAGTTGCAACATGTGTTTTCAGTTGCAAATTGCAATGTAACACTGGTTGAATTGTTCCCAATTTAATCAACTTTCTTTAATAGCCATTTCATGAACAATGCGATACCATCACTACATATTCTTCTCCATATGATTTGTAATAGAGGCAATGTTTTTGCAATACAAAGTTGAAAAAGCTTAAATGTAAAATTTCACAGATACACAACACACAAAAAGGATTATAACATGAATTCCTGCAAGAAACACCAAGGGGATTGCACAGAATTGGTCCATGAATTGTTTCTTCCAAGTCTTGTGCTGACACTGTGGTATGCATAACAACTTTGCATGCATCAAGTAGAATAAGAAATGTGAAGTAAAAACAAAACAAGAGGTCCAAATAATATTTACACACTTGTACAAAACAGAATAATAAAAACTATACACTTTGCAGCCTCTGTGCATAAGCTTACACAAAGTATGCAGCATTCTCATTTCTACTTATAGCACTCATGTCCATTTATCAAATGCTCACTTTATGTCAAGAAATGCATTTCTGAGCCGGTTTATTGAATGCTTATTGTAGGTCAATAAATTATAACCCAGAGTGCCTTGTCTAATACCTAAGTTTATTTACATCCAATCTCTAGTCTCAAGACACAATATTTACACACTGCCTACCATATACTCTTGCCTGCTTAACTGGCAGACTTAAGTCATGTACTTAAGTGTTTAGGTCAGGTTCTGCATTACCAACACAAAAAGTTCCCTCTATGAGACAAAGGCAATAACAATGCACACATGTACAGCTTCTTAATTCATTATACTTTCTTCTTAAGTACCTCTGCTGGTCTGAATATCTTACATGGAATCAGACTATGTGCTAAAATATATTCTGCATTTTTATCTATCATCAAATCTTGCCTGATTAAATGCAAAGAGACTTCCACTGTTAAAGAGCATACCGAGGTAAAAATGGGAACATAGCAGTCCAGTTTGCTGATGTTGATATTTGTGGGAAACATAATAGGAAATCAAATGTCTTTACATACTTACATACATGTATAACAATGCCTCAAAATATTGCCAGATTACTATGAACACAATGCACAATTGGCATGATTTAAAAAAAAAAGGAAAAAAAGTTACTGCATCTGCAAGCATTGACTGGTTTCAAAAATCTTCATGGGAAGACACACCCGGGACTGATATAGATAAATAACATTAGAAGGGGTTACTTTGATTGTCCTCCCATACACCCCCCCAGCCCCCACCCACCCACCCCCCCCAAAAAAAAAACAAAAACAAAAACAAAAAAAAAAACAAACAAACAAAAAACCAAAACATATACAGTGGTCCCCCTCTTATAACGCCCCTCTCACCAGAGGCCACCCCTCTCAAAAGGCCAGCATTCTTGTGCAGAAAGTGTGGTATTTCCATTATATTCTCCCCCTCAAGAGAGGCCATCCCTCTTATAGGCCACTTTTTGCCTACATTTGGGGTGGTCTTATAAGAGGGGGACCATTGTATAGCAAATACCCCCCTTCCCCCCAAAAAAGGGAGTTTTAAATTGATAATTCTGCCAGATGAAGAAGAAAAAAATAAATGATGTAACCACTTGTCAGTGTCAAAGTTCTGAAGTCATCCAGCCCTATGCACCTGGGCAACAGTAGCAGACAGCTGTACACATACCATTGAGCAACAGGGTCTAACTTCCTGCCCAAGTCCACCTCAACATAGGCCATGCTCATCATAACATAGGCCACGCCCACCTTTAATAATGCAGGTCATGCCAACAAATGCCATTTGCACCTTAAAATAGGCCACACCCATCCCAAAATGGGCCATGCATTCATTGATACAGATCATCCTAACAAGGTCCATGCCCACCTCAACTTATGCCACACCCACCTTAATACTGGCCATGCCAACAAAGGCCACGCCCACCTCAACAGTGGTTGAGCCCATTTTAACACACTATGCCCAGAAGACAACACCATCTTTACTGGTAACATCCATATTTACACTTTCGTATCTTTTGACAGATTGCACATCATAATGCTGGTGGCAAGACTGGCCTCGTCCAAGACATGCACCATTCACGTTATTAACGCCACACAAGGCACCAAGCAATACCATAATGATCATTTTGACGTCTGAAGGTGAAATCAACTCATTTTTAATATAATTTTTTCACTGTCAAAATGAAAATGCTCCTACAAGTGCTTCTTGTTAAACATGTTAAAGGCAAGATAGCTGAATATCTGAAGTGTGGCTTCTATCAAATGAGTCTTCATTGAAATGTTCATTTACCTTCACGTGATAAGGACAAAGGGAAAGAAATAAAAAGATCTCAATTTCCATTTTAAAACCAAAGTCTCCTAACACGACATACCTGTGAAGGTGTTGGATAATCTTTCTTACAGTTCATAATCCACTGTGCCCAATATAGATGTAGTTCCTATTGGTTACAAGTTTAAATATGATGCTCTGAGTACAAAATTCCACTGGTCAAATGTGATGCACACTGCAGAGAGAAATAGTTGATGGAGGCATTACTTCTAGTCTGACAATCCTTTAACAATGCCCAGTTTCATGCCAGTTTCCTTTAATGCAGTCCATACCATGGTAATGTGGGTAAACCAAGTTTCCTGAGCATCCAATGAGAGACAATCAAATGACTTCATGGTGACTGTTTAAAGTCTGTACCTTTGGAGATGTCCCCACTTATTCATACCTCGGGAGATGTCCCCACTTATTCATACCTCTGGAGATGTCCCCTCTTATTCATACCTCTGGAGATGTACCCTCTTATTCAGGCCTTAGGAAATAATATATTCTGTTGGTACCATTTGGTTAATACCGTATTCATTCTAATAGCAGCATGCCGTGCGAATGTAACGATTTGCCAGATCTTGCAGTGTTTTTGCGGGACTATGGAATAAGTACTTTTCTTGATTGAAGGTTTTGAAGGCTCCACAGTTCACTTAGGAGTTACACAAACATTAATATACTGCAGTGACATTTAATTTTTCATTTGGAAGTATCATCATTGCTAAACTACAGGAAAAAATCTTGATTTTGAATCTAGACCACTTGGATTGAAAGTGGGGGCATGTTTCTATCAGGGCATGTGCTACTATTAGGATGAATACGGTATTATCACATTACACAAGTGGAACAACCCAGGCTTTATGAGACATGTTTGAACAGATGGTTTTGACAGCATGTACTGCTGTATCATGATACAGTAAAATCTCATCAAAATGATACTGAAATGACTGACATACTTAATGACATGGGTTTTAAGGGACTAAGAGTCTATTTTGTTTGTTAGTTGTTGAGTCCTTGGGCCTCATAGCATGGTCATGTGATTTACTGACTCAATAGATGTTATTTTGTTCCCAGCAATGTCTCAATGGCTCAATTGATAATACCTCATGACTGAATATCGTGATTTGAGTCCTTGGGCCTCATAGCATGGTCATGTGATTTACTGACTCAATAGATGTTATTTTGTTCCCAGCAATGTCTCAATGGCTCAATTGATAATACCTCATGACTGAATATCGTGATATTGAAATAAATCCATGGACCAAATCATAATAGTCATCCAATACATGGTGTACTTAGGCCATCCATCATGATTGCCAAGTTTTTGCCGACTGAGTAGACAAAAAAATCAAGATTGCACGACCTGAATGGGCTCAATAATAAAAGCACCGCAATCCACTGTTTGGGGCTCTAGATACATTTATGCTTACCCAATATGATATTGTATGATGCTTGAACAAGTCATGGGACCCCATTATCCTTTACACGTCACCTCATTATACTTGACAAGTCACATGATCTCATTATCCTTTACAAGTGACATGATCTCAATATCCTTGACAAGTCACATGCTCTCATAATCCTTGACAAGTCACATGATCTCATTATACTTGACAAGTCACATAATCTCATTATCGTTTACAAGTCACATGATCTCATGATCATTTACCAATCACATCATCTCAGTATCCTTGACAAGTCACATGATTTCATTATCCTTTAACCAACCACATGATCTCATTATCCTTGACAAGTCACATGATCTCAACATCCTTGACAAGTCACATGATCTCATCATCCCTGACAAGTCACATGATATCATTATCCTTGACAAGTCACATGATCTCAATATCCTTGACAAATCACATGATCTCATCATCCCTGACAAGTCACATGATCTCATTATCCCTGACAAGTCACATGATCTCATTATCCTTGACAAGTCACATGATCTCATTATCCTGAATAGCTTGCCAATGCTTGAAGTGTTGACCTATTTGTTCAGGTACTGAAAGAACTCAATAGATGACTATCCTGGCTCTGCATATTTTTACAAAAATAAAATAATTACAATGACATATAATAATTTACATAATTACATAAGCAACTTTGCCCATCTTTTGTTATACAAGTCATGTTACTTTCAAGTATATTCTCACCATGTATGATCGGTAATACAAATTAATCACCATCCAATGTCCCCACATCACAACCTTTAAGGAAACATTAAACTCACCCATCAATGGCTTCCATGTTTGCCCTAAACCTAGATCTTTACAACACGAACACTAAAAGTGATTGATTTCTAATGCCTCTCTGTATTTTGTACAGGTTTACATACATATAGGTATATGTATATGTGCATGTACATATATACATGTATGTGTGTATATACGTAGAGGTACTAATGTTTATACTGTACATATATGTATATATATATATACATGCATACACACATATATGCCACTTTTCCAAATTAAAATTAATCTGGGTGGCTATGTGGGAGTGCTTTGCAATACATTTGAGTATAAATAGAAGGATATGAACATATAAAAATCTTGGCAGTTTTGGCCATTTTGAGACTGACAGAGAATCTTGTCCTGGCATTCCATATTTTTATAATACAAATGTAATGCATATAAAGCAGGAAAAAATATAGTTGTTTTATTCGAGCAGTGCCTCACTTTAACTCATTCCACCCTGATAGAAGACCAAGTCAACAGCTTTCCTTGGCACGCTCTGGGCGCAATGTGCCCACAGCGCGCCAAGGAAAGCTGTTGACCATGGGCATATAATGTGGAATGATCTTCCATGCAAGTTTCATCCAAAATTTTGAAAAATAATCCCTCAATTAGTAAATACAAGTAGCAGGCAACATTTAGATATTGGCGGGAAAAGGCATCATTAGGGTGGAATGAGTTAACACCTTTAGAACACTTTTTTTTCTATTTTTGCTTTGTTTCGCAGCAGAGCAAACACATGCCATGCATGGAATGCAAGATGGTTTATACATAAAAGTGGGGCATCACAAGTGGACGATCTTTGGTCAAGTTATTGAACATATTACAATTGCACAACCTATTTCACAATAAAGTTCCAATAATTCAAAATTGATTTCAGCACGTAAAATTTTTGTGAGAGATATTTCACTGTTTGCAAAAAAACAAATCTGCATATCAAATATATATGCAAAAAGGTATATGATAATAATTAAGAGAACAATTCCCTGGAGCATAAAGGTTCAATACAATGACCAAATCTGTTGCAACAAGTTCTACACAGCAACTGTGTGACTAATCAGTACTGTCCTTTTTTCTACCCATTTATACATACAAAGTTTTCCTGGAATGATTCAAAGTACTTATATAGCAACAGAATGTGTTTAAATGATGTTTCTCATCTTTACCTAGTTTTTCATCCTGTATAAAATCTTCTCTCTGGGACTCTTGACATTTGTGCATGGTCACCATATATAGTTACTCATATTTGGAATGTCCTTATATGGTCGTCCAATCAAGCTTCCTACACTACTATTGGTTAATAATAACTAGACCACCAGTGTTGTCAATCTGACAGCAGCTCCACAAAAGGGGCGGGGAACATCCCTCGTCTATGGGGCTGCCCCTCTATATGGCCCTCCTGCAAAAGAACAGACAAAGTTCGTGTTTTTTGGGGTTTTTTTTTTGTTTTTTTTTGTTGTCACTATGCATCACAGAACTCTTTAATGGTAGTCATCAATATCATAGGTCCTGGTTGCCAATATTGGAGTAAATAAAATATGTCATAAATATTAAAGCAGTTTAATCACCAGTGAGGGTTTGGGAAAAGGTTAAATCTCTCTCCCAAGACAAGGAAATTCTGAAAATGGCAAGCTAAATTGGTAACATTTTTCTGAATTTTGAGTCTTTTTTTTAGACTTATTTTTGTAAAATCTATAGAGGTATGTAGGGACTTGTGAAAAATACTGAAAAACATAAGCAGATACATGTAATAGTATGGTTATTCAGGCTGGGTGGAAAATTAACTTGTGAATATAGCACTCAGTTATGAACATGACTGCTGGTTATTTCGACAAACATACAATGTAGCTGTTAATTATATTAAAACCATGTTCAACATGACAATCATTCAAAAATTTGTTTATTATATACCTTGAAAAAACTTGCAAACTTTGAGTGTGGATCTTTTCTGTAACATAACTGTCTGTTTGATTCATTAAATTTGGAGCGCCAAATATTAAACCATGTTGAGCAAAGAGTCTATTAAGGGTTAAGTCTACTCATAAAAAGTTTAGTACTATCTCAGGTGTTGTAATTGTATATCTTATTTGCAGAAATAAATGGAAATAAGAGAAATCTTGTGGGTAGATTAACATTTACATATTTGTAATAAAAATTTCAATTTATTTCACATGAATATATCTTGTAGGGGTAGAAATTAACTGTTTTTTTCAAGTTTCTCCTGGGCAGCCACAGAATTTTTAGAAGTTGCCCAGTTTCACACCACATGAGCATTGTAGTTACTAGTTACCTTGTTAAAAGACACTGATATTCAAAATGTTGCAAAATTAATATAGATGAACAAGAGCTATATTTGTCACTACTATGACAACTGTGTTTCCACATGAAAAAGAAGGTTTTAGGAACTGTATTTTAATGAAGATAGAAAGTTGCCCCATGGGAAACCAGCTACAGAAATAAAGTTGCCCGTCACGAATGAAAGTTGCCCGGGACACCTAGACACCCACCAATTTCGAACCCTGTCTCAAGCTTTAAGTTTTTATGATCTTCCATCACTGGTTCAGTATGGGCATTCTATTTACCACAAATATTGCTATGCATAGCTTTTTTCTGTAGTTTTTCAATTTTTCAATCCCTAAAACCCCATAGAAGTAAACCAAAAGTTATGTGGGGGGAGTACCCAAATCAGGAACACCTACAAGTTTCGCATCCCCACTGACCCAGCTAACTTTTAAAATTTTTGTTTCTGCTGCTTCCAAATTCTGCTACAATTGACCAACGAGTGTGAAAATGACTAAGAGCAGATCTAGCGTTAAAGTACATGGCACGCAATTTATCGTTCAGTTAGAAAACAGGTAAGTGGTATAATACAATTTTCCCAAATTAGAAATCATTAAAACCTAGATCTTTAAAATTTCACAACATTGGTAAAACTGTGCGAGCTTACATACCATCTAAAGGTCATATGATGCTATTCATTTATGTCAATTGACTTACTGCAACCAACTACATGTACAACTCAAACGGTCATGACATACCCACCACTTACAGGTTATAGGTCAGGTGGCACCCTTCACAGATAGTTACACTCACCACTTGAAGGTCAAAGGTCAAGAGATCAAACGATCAAGTGGCCTTCACCCACCATTGGAAGGTCAAAAAGTCATGTGATACTTACCCACCACTCCTCTTCCTCCTCTTTGAGTATTAAAATGATCTCTCCTTCCAGGAATGATAATTCGTCCTCATTGTCAGCCTCGCAGTCGTACAGGGCTCGACATCGCCTCAGCTTGACGGGGGCCAGGGATCTTCTCTGCAAACAAGTTACAAGTATAAGTGGCACTTATAGGATTGTTCTTTTCATTAGAGTATCTTACTTCATTAACCCTTAAACCGCTGATTTAAGGCTGTGTCAACAGCTTTCCTCGGGGCACTGCCCCGAGGAAAGCTGTTGACTACGACTACTTTTTGCTTTAGACTAGTTAGACCAGGCTTGCTGGTATTTGAATGAAAGGTGTCTTCACTAAGCATTTGAATCTTTTAATCATTATATGTTTAACCCCAAAGAGAAAGTGACTTTCGCCCAGAATAGCACTTTAAGGGTTAAAATGGGCCTCTTTAACCATTTAATGGTTAGAACCAGACTGAGCCCACATCACCCTGGATACAGGTTGGGTGCATCAAAGGCAAGGGATGCTATTGACCTTGGACATGCTACTGATACGTCTTATATATAATTCTCCCTAAAAATTTTTTTCTAGTAATTGAAAAATTAAGTATACGCATGACAATTTACATCCAAGTTCTCCGAGGTGATTTCAAACAGGACAGGACTAATCATGGTTCATTCAAAGTCACCAACTTCAGAGGTTCTAATTATCCTTATTCTTTTGATTGAAATTCAATCAAAATACACAGTATGAGTATTAATTTCCCGCCACAAAGCACGGGTTTGACGCCTGTTGATCACGGGGGACGTGTGGGTCCCATAACTGTTACAGACATGCCATATGCTCATTTCTCACAAAATTAGCAATTTTTTGAGAAATTGAAGTTCACAAATGCCAAACTGGTACTCTTCTAATACTTCCTGGGCCATATATAAGAAAACTTCCATATGTCCGCTGTATTTCCAAAATATTAGTAATATCTCGCTTGTCCCCACAGGTACTAACCCGTATCTCCCCATATCTCACCAAGCGAGACTACATGTAGGCTATCAGGTATGCAGTTGGGACGGTAAATTAATATGTATATTTCCTATTGTGACAGACTGATAATCACTCATTTGTCTGCTAAACAACTGGTTTCCACTACTGTATCCTGCTTGGAAAGAGCAAGAGAAGTTCTTTAGCAGGCAAACCAGTGATAACATAGGACTCAACAATAGCAATGGGGGGTAACACAACTGAGTACATTTGAAACAGTCCCTAAGCTATAGAAAAAGAAATCCCTCTCATGATTAAGTAAAAGTCACTGCAATGGTATTCAGAGTGAACTCTTTCAGTGCCACATGTTAGACTGAGTCAACAGCTTTCCTTGGCACGCTTTGGGCACAATGCACCCAAAGAACGCCAAGGAAAGCTGTTGACTTGGCCTATTATATTCTATGTCACCATAGGCTGGTGCTTGAATGAAAGGTCTTATAAATCTAGCATCCTTATTTTAATTCAGAGCAGCTCATTCAAAGTGGTTTGACTTAAGCCTTGAAGTGCAAACCATGGCTGTAGTCGTTTTGTCTTTAATACCATTAAGGGATGGTTCAACATTTTCATCATTTTTGAATTAGTACTTACAGTACGCAAGGGGGGAGGGGGTTAAATGGGTCTGTACACTTTCACAGGATATGGAAAATGATGGTCAATTTTTGCCCTGTTTTGTGCAATTTTGCTATGATTTGGGGGGAAAATCATCATTTTTAAAGTACTAATTTGGGGGAGGGAGGGGGGTCATGAAATTTAGTACCCTAAGTACTAATTCAAAAATGATGATAATGTTGAACCATCCCTAAACATATAATGGTTATACGATTCAAACTCTTTGTGAAGATACTTTTCATTCAAAAACCAGCAAACCTAGTCTAAAGCAAAAAGTAGTCTTAGTCAACAGCTTTCCTCAGGAAACTTTGCTGTTGACACAGTCTTAAATCATCGCTTTAAGGGTTAAGTCTCAGTGGCACTGACGGAGCTAAAGGAGAGTCTAAATCACATCCAGCAGTTACTCTATATTATTCTACCTAAGTCTACACCTGGCATAGTCTGCAATTAAGGTCACACATTGAGCATCAGGGGATATATTACAGCCAGATGGACAATGGAGCTTTGTCAGAAAAATGTACAACTACACAAACTTTTTTACATACCTCTTCATACCTTGGCAATAAAGATATATACATATATATATATAGGCAAATGTATTAAACTACTTTAAGAGGTGAGCTCCAAATGATGAATTAGTACATGTATATTAATATGACACTATTATACAAATGTACAAATTATATAATGTCAGGCTTTCAACATTTGCAACAACCTGTAGACCAATTTATCATGACACCTTTAAGGTAACCAACATGTTCTTGATACAAGTCACCTTTAGGTCATTCAACATGCTCTTGACACAAGTTACCTTCAAGATCCCCAACATGTTCTTGATACAAGTCGCCTTTAAGGCATTCAACATGTTCTCGATACAAGTCACCTTTAAGGTACCTAAAATGTTCTTAATACAAGTCACCTTTAAGGTACCTAACTTGTGCTTGATACAAGTCACCTTTAAGGTACCTAACATGTTCTTGATACAAGTCACCTTTAAGTCACCTTTAAGGTACCTAACATGTTCTTGATACATGTGTTGAGGAAATAAGTACAGTGAAACCTGTTTTGAAAGACCACAGTAATGAAAGACCACCTGCCTTTTAAGACCACATTTCCCAAGTCCATTTTGCTATCTTTCCCATGTTATTGCACCTCCATTGAGAGACCACCTGTCTTATGTGACCACTTCTTAGCCTGCCCCGGGGGGGGGGGGGTGTCTCTCAAAACAGGTTTCACTGTACATTCATTTTTGTCACCTATGTGTCCATGTGACTATACAGGAATGAGAATGCCTACAGTCATTTTGGCTACTCCAGGAGCTCATTGGCAACTTTACATACCCCACCCTAAAGATTTTATCCAATTTGACGCAATGAGACCAAACTCAGAACATTTTATTATGTTGATGAAAAGCAATTTTGGCTGAAAGTTGCCACATGGCAACCAATTCTCATCCCTGCTACAGCTAATCTACCTTTTTAATCCCAACACCACAACATGACACCAGATAACAGATTCAATAGGAGAGTGAGAAATTGTTGCAGGTCTAATTTCCAAGTAGTGTTTCATCTACACTCCAAAACCACCCAACTAAACTACAATAACTTGGCATCATCAAGTCCACGACATGTTATCCGCCAGGTTAAATTTCCCACGATTCATCCATGGTTTCCAAGGTATCCCCACACTCAAAACCAAGGTGACAGTGGTCCAGTGCAAAGCGGCAGGGAGGGAGTCCACTAGAGTCCTGCAGGAGGGGAGGAGTCCACATGAGGTTGTCGGGTTCAGGTGCACAAAACGGGAAATAATATATAAAGTGCTACCTTTGTTCTGGGTGTAGGGACAGGATATGGCACCTTGAAGCTCACCAGATCCGTGGAATCCAGGCTGTCGCTTGACCGAGACTGCCCATTAATGCTTGCAAGACTCCTGCTGCCATCTGGGAGAAAAAAAGAAAAATAAAGGAATACACACTGGCACTCCTTGCTACCACCCAGGACATGAAAATCAAACCACAAATTCAGCTTTATAATGTTTTCTGACGCGAGATTTAAATGTGTAAGCAGCCATAAGAATTAATCTTTTGAGAAGAATCAATCATAAACATATATATATTATAAATATATGCATTAATTTTCAATTACATAGTTAAATAAAAATTACATTTTGTCCTTCACAACAAGGTGGGTCAGTTATGGGTCTGCATCAGGGAAGAAGTATAGTATAATGATCCCTGTCTATAGAGACCACCCTGGTGGTCAACAGCCTGCCATGTAAGACCTCCCTTTTAGAACACTATGCTCGTTCCTTTTAGAAGCTATGTAGACCTCCTATGAGAAACCACCTGTCATGCAAGACCACAGTGTGCTTATTTCTACAGGTGGTCTTTAAAGACAGGTTTTATTGCATACATACCTGACTCAGTGGGGGTAGGCGTCCGCGACACCCTTGGAGCAGGTCTTGGCCGCTGATCGCTGAAAGGAGACGAGGCTTCCATACATATGTTAACTTAATGCATACCCACACATAAAACATCATCACAAGCTCAACAGCTGTAGAGTGAACAATGTTGATCAATGCAGACCTCACAACTTTACACAAATGCCAACAAGGTACATAGAAAATTAACACTTCTGAATATTTGCTACAATTGAGAAACTAACCCTTTTTGCAGATTTGCTACAATTCATAAACTAACCCTTTTGCAGATTTGCTACAATTGATAAATTAACCCTTTTGCATACTGTGAATTTATTTTCGCGGACATTAATTTTCACGGTTTTGCATTTTGGACCTGAAACTTTAAATTCACTGTTTTTGTTATAATTCCTTTCAATGCTATGTTAAAATTATAGTTCACCTGCTTCTTTTTTTCACGGTTTTGAGGCATCAGCGAAATAAGCGAATATAAGAACACGGCAAAATTAAATGAATTCACAGTATTTGCTGCAATTGACAAAATTTACATGCGAGACTGCACCCTGTGTTCTATCATACAAAACAATTAACAAGCTACTTGGCTTTTGAACATTCAGGTTCTACAAACCCCAGCTTCCCTCCTTTCACCGTCTGCCGACTCTTCTTACTTCCTTATATGTGATATCCAGTAACAAAACCGTAGTACTTTACCAAGTTCATCTTTTATATATTGTATACATAATATGAGGAAGAGTACATGCGAGGCCAATGAAATAAACAGAAGTGCCACATATAACATTGTGAGCCTGTCACTCTGACCATACAGAAAAAAAAAAAAATCGAGGCCTATGGGCCTAATTCTCTGCTGACACTTCAACGGTTAATTTTTATAAATTGTCCAGCACAGATATGTATCATGATACAAACTCCAATGAAGTCAAGCATTTATATAAATTGATGTCCCTGTGAAAAAATTGCAGCCAGTCACCATGACCACAGACATCAAGCTTGCACAGCACTTTGTGCTTTTTTTTTTAAATTATAAGATTTTCTGCATGCAATTCCACTATTAAATCTCTATCGCACTGGCCACATCATTACTCTAGTCAAAGCAGTTGTTCCTTTTGTTCTTTGTTCATTCTTTCTTTTTCTTTCAAAATTCCATCTCTCATCCTTTTGTCCGTCATCATTTCTCTCCTTCTTTGTATCACTCTTGCTCCGGCTTCCTTTTTTTCTCTTTTTCTTCTTTTGTTTTTTTGGATGACGAGTATAGTGTTTGGCTTCAGTTACTTAACTAAAAAGACAGTTCTTCCATTCTGTGACTACACTTGTCACATCTTTACGAGCCAAACCACGATCACCTCCATTACCAGTTACATACAAGAAATCCTGAATTTCCCAACAGGTGAACATAGCCAGCAGGATGAACAAAGAAAATGAGGTTATATTGGTGTAGGCAGACATACCCTTGATCCAAAGACCGGAACTCTGGGGGAGGTGGCAGTACCAGCTTGGCACCTGTAAATAAGTTGTGTTACCATGGTTTCCATTCAACAACAGAGATACATAAAAAGAAAAGTTGGTTACCATGGTTACCATTTTTTTTCAAATACAAGGAAAACTTATAAACTTAAAAAGAAATTATTTACAGACTATCAAAGTAGAAAGTAAATGAGGTCCACCCCTTGTGCTTGGATATGTGTTTAGTTTTGGCAGATTCTCAAAGGAAAAATGTTTTTTGCCCACAAGTTTGCAGCAGATTTAACCCTTTCCCCCTTACTGACACTTGGGTCAACAACTTTCCTTGGCACGAGTTGTGCACTAAATGCCCAAGTCATACCAAGGAAAGTTGTTGATTACTGTTGAAATTAGTTTCATTACTGTTGAAATTAGTTGAAAACACTGAAGCAGACGACATTTGATCCACCAGCTGGTATTGGCTGGTTTAAGGTGGAAAGGGTTAAATTTGATACGCTTGATGTAATGGAGTGTCAGAAGCGCTTTTAAGAGACCCTCTGTCAGGAGACCACCTTCCTAGAGAGACCACTTTTACCAAATTCCCGGTGATATCTCTTCATGTTGACGAGCCTCTGTCCGAAACCAGCCGGGGTCAAGTCTGGCTTTACTCAAAGCAAGGATCATCTATGTTCAAGAATCAGATTCTTCCACTCACAGGACTATTCATCAAATAAAAAAAAAAAAAAAACCATCGTGTCCGATATGTCCAGACTAACTTTAAATTACATGTTCTTCTGTCAAAAATTTTTACAAATTACCTGGACTTTCCAGGGTGAGAAAATTCCTATGTCCAATTGTCAGGGACAAGTAAAATTTGATGCAGGACAAGTGAAAATTAAAAAAAATAACATGTAAATCATAGGGGCACTTGCCCTTGGACAAGTAAACCCGTGATGGAATTTTCTCACCCTGCTTTCCTAGCTTAGCACTAGGGATGTAACCATACACTTTTTCACGATACAATACGTACTGTGATACAGTGTTTACAATACAATACATGTACATGTACAGGATACAATATACATGATTTCGAGAATGCACTCACATACACACAATCTTCAGGGCATCTACATGGACATTTGTATACATAAACATGGATGCCTAATGCTCAATTTCAGTCAATCCAACTCCAGGCAAGCTTGACATCAATGGAACTGTCAGAACCTCGTCAATATCATCACGCTACTTTCCTATTGGCTTAATCTTTTATTCCCACCCACCAAACCTTGTCATCCGCATACATTTACAATCTCTGAGGTAGAAATCTAAGAATAGAAGGCAGTGAGATTCTCGCCCTGCTTCAGGGTGCTGATTGTCTCACAGGTCACGTAAATACGTTTGCCAAGTCTCAGCACATCGTCAAGCAAGCACAGCGCACACTTTCAACAAACAAGCATGGAGTCCATCATTCAAACCAATGGTACTTTTACGTTTTCATGTCACATAAGTACTGGAATTTAGTGACATATCGACAGTAAATATTTTTATAACATTTAGAATGTTCCTGGTTAAAGGCTTGAAGAAATATAGAGTGGAAACTGCATGCAATCAATGTTAAAATGGGAAACTTGTGCATCCATTTGCATTATCAATTAATCTCCATGATGGTCTGTACAGAATAAAATCTCTGTGTGTTGTATTTTTTTCGATGAGATACCACAATATTTATATAATTTTGGTGCTGTTGCTCAATAGTCACAGTTGAAACCATTCATGAATATGTTTTTACATCTGCAGGAGAAAGTGTCATGTTGCCGTATCTCAAAAATTATGCGCACGTAAACTTGATCTTTGGTGTGTGCTACATGTACATTGGGTGGACAAACTTGCCCAGAGAATAGGAGAAGCAAGCATCTTTGAGCAAGTGTTTTCCTGCCTTCAGCAGAGGAAGGCACTGACGTGAAAAATAAATCTTAGTATTGCGATTTTTCGACAGTCCTCTTTGGGATTCAATACGCTGTAGGTGGGGCTTTGTACCCTGATGCCCCATGCCAGTGTATTGTTACATCCTTAGGTGTCACTAGCAGCAGCCAAAATAGCAAAATGATACAATAACTTTAAAGTGGCTAGCAAAAGTAGTAAATGGCTACAAAATTTCCAGAAAAAGTCTTTGTTTCCTGCAGAAATTTAAAAATATGTAAGTCTGTTAACACCTTCTGTAGAAAAACAAAAAACAGAAATCTTGATACTAATTTTACAATTCTAACACTAACCTAGTTTTCTACACTACATTTTACCTTTGACACCTTAATTTCAATTTATTTTCATTGCTAAATATTTATATTATTTTTTCAATTTTAAAGTACTCTCTGGTTAATTTTGTTGTACCTGGTATTCCCTGGGCCACAGCCTTCAGAGCGGCTGCCTTCGAGGGCAAGGGTGGTGGGTCAGATGGACTGCGTGTGTGGTTTGAACCCCGCGGTGCCATCAATGGCGGATCTGAGGGATTCCGACTGTGGCCCTGAGCAAACTCAGGTGGAAGTGGTGCTGGACCTTTCTTCCTCGTTAGCGTGTTATTTTCCCTGTCTCGATTTGGCATCTGTAAAGTGGTAACTGAAAAAAAACATCGCACTTGTTTACTTTTCAGTAGGGACAGAGTCCCTGTGGATGTCAGTTTTGACCCCTTGGAACACTAATGCCATTGTAATTGCGTGAAACTTTTTTCCCATGAAAACTTACCAGAGCTGGTCAGGTGTCAAAAATTTTGTCTGCTTCTCATCCACCAAAAATGAGATAGGGGATTCACGAACAAGTTTCATCAGAGCACTCTCCCTGTATGACGCACCTTAACAGTGCACCGAGGAAAGCTTTAGACTTGGTCCCCTGAGGGTTAATCCTTCTTCATCTAACAGCAATCAAATTATGCTGGGAACTAATTAATCAGTTCCTATATCCTAGTCTTGATAAAACACCCCTCAACGAGACAAACAAGTGGTCTCTCAAGCAGGTGGCCTCTGCGGAGAGGGTACGACTCTCGCAAGATTGGAACCACTAATTGAGAAGTCCCTCAGGCTCTACGGACGATTTTCAAAAACTGTTGACGTGCATCTCCTGCCCTTTGGCCATATGTTCATGTATCATCGTGTTTTATATTGTGTGGATCAAGCAATACATTACCAAATAAAAACTGAAGGTAATAAACTACGTATACTTTACAGATGGTGACAAGGCATACAAGTAGGAAAATATCAACATACTTAAAACTCTTTCAGTGCCAAGTTTTGAATGAGTCAACCACTTTCCTCAGTGTGCTTTGGGTGTAATGTGCCCAAAGTGTGCGGAGGAAAGCTGTTGACCTGGACCATTCGTAGGGTCTCTGAAACTGTACGCATGCTGGTACTTGAAGGAGAGGTCCTTTCACAAAGGATTTAAATCTCGCATCATGTTAATTCCGAGGACATTGACTTTTGTCAACATTGGCAATGAAAGGCATAATATTTGTGGGAGCACTTCACTTGATCACAGAGTTCATGTGACAACAGAGTGACTGCATCATGCATCATCTAATTAGCACCTTCAACTCTATATATTATCGATTCAGAAAATGATGAAATAAAGTCAAAAGCTACGTATGGTGCCACCATTTTTCAGGCATCACATTGTTTTTTTTTTAAATTCTTCCAGTGCCAAATTGTGGACTGAGTCAACAGCTTTTCTCAGGGCACATTGGGAACATTGTGCCCAATGCCCTCCGAGAAAAGCTGTTGACCTGAGGTATTCTCTCTGGAACTATAGGTATACTGGTACTTGAATTAGAGGTCTTTTTACAAGGAATACGAATCTGGGATCCATATGATAATTCAGACTAGTTTGACTTGAGTAGATTGACTTTAGACGTGCTTGGCACTGAAAGAGTTAATACAGTGAAACCTGCCTTGAATGGCCACCCCGAAAGATGACCACAGTGTGGTCTCTCAAGACAGGTGGTCCTTCACCGCAGGCATAGGATAGTAAGCAAAGTATCCAGAAAGGTGCCCTTTCACGACAGGTGGTCTGTCAAGACAGGGACCAGCGTATAGCAATGAAGCTTCACTTATATTTCCATTTCAAGCGCTAATGTGCTAATTAGGAGTAAAAGGATCACATAGCACGGACTTACACTTGGGTTTGCTACTGGCGGGTGGGGGTGGGGGAGGTAAGGTAGAACACTTCAGGTTCTCGGCGGTGTGTGAGCGGTCACGGTGACCCAGTCCCATCAACAGGTTGCTGTCAGCGCTCATTATGAGGCTCCCTGGCCGGGAACGAGATTTCCTGTCCGGGGTCTGTTGTATCAAGAAAAAAACAAAAAAAAGAAAGAAAAAGAAAGCAAAATTATAAGTTTTTATTTTTAAAAAGCCCTATAATAATAGAAAGACAACACATACATATAGAGACCACGTTAACTTTAAGTTCATTTTTGGTGTTTCTGTACATTTTTCCTTTTTAAAACATGGTCCTGGCAAACCAACACAAAAAACTTATTCATGTCTCTTTTTGTCTATTTTTAACACATCCAAAAGTCTTTAGACTGGACAAAAGGGATGAAACAATTATTAGTTCAGTTCCAAACAAAGCTCATAATACGTAGCGGTCAATCTGAGCCAAAAAATAAATGAATCACATGGATCAAGTATTACATCGTATTACTAAACAACCACCTATAAGCCAGTGCACGGAAATTATTAATTTTGCATGCACAATAACAGCTTATGTTGATAACACAAGGAATTAATTACACACGCCTAGGCATCTTACATTTTTAAATCGCTATATCTTTACTTAGTTCTTACTTTCAACACCAATCTAATGTTCACCTTTCGCTCTATCAGCCTTTTAAATTTGAATCAATGTTAGAGCAATTGTATTAACTTTGTATGTGTAAATATTGGACATACCATACTGCCATCCAGGTCATCATCACTGTAGTCAACATTGTCATAAATGTGGTCATCCTGTAAGACATGATAAAATACATGAATGTGGATCAATCTTGTCACAGGCAATAATTACAACACAACGTAGTTCACTTTGACTCCTTGGTCTAAATGCACAAGACATTTCCTCATATTTTCTACCCAATAACTTTCTTGCTTTTGCCCATTGAGAGACAGTCCACCTCTTGAATTTATGATAAACACATTTCCTGGACACAAAACACATGACAAAGTCTTGCCTCATTTTGAATCCAGTGTTATCATACGCAAAAGCAGCAGTCAACCGAATCAAAACTAAAAAGCAATCAGAGATTCCAGGATCCATAACCCCCTCGCCTCATTTGTAACCTTGCTAGTCACAGGTCTAACTTTGAAACGACTGTAGTCAATAAAAAGCTATCACCATGACCTAAATACTTGACCTAGTGACCTACTTTTATTCATGACCCACTTGTGTGGCCAGATACACAGTTGTGAAGAGTTTCATAATTCTAAGTCAAAGGGCAAACTGTTAACTGCCGTCGACCGCTGCTTGCTACTGATAGCCCCTGGGGGGTTTAACCTGACAGAAAACATGTAAGCCTAAAATGTCTAAAAGTGAGTACTAAAAAGAATGATGCCAAAAGAGAAAATTTAAGTACCAAAACAGGCAAGTCTAAAAAATTTAAAATTATTGTGGCCAATCTTTCTAATAATCTTTGGATATTAATATCAAAATTTGCAGGGCAAGTCAGAAAGAATGAAACTCATTAGTATTAAGTCAAGAGAATGCTATCAAAATATAATATTTCTTAACCAGTTATCAAATACAATTAGTCAAGCTTGTAACTGTCATGGGTAGCTGCTTGCTACCTATAGCCCCTGGGGGTTTGACCTAAGAGAAAACAACTAAAGTTTCATTAATCTACATTAGATAGTAAAGGAATAATAGCCGGACCTGATTTTAGAAGAACAGTTACATGTCTCTGTGACCCATGATACTTGACCTAGTGACCTACCTTTGGTACATGGTATCCATTATATAGAGCTTTCAAATTACAGCAAAGAAATTGTATTAATTTGGGGTGGGGGTGGGGTAGCTCAGTTCATCAATAGCATACAAATGTCCTATTTATTATTTCTTAAATAGTGAGCCAGCACCAAAGAGGGCGGGGGGGGGGGGCACAAAAGGGAGAATATATAGTAGACCAAAGGTAAATATATGCACAAAAACCCTGCTCCCAGAGGACCTGACGATACAGCAAACTTACAGATATGAGATCCCAGTCGATGTTGACATTCTCAAACAGCTCCGTTCTCCCTGACAAGGCATGTTTTAACTGATAAGAAAAAAAAATACTGTATAAAGTATACATGAATACTAGTGAAATGTACCTGTTACCCCCACAATATATTTTTGAGAACATCCAAAAGCAAAAATGTTTTGAAAATGCTATTTGACATTAACCCTTTCCCCCTTGAATTGACCCTTGAGTCCAACTCATGCCAAGGAAAGTTGTTGACCTGGGGCATGTGATCTTGATAGGGTTCATCTACAGTTCTCAGTCAAATTGTTTATCATTTGTATTTAAATTAGTTGAAAACACTGAAGCAGACGACATGTGACCGCCAGCCGGTTTTGGCCGGTTCGAGGGGGAAAGGGTTAAAGCTTACTGTACAAACCTTAGCTGGAAGCAAATAATCACACCATCATCAATGAAAAATGTAGCAGTCGATGAGGTTTTCCCTTTAAAGAATCTCAGTATTTTATGCTGACAAAAGTCTCTGATTGCTTGTGGAAAGATTCTGTTGATAGCAAATAAGTACTGTAGGCCTACATCTATAGTAGACACTGGCATGAGAGAACAGGTCAACAGGTGCCACAGCACCAACCGCTACACCAAGCCACTGTCAAGGCCCAGGGTAGAGAGCACTAAATGTTCTCTACCAAAATTTATGCCCCTCTCATCATTATTGTACGGGGGCATTTTTTATTTATTTATGCCGTAAATATGTGCCAATTGTTTTTACCCTTGAAGTGCTGATTTAAGATTCAGTCAACAGCTTTCCTCAGGACACTTGTGTAAAGTTTCCTTAGGAAAGCTGTTGACTAAGAATACTTTTCGCTTTAGACTAGGCTTGCTGGTATTTGAATGAAGGTATCTTCATGAGGAATTTAAATCTTTTAACTATTATAACAGTAATGAGAAAGCAATTATAGCAGTGATAAGCACTTTAAGGGTTAATTATCCTCAACACAGGTTTACCGAATTTATTTGTTTAATGTGAGTGCAATTTATTTTGAAGTCCTTCTTTTCACACTCTGTTGAATAACGCATGTGTGACAATACTTACAAGTTCTGTACACAGCTCATAGTTCATGTCCCGCGCAATGTCCATAGCTGTCTGTCCCTCACAGTTCTCAAAGTCCACCAGGTCGCCACGGATACGCAGCAGTAGTTTCATGATCTCTGTCTGGTTATGACTTGCACATAAATGAAGTAGAGTGTTGCCGTCACAGTCCCCTCGGTGGAGATTTTGGCTGATGGAAAAATGAAAAATAGACAAGAATGAAATTAGAGCTGTCCAAGGTCAGCACATCAAACCTGACATTTTAGAATTATGTAGCGTGTAGACCCTGTCTCAAAAGTTGTTTCTTATTCATGTTTTCACACAGGACTGTGGTTCAATGTGGAAGCAGGTTAACTGTATTTACTTGCAAGATACTTTACACAGTATGGATGTATTTGGAATCTTCGGTTTTTACAATTCTAAAAATATATACTTTTACAGGAGTATTTTTTAAAATAAAGAATTTTTTTTGTCTGGGCGAGGCCAGGAGCAAACCCGTTCTTAAACTATATTCTGACTGGTTTCGCTACACCGTAGCTCATCAGGGAATGAGAGTAACGGCCGTTGGGGCTGGTTTATATAGTGAGAGGAAACACGGTTTACGTAACCAACGTAAACTTGCGTAAATACATGTCAAAGACCTGTGACGTGTATTGAAACGTATGATGACGGGTTTGATTTATTTGTCATAGATACGTTCCTCATAAAACAGCACTAAGAAAGTACATTAACCCTGCCCCTATTGGGGCAGGGTTAATGTACTTTTTTTTAAATAAAAATTCTGCAGACTTTCGGAGTGTGATGACCACTTTAGCCACAGCATGTGGGAAACTTGTTCTCCACCACCTTCAACACTGGCATTTGTAATAGGCAAGTGAAATGTCACCAGATCAAATGCCTTAAAGTTTAAGAATGTGGAAATTCATCAGCCTTTTGTTCAATTTTCACCCTGTTCTCAATTGATTGACAGGTAGCAGTTTCCCAAAAACAATGGATGGCCCAGAATAATATAAACATACAAGTAATATGTGCCATGCAAGGAGGCAGTACTTGTGAAATACAACAGGAAATCATTGTAGTATTGATGGGAAATAATTGTGGCAGTCGACAATTAAAGCAAACCATTTTTAATCAAATGCATGTATTTGGCCCCGCAGATTTGGCCAAAGCTCTCGAGATATCCTTGGGGACTCCTATGAAAAACTGCAGTCATCATTTAACCCTTTGTTGTATGCGTCACCTGAAAACTCATCAATGTCAAATGTCTATCTCAATGTTTCTGGATATACATACAACAGCTAAACACGTAAATTTCTTTGAATGGCACTTGTAGAGGAGAACTGTCTGGGCACTATGCCCCGGTCAACAGGTTTCCATAGCATGAGAAGGGTTCATTGTGCTCAAATGCTGACTGAGGAAAGCTGTTAAGTTTGTTGTATTCTAACCGGGGAAGCATAAAAAAGCAGGTCTGTCACTATAGAATTAGATGCCAAGAAACCTCGACTTACTTGTTTGTGTTTTGCAGCATAAAGTCCACCATGTGTAAAGAAGTGCCGTCTTCTTGGCTTATGGCTAAATGCAATGCTGTCTCTTCATTCTCCTGCCAAGTAAACATATTACACATGAGAAAAGAAGGACCAAGACTAGAAGGGTCAATGCTCACACACTGGATTCCCTCCATTTTGTTTCGACATGGGTTCTGTGACCTTGAAAATGAGGCCAAGGTCATTAACATGGAAAATGAGGTCAAGGTCATTTAAATAGAAAATGAGGTCAAGACAGTGTTAAGGTACAAATTGGGTAAATCTGACTTTGATGCGGTCTGTGAATCATGAGATATTTTACTCAACAGGATTCTGTTACAGATGGTCAGTCGGGCAAGCCAAAAACTGTATACCCCAAACTTTGCTTGTCGGGGGTAAAACTTGGCATTTTGGTCTAAAGTTAACACACCTTTGCAGAGTAGCCCAGCTCAAACTCGGTGAATACAATACATGTTATCATAGCCTTTAGTAGTGAAAGATACCTTGCTCTGACAATTCTTACAAGTGATCCATTACTGAGTGCCCAGTCAAACAGCTTTCCTTGTTTTGGAAAGTATATGTTGATATATAATGTGTCCCTTTTTTTAGCTTTGCAAAAGTTGACAAATTTCCAAGGTCTTAAAATTACATAACCCATACAACACACAAAAATACATGGATTTCAAACACATGTACATAATGTACATACCAGCAAACAAAATTACAAGCATATTCAAAGCAACTGCACTGATGAGCAAAAATTGCTTGTTTTAATATGAAAATATAAACAGCTCATACTATCAGAATTTCCCAGCATATTCATACCAGTGCATTACATTTAACATTGAAATATGCAAAAATATAAACATGATGAGAAATGAGCAATTTATAATACCAGACTGTTGCAAAATCTGTGATATGATTAAACTACTACAGTGACTTACTGTATCTGTCAGTGGAGCCATATAACAGTGACTTACTGTATCTAGCAGTGGAGCCATACAACAGTGACTTACCGTATCTGGCAGTGGAGCCATATAACAGTGACTTACCGTATCTAGCAGTGGAGCCATACAACAGTGACTTACCGTATCTGGCAGTGGAGCCATACAACAGTGACTTACCGTATCTGGCAGTGGAGCCATGAAGTCAATCCCTTCTGCAAACACCTGTAGCAGGGCAAAAATGTCTTTGGACAGCACGGCCTGCCGCAAGTCTTGTTGTAAGTCCTCCGTGTTTGTACATGTCACTATAGCAAATCTCCGCCGTTCATATTTGGCACGAATAAAGTTCTTTCTCTCCTCCCTGACACATGAGGAAAAAGAAAATTATTTCATTTAATTGGCAAATCCACTGAAAAGAATATGTAGATCAAGTGATGTCTCAACTGTTTGGCACATTTAACCATTTATAAAATTTATAACCATGCAAATGTTCACAAACAAATTTGTGCCACTCTCCAATGTACCATTACTTGTGGCATACTCCATGTGACACCATGCATTCCACAACACATTTACCACAGTGGCTTGCTGCACTTTCACTTAACCCTTAATCACAGCTAATGCCATTTTCTCATTATTGTTCAACATATAATGGTTAAAAGATTCAAATTCCTCATGAAGATACCTTTCATTTAAATACCAGCAAACCTAGTCTTAAGAAAAAAGTAGTCTTATTCAACAGCTTTCCTCAGTCTTAAATCAGTGCTTTAAGGGTTAAGTGCTAAACAAAATGCTAACAGAGCATGAAATGTCATACAACAGTAGTCCCTGTCATAACAGGCATTTCTCTGTCCGTCTCTCTGTCTGTTTGTCTGTATGTACGTCCGTCTGTGTCAGTCTATTGCAGTACCTGAGGAGAGGGAGCACTTTTCCACAGTGTAAATATTACAAAGTCGACAACCACAACAATATCATAACTCGACTCATGTGTCAACTTACATGGTGCTAGACGAGGTAGGCTTTTGTTTGATGTCTAGAGTCGCCTCCATGATGTCATTGAATCCCCGGTTACTCACCACCCTGGCCAGCTGAAACAATACAATGTTAACATACACATGTGTATTGCAGGTACGCTCTTTGTGGAAAATCACGCTGTAACTTCCCTGACAAACTCTTTCATATTTTTTTCCCTTTGTGATCACATTTTCTTTCCTGCTGTGCATTTTAACTATAAATGTCAAACGATCATTTTTGTCCTGGATAAGATACAAACCCAACCAGACTTCCCACTTCCTGGTGCTGCACCGAGTGACCTACATTTGGAGTAAAGCATATGGATGTTCCTGACGCTGCACCTAGTGACCCCATTTGTCCTGATTTTTAAAAACATTTGATTACTTTCTTGATCATGTTCGAGTAACAAAATGAAATGACATGAAATGAAATTAGATTAAATGGAATAAAATTAGGTAGGTAGGCAGATAGGTAGGTAGGTAGGTAGGTAGGTAGGTAGGTAGGTAGGTAGGTAGGTAGGTAGGTAGGTAGGTAGGTAGGTAGGTAGGTAGACAGACAGGTAGGTAGGTAAATAGATGGGTACAATAGACATTCCCCTTAATGATCATAATATATGTGTCAGATACTTTAGATATCCCTTTCAAGGCATAATGATTCTTAAAGGCAAAATCTCTGACACAAATATAAATTATTTTGCTGAAAAATCTCTCGGACAAGTTACAATTTTGCACCAACATAAGTTCTTATCTTCCCAAAGGAGAACAAATTCAAATTCACTTACATGAAGGCCATTCGAAAGAGTAAAAAAATTCTTTTATTACAGGAAAACAAAATCTGTTCCTTGATCCAAGGTATGGTGTATTTCAAAACACAGAACCCCTTACCCGACCCCCCCCCCCCCCCACACACACACACTTAAATACATTGACTTGCAAAATACTTGAGGTCCAGGGAGTCAATAATATGCATGGGACAGGCCGGCGTACACAATTTCACTGACTGTGAAAGAGAGTAACACTTCAGCCAATGGTTCCCTTGCCGGCATGGGTACCGAAGAGAGATGAAAGAAAACAAAGTCAACTGTCACATGACCACTGCAATATGATGTCACAGATGCAAAGCCCACCCAGAAAGTTTTCTGCCTGTTTCTCAATACGTTTAATCAATCATACAATTATGGCAGTTTTTTTTTTTACATGCCTATTCTGTAAATTGTTTTAATTTTGCTGAATTCTATTTTTCGCTTATTTTGCTGGTGACACAAAACTTGGAAAAGAAAAACACATTGAAATAATATTTTAACACTGTTTGAATGGGAATCGTGCCTAGAATTATAGTAATATTAAAACTACAGTGAAATGTCAAAAATGCAAAAAACGGTGAAAATTTAAACGTGTGAAAATGACGCAATCTACATTATGCAAGGCGCACATCCTGGCCCACTTACCAGGAGTTGAGATGTACCAAGGTCATCAATGATAATAGACTGTGTCCTTGATACATGAACACCCATCTCTCTGTGTACGCCACAGCACTCCAGACAGATCAGCACTCCAAGGTTCACCGACAGCCACTGTGGATCTAGAGAATAATCATATAAACTAGTCGATTCATCACCAGTACTCAGAGACTCACAAACAATACAGGCCTTCAGTTACTAGAAGGCAGCACTGATAATGATGTCAGTGAAATACTCAGATCTATACCATATTCATTCCAATAGTAGCAGGCTGTGCTGATGCAAATATTTCCTGGAGCAGACATGGTTTTCACAGAGTTTTGGGATAACGAGATGTCTTAATTTACTATACCACAAGCAATTACACTTATTATAGACTCCATATAGCATTGAACACTTGTGAACACTTTTGACTTTCATTAATGACCACATACGACACAAATCATGGATAATGTTTAGCAATCATTCTCACACACTTTACAAAAGACATAATCTCCCATGTTCCATCTCAGCTGTGCTGATGGCCTCTCCCTCACATCATAACTAGCAAGAAAAAATAGAATCTCAGACCTCCATTAAGACACAGACAAGTGTTTTGTCTTTGATTCACATGAAGGTATATTAACTTTTCATTACTAAACATAACAAAATACAAAATAACAAGTTCTTGGGCTGCATATAACACCAGCTGCTATTTGGATTCTACATGTTTTTCCCCCATTACTTTTTTTTTTTTTCATTTTATTGATGTGTTGCAGGTGCGCCCTGGTCTTATTATCTTTCCATAAATAACTGATTCTATCATAAACATTAACCCTGAAGGTGCTGATTTAAGATTCAGTCAACAGCTTTCCTAGGACACTTTGCACACAATCCATCATAAGTGTCCCGAGGAAAGCTGTTGACTAACACTACTTTTTGCTTTTGACTAGGCTTGCTGGTATTTGCATGAAAGGTATCTTCATGAGGAATTTAAAACTTTTTACCATTGTATGTTTAACAGTGATGAGAAAATGGCTTAAAGTGCTAATCACAAGTCGTGATTAGCACTTTAAGTGTTAAAATAACAATAATTTACAGAGGTGTGGAAAGCCTAGATCACAGTGTCCTGTGGACAAATACACAATAATACTTTGTCACACCACGGAAGCACTTCTTTTTTTTAAATTACATGTACAAGTTGTGGCCAACATTGATCTCTGTTCTACCTCTACAAAGATTCTTCTCGGTCTCACCTAGAGCAGTACAGTCACAGCAATATCTGTTGCCTGGTAACCGCTTGACCTCGTCAATAATGGTACGTGTCAGCTCTTTGACACTCTGGTTTATGGGACTAGATTCAGGACCTGCTGACTCGCCGAATGCCTTTAACAGTACAGCCTCCTTGGCGTTATTTAATACTGATATCCACCTGTACAAAATGACGTAATTGATTAGAATATTGTTTTTCACATGAGAATTCTGTAATACAGTGCATCGTTTTTATCTCATTCATACTCTGGTCACAGGCCTTGGTCAGTGGTTCTGGCACTGCCTGACAAGTCATGCTGCAGCTGCCCTTGCGGCAGCTGTAGCATGACTTGCCAGGCATTGCCAGAACCATTGACTTAAGGCTATGGGCATGTTAGTACTTGAATGAAAGCTCTTTCTATGAAGAATTTAAATATGCAATTGTCGTCTTAAATCTAGGTAAATATGCAGAAAAATCAGGGACTGGTGTGGAATGAGTTAAATGAGCTACATGTAAAACTGTCACAAGCCGTTCAACTGTGGTGAAAAATAGTTCTCCTTAAATAAATGTCACTTGCCTTCAGCACTCTCCTAACGTGAGTCAGGTGAGCAAGACTGAACTCATGGGGTATTCACTATTTATGAAGCTCTGCTCATGCATTATTTTGAAAGTACATGTACATCGTACCATGTACACTGAGGTAGTATGAGGTTCATTTTGGTGTGATTGAATTGTCAAAGCTGCATTTCCCATAAGCTTGCACTATATTCACACATAAGTATGAACATGCACATGGAAAACTGAATATTTTAAATATAGGAACCATGATCCCAACATTCCTTTGTCCTGGGCAGGGCATCAGGACAATAAACCCATTGTCTTGATTCAAACCAGCCCATATTTTTTCTTCTTTTTTTGCACTTGTTAACCTTACTTATGCCCATGACGGGACTTCCTTATTTGGGGAATCTCAAAATTCCAAATACACATACATCTCAGACAGTTGTCTGAAATTTACTTCAATCATGATGGGAGTAATAAATAGTTGTGGCCAATTAGGCTTCAAAATTTATATAAACACAATGTGTGAGTACCAAAAGACAACAAGTTCAACTTTACAAGGGTATGTGGGACCAGCATAGCATCCCATCCAGTCCTGGAGGAAATCACCTACTAGTAATCATCATAACTGGCTGGACAAATGGCTTTGGTAATAAAAGCCATACAACATAGTCCAAGCTCATGATATAATTAATTATCAGCATGTACAGTTTATCACAAACATACATTTTTTCATCAAGGAAAAATTTGCAACATACACTGGTAAACTAGAGGGCTGTGTGAACAGCCCATGCTAAGCTGACCTAAGCTTGCTCACAAAATCAAAATTGCAACTGAATAGACCTGTGTTTAGCTTGAACTGAGTGCATATGACATATAGAAGTATTTCTAAGATTTGCTCCCCCAAAATTCATTAAAAATCTCAATTTTACTGGAGCATGACAGATTGACGAACATTTAAAGTAACTTTATAAAGAACATTGCTACTTAGTCCACAGCACTGCCACCTAGTGAACAACTTTGCTTGACCCTTTCACAAGGTTCATATGCACCAAGTTTCTGCTTAATCTGAGTGATGGATCTAAAAAAGAAGTCCAAAGTTGCGAAAATACGTAAAACAAATCATAAAAAGTAGAAACAAATTTCAGCACCACCTGGTGAACAAATTATGAACTAGGAGTCCCTGGGAGTCTTCTTGTAAAGATATTAAAGCAATTGGGTGAGTGGTTTCGGAGAAGACTTTTTAAGATTTGCCCCACCCAACCCCCAAATTAAAAAATTTGTAAAAAAATAAAAAAATTACTGGAGCGTGACCATTTGAACACACTTGTTAGAGACCCACCCAGTGCACATTGCCACCAAGTTTATAGTGGATCTGGCCGATGGTTTTGGAGGAGTCGAAAATGTGATTGTGAATGGACGTCTCCTTTGAAACTTAAAAGCTTCATTATACACTATTCCACTATACTGACACTGGTATAAACCGGTAAATAGTAATACAATTTTTAGCACCATAAAGTTGACTAGAGGTGTTATAAGGTAAAGTGTACTAAGGTATTAGCTGAAAGCCACCTCTTCCACTGTACTGGATGAAGATTGAAATAAAGAAATCCTGCAAAAAGTGAGTATGATCATGGTTCTCCGACTTAGGTGGACTAGAGAAAATTCTCTAGGTGGCTTAAGTATACTTTACCCCGGGTACTTTCCCTCTTACCACTCTAAACACTTTGAGGACTATACTTTATCAGATCAACGGACGGATGGATTGGATGACTGAGCCTCCTAAAAGCTCAGCCTGACTAGCAAGTCAGCTGAGCTAAAAACCATCCAATAAACATTAATCACATTTTCACTTACTCTTCCATGTCTTGGGAATCTTCTGCCTGGAAGTGATAAGTTCTATTTTCTACAAACAAAAAACATTGTCTTTCAAACTTAAGTTTATAATGAGCCAGCTAACTCTGTTACTATCTTCCAAGTGTTCATAATGCATTTACACTTCAATAATTTTTTAAAAGGGTTAATCTAAATACATGTTGGGACCGTAAACAATATCAATGTAGCATATTCATAATACACAAATGTTAATGTAGCTAATTCGTCATCATAATTCATTCCAGAAAAAATTTATGACAATGTCATTTGAAATATAGAATTTGAGTTCAAATGTTAAATTTAGATGTCTGCCAAAGTTGTTACAGCCAAACATTAAAGAGCTGGACAGGGCATCAGAAACAATGTTTAAAATTTCCATTGTGTAAATTTGTGCCTTTAATGGTATCCATGCTGCACTTACTTGAGCTGGAGATAAGGTCAAAGCACTTCTTTCCCGGGTCGTCATGCACCAGCTGTAAACATAATCAGCATTTTATTAACCCGAAGAATCTAATGCAATATCACACACAACCAACAAGAATCTGTTGTAACAGTTGTAAAGATCATCAGGTACAAAGAAATATCGAAAGATATATACATTTCACATGGCATTCTTTCATATATATAATAGAGTTATGTCTTGGGTGGTTTATGGGCAGAATTGTAATCCTTAGACCGTCTTGTGCACAGTTGTTTGGTTTATCGGCAGTTGAAAAATGCCCATAAACCATGTTTGCCTTAAATTCAATGCACTCCCTAGGGGGTTTCAGAAACGTACAAATTAGCAAATCTGCCCAGCTATTACGGGAAGCTATAAATGCCCAGAAACTGTGGTAAGCTATACTTGGTATATACTGCCCATGGTCTGATTTGAGGATTATAATTGACCCGCAGACAATGGGCATGACCCACAAACCGGCTGCAGGACCTATTCCATTGTATATTTTTTTTGTGGGCAGAGTATAATTGCCCACAAACCACCCAAGACATATATATATTGGTCCTACAAGAAAATAAACTAATTTGAAGAACAGCTCCTCACAAAAAAACATCTCTCCTCTCAATGTCTCATGACATGGGATCCATGCATCAAGATCACAAACATGGGCGCATATTCATTTAGATTATGGTGGATATTCTTAGTGCAAAAATCTCGTTTGTTCTCTCGGTGGTACGCTTCGCGGAAAGTGCTGTCAGTGCAGTCGAAAAGGCGAGTGTGCAAAGCCAGAAAAAAATTTGTGTGTGTTAATGGTCGAGACCACAAGCATTTCAAGCGTGCTACATGCGAAGTAAGCGTGCTCATTTTCTCGCACGACGAACTGGCGTGCCAGAAATTTGTGCACAACTCAGTTTTCGCATCTGGCTGGTCGCATCTGATTCTGGCCGGCGAGAACTTCTGGCATGCCAGATTATTTGCTAGCATGGGGTGTTACGAATGCGAAATCGGTACTGTATATACACCATTTGATACTTAAATTGCCAAAGAGCTCCTGAAAAAAACTGTCATCTGCTTTAGCATTTTTACTGAAATTTCATGTTTAGGTCTTTCAGTACCAACTGTGACTGAAGTCAAAGTACATAGAGTGAGCTGCTCTGGAGTATAATACAAGTGCAAAATTCATATTTCTTGAAAAAAAACCTTTTTGTTCAAGTACCAGCATGCCTATAGTTATATAGAATATAATAACTCAGGTCAATAAATTTTCTCCGTGTCCTTTGAGCACAGTGTGGCCAAAACATGGCCACAAAAGCTGTTCACCACCAAAGCCGTGGCATTGAGAGAACTAACATAGAATATTTTTACTGAGAATGGCAGATCAAGACCCATCACGATAAAAAAGGTTTGTAAATATTATTTACCCTTAACCCTTGAAGCACTGATTTAAGACTGAGTCAACAGCTTTCCTTGGGACACTTTGGGTGCAATGCTCGCAAAGTGTCCCAAGGAAAGCTGTTGGCTAAGACTACTTTTTGCTTTAGACAAGACTTGCTGGTATTTTAATAAAAGGGATCTTCATGTGGAATTTGAATCTTTCAACCATTATATATTAAAAGTAACGAGAAAATGACTATAGCTGTGATGAGCACTTTAAGGGTTCAATCCCAGACACTCTCCACTCTCACCCTGCATACTTTCTAGTATTTAATCCTTTCTTTGTCAGAATAAAAATTAAGTCGATGCATGCAGGCAGCTGGGTTGGGTGCCAGGTGCCCAAACACAACCAATGACAACTTTTAACCGGGGCATATATTGTATTACATTTAAGCTGTGAAATGCTACTGCGACCTTGAATTAATATATTGCTGTTATGGCAACCATGTTTTGCCATATTTTAATATTTTAAAATAAATTTCTACATCTCTATGCATGATGGAAACATTTTGTGAAAACACGTACAGTTTCAAAATTGAGCTCAAGTCCATTTGGTATCTTATCATGTCATGTATTTACTGCAAAATGCTCCTCTGTGGTTACTATGGCAACGACTTGTTGCGACCACATATATGCACTCTGATCTGTCATTATTCCTACAGGTGCCTGTAGGTTCTATGAGCCCACACATATGCAAATCCCAGTATAACTAGAGGTAAGTTTATCTTGAATCAACTGTTTTTAGCATGACCAAACATCTAATTCAACAGGAGTGTACCATTTGTTACACAATACCAACAGCTTGCTATACCGCAAGTTCATCCAGCTGTCAATTCATGGTACTATGAAACCTCAATATAACCAAACGCAGATATACCACATATTCATTTAACAACACAACCTTCGAGAGACTTAGAGTAAAATTCCTTTCTTAATTGACTGATTTATCTGACATATTCATTTATCTGACACATTTTGCAAGGGCCAGAGGGTGTCATTATATCAAAGTTTCACTGTACTATTTTGGAAACTTTTTCATGTGACACTTTTGTGGGACATTGGGATACCACAGCAAACCTACACTTAAACATTGAACTCATTCCACCCTTATGACACTTTTTCCTGCTAATATCTAAATGTCATCTGCTAATTGTATTTTACTAGTTTAGGGCTTATTTTCCAAAATTTTGGATGAAACTTCCATGGATGATAATTGCAAATTATATGCCCATGGTCAACAGCTTTCTTTGGCATGCTCTGGGCACATTGTGGCCACAGCATGCCAAGGAAAGCTGTTGACTTGGTCTTCTATCAGGGTCGAATGAGTTAAAGTCTGCTAAAACCTGTATGTAAATGTCAGGTGATAAAGTCTTACCTTAACCTGGCAAGTCAGCAAGTTCAACTTCACTGGCTCCTTAGTTAACTGCAAGACAGTCAATGAAAGTGGCAAGTTATTTAGTTTCCCACTATAAAAAAGAGAGGAACAATATCCCCTGTCAAGACCCCCCCCCCCAAAAAAAAACAAAAAAAACAAAAGCAAAAGCAAAACCAAAAGCAACTGCCACCTACCCCCCTCCCCCCATCTCACACACACACACACACACACACACACACACACACACACACACACACACACACACACACACACACACACACACACACACACACACACACACACACACATTGAAAGAAAAATGGCTGACTTGTACAGAGATGTATTATAACATCTGTCCACAACTTTAAGTTACAATATAAATTTTCAATGGACAATGCACCTCATATAATCTATAATGGCCTCCAGTAACACACCTTTAGCCTGAATTACACCACACATCGTAACTCATAATTATTTCTATTTCAGTTCAGGCAAATATGACAACTTTCTGTTTCAGAATTGGACCACCGCCACTGCAATGCCCACCAAATCTACTGCACATTTTTCCCACAATTAATCAAGATGAAGTGTTGGTTATAACACATATTATCATGTATGCAACATTGCCAAAAAATATGCCCATGGCCGGTTTGAGGGGGAAAGGGTTAAAGCCTACCCAAGTGGCATCCAGGGACTGTGTCCCAGTGAGGGCGGGGGGGGGGGGGGGGGGGGGGGGGGGCAAAGCACCCGTAAGGTCAAGATAATTAAGGACTTTACATGTTAGATCAGCTATTCTGGCGACAACTTTGGGACAGTTATTACCTTTTTAGCTGAAAAAAAATGCATGTTACACTAAAATCAAGTAAAAAATAATTTCTGCTTATCAAGTTATTAATTCACAAATTACTCATCTCTCAAAATTTGTGATCCCAATTTTTAAAGTCTCTGTCACATTTATTTGCAACAATGTAACAGTCTGACAGCCCAGATGTAGCACGGTCAGGTTTTGTACTTACGTCTGAATGACAGATGGAGAGGAATCCGTCCTTGATCATACACCTACGTTTCTGCCATACTTTCCGCATTTTGCCCTCGCTCTTTTTTAGCAGGTAGCCTTTTTTCTCGCAGCCATGAAGCTTGTTACCTTGCAGCTGATGCAGACTGTACATGGAACTGGTGACATTGCTGCATGTCTGTAACCATACCACACAGTGTCAAAACTGTCTGTAACCATACCATAAAGTGTCAAAACTGTCTGTCACCATACCATACAGTGTCAAAACTGTCTGTAACCATACCACACAGTGTCAAAACTGTCTGTAACCATACCATAAAGTGTCGAAACTGTCTGTAACCATACCACAGTGTCAAAACTGTCTGTAACCATACCACAAAGTGTCAAAACTGTCTGTAACCATACCACACAGTGTCAAAACTGTCTGTAACCATACCACAGTGTCAAAACTGTCTGTAACCATACCACAGTGTCGAAACCGTCTGTAACCATACCACACAGTGTCAAAACTGTCTGTAACCATACCATAAAAGTGTCGAAACTGTCTGTAACCATATCACAAAGTGTCAAAACTGTCTGTAACCATACCACACAGTGTCAAAATGTCTGTAACCTACAGAAGGCCATAATCCTAACTCTTTGTAACCACACAAGAAATCACACGACAGGGATTGACATTAGATTTTTTGTCAAAGTGTCAAAAATATTTGTAACCTAAAGAAGAACATAATCTTAACTTCTTGTAACCACATGAGAAATCACATGGCAGGGCTTGACGTTAAAGAATTTTTTTATTCATTCGTCTCAAAGCTCTTCTGTAGAATTTGGATATGTGGTGGCCTAAATCTCTGTCAAACTCAAACTTTTTACTTACATGTACACTGTCTGAAAACTTACAAGTTGAACCTAACAGGGCTTGCTTTAATGCCAAGCCCCACCTGAAAAACCATCAAATCTGTCAATGATGCACATGGAAATTAATTCAAAATTGTCTGCAACCAAATGATGACTCATTAGAAATGCACGCAACAAACATGAGCATTCATTGAAATCTCTGGAGCCCACATGAGAATTTCATCAGAAATCTCAATATTCCACACCGTCATTTCATCAAGTCACCCAGGGCCAGAATTTTGGGTGAGAGTCCGAGAATCCATTCTTGTCAAGATTCTCCTAAACTTGTCTTTCTTTAAAAAGAAAACTAATTGACAAAAATCCAAACAGATTCTCGCAAAATTTTACAAATTTCTGGCCCTGTCACCTGTGACAATGTACAGCAGAATTGCCAATTTTGATGAACTATTGACAGGTCACTTTTATAGGGAAATAATCTGATAATGACTGTCTGAACACAGCATACATGGGACTTGAGTAACACCATCCACATGCCCCACTGCTCTTGTCTCCTACCACTGTTACCACATGTGACACAGTCAGAAATATCTACATGGAATTGGCCACATTATCACAGCATTAAGTGAGAAATAATCAGGACTGTTAACCATTATGCCACATGGAGTTAGCAGTCCTGTCCAATTCCTAGCATTATGTACATCTACCTAATACAGTACATGTCAGGTAAATGTTCCTGAACATTTGTTGAGATGATCCCTATCATCAAAGAAAACCTAATGTATGTTAAATCCTTATACCATCTACAGCATGAAAAACAGGCAAGCATCAATCGAAAAGACCAGTCTAGAGCCAAGAACAACATCACCCACCTATCTAAACTGGCCGGGGGCATTTAACTTGTTTTACACATTTTGGAATACACATGTGCATGAATCAAATGGCACAACAAACATAAATCACAATTGCAACCGAGTCATGTTTGACTGATGATAAGTAGCAATTGTCTACATGTATACAGGAACTGCAGTTGTAGGACTTTGGACCAGGAACTAACTTAACTGACAGGCCTACAACTAGATTTGACGGCATGTATATGTAAAATTATCATGTTTTATATAATGTAAATAGAGATAGAACAATGTTGTTTTTTTTTAAAGTATAGCTGTCAACCAAACCTGGCAGCAAGTTTTGAATAAGCTGAGAGGTGGACTTATCAGATTTCAGAGACCCATCTGTTCCCATACTGCCCTCGGTACTTGGTCTATTATTTTACTTCCTTTGAGAGACTATTTGTCCAAGGGATTACATTTTGGTTATCCATAAAGGAAGTCTTCAATTCAGATTTTACTGTACCCTCAATTTTTCCATTTGACACAATTTTTGAATGGTCTGCATGAAAAAAGTGCTTTTTGAAGAAATCTGTCAGCAGTATGTCTACTAAAACTCAAAGTCATGTCACACAAACTGACTTCAACATCATGCCAAATTCTCCCCCCTTTCTTGTCATTAAATTATAAAGCTATCATATAAAAGTTTGGCTGCCTACAGGATAAGTTGTTCTAAATTTGTACTTGCTCTGGTTGAAATTTCATTTGTTCTGGACAACAGGGCCTGATTCTACAGGCTCTGTGACAAGTGACTTGTAAGGCTTTGTTACATCTAAGTTGTCACGCTCTGTGACATGTAATTTGCCGGCAGAGCACTGACCAGGTACCCGGGTACCCGCACAAAATCTCACCAGAATCAGGTGCCCGGGTACCTATAAAATTTCAGACTTCAAATCGAATTCTTCTAGGCTATCAATGTTAACCCCGGTGATACTCTTTGAAATTATCTTTTTTTAATCCCATTGATAGAAAGGTTCCTCCCAGCAGCAGCCACTCGTTTTTATGCAATCAATTCATTATCCTGATTGTAACCACGTCATGTCACACAGTACCAGAATTGTGTATTGAGTACTTTTTGGAGAAAGTGATTCATCTTAGTATCTACATGTACAGGTACAATACACAAAAATACTACTAGCTTTTTCTTATTTTCCTCAGTGGTGTTTACTAATCTCACATTGAATTTGTAGTTTGGAACCCAAAAAGGTGTACACTGTGCACACAAGTGAGGTGTTCACTAATTACAGGTAATATCATGTAATTTGAATGCTCCCTATTAAATATACAATGGCAAAAAAAAAGTGTTCACTAAAGTCAGGTGTTCACTTGGACAGGCTTTACAGTGTACACTTCATGTGTCCAAGATGACACAAGATATTGTCAAAGCTGGTCAGTAAACATAGAATGTGCCACATAGACGCATGTCTGCAAAGCACAAAAATCTCCAAATGTCAAGATGGAGCTTCACATTTTCCAGAAGGTACTGAGTAATACACGCAATCGGAGAGGTCACAATTACCAATTATCTGACTTCAGCTGAATACACTGAATACACAATCCAATACACATAATTGTTAAGGGCTACAGATGTGTAGTCCAATTGGATTGCATGTTAAATTAACCTCAAATTAAAAGACTACTTGTACAGCTGTAAGAATAGAATTTATGTGAACATTTTAGCCATGTCCATAACTTTACCACACAAAGTTTGCTGCTGCTGCAATTAGTGGTTTTGAAGTTATTAAGCTGCAAATTACAATGAAAAGAAATAGGAATACACAACTCTAGCCCTGATTGACTAAATGGCTGTACAGCTGAGCAATAGACACTTCAGTTCTACCTCCCCCCTATTCATAGTATTTCAGAGGTACTTGACGTACATAGACCTTACCCAGTAGAACATATTAACAACATAGAGCACATAGCTCTGTATGCAGGTATTAGAAGGGACCAGTTCATAGGACTCAGGTTTATTCGGTTCACCTCGGGAAGCACACCCTGCTTTGTTTACATTTTGTGCTCGGCCACGCTGGCCGGATTACACGTGGAAGGATCAGAAAATAAAACACAGGATGTGCTTGGATTTAATGAAAAATCAAACTGTCGGCAAACTAAAAATGCACGTTTCACCACTGATGTGATATTTTAGGTAAAAGATTTGCACTGTTCAGCACAATCCATGCTGTAAGAGCCAGCGTTAGCCATGGCATCCATTGTTAACCCTTAAAGCGCTGATTTAAGACTGAGTCAACAGCTTTCCTGGGGGCACTTTGCGCGCATTGCATGCAAAGTGCCCCCAGGAAAGCTGTTGACTGAGACTACTTTTTGCTTTAAACCAGGCTTGCTGGTATTTGAACAGAAGATATCTTAATGAGGAATTTGAATCTTTTAACCATTCTATGTTTAACAGTAATGAGAAAATGACTATAGCAGTGATTAGCACTTTAAGGGTTAACATGAAGGCCTGGGCCAGCCTTGGCCACTTGCTGATTGGACAATCAGGCCAACAACGGAATGCATAATTAATTAGTCCAGAAAAGTTCGGTACAACTCGGTATGAACAGTGTCTATTGACAAAGTAACAGCATCCCCAATGTCCCAAATGTTGTGTCTACAGACAGTAGGTGATCTCTGATGGCAGTGGCATCAGACAACAGGGGACTTCTCACAGTATACAGTGTGGCTGCAGAAGAGCCCTCTCACCCAGGGGGAAGGTGACCCCCCCCCCCCCCCCCCCCTTGGCAGAGGCCACAAAGAACTGGCGAGTCAGACCTCTGGCAGCAGTGACTGCAGACTAGGCCTCCCATGGCAGTGGCCACAAAGAGCAGATTGGCCTCTCATGGCAGTAACCACAACAAGTTGGTGACCCCCTGGCAGTGGTCACATACAACAGGTACCAGTGTGGCCACATACAACAGGTACCAGTGTCCATGTTAACCCTTATAGTGATAATCATGGCTATAGTTGTTTTCTCATTACCATTAAATATATAATGATTAAAAAATGCAAATTTCTCATTCAGATACCTTTCATCCAAACACCAGCAAGCCTACTCTACAGTAAAAAGTAGTCTCAGTCAACAGCTTTCCTCGGGGCACTTTGCATGCATTACGCGCAAAGTGCCCCAAGGAAAAGCTGTCGACTCAGTCTTAAATCAGCACTTTAAGGGTTAATGTAATAGGCTGATATTTAACCATCTTTTCACCAAAGAGGCTGCAGATTAACATTTAACACTACAACTGGAAATAAAACCTGTACCAATCTTCCCCTCACTCACAGAAAATCTGCGACCTCCTCCTGATATGAACCTCTCTTGCCATAATTGGGACAGTCTAGCAAATGCCTGTATCTGACCCTCACAGACGCTGAGGCTACGCTGAAATATCCTCTTTCTGGTGACCATACTGCCCTTGGTAGTAGTGGAATATATACACAGCACACACCACCCATCAAGCCCCACATATACGCAGCTGCTATATTCTGCTCAATGAGGAAGCATATGGCTTAATTTCAAAGAAGCACAATGGATTTGCATACAGAGAGGTGGGAAGGCCCAGCACGATATTAGCCCATTTCCCCTATTGACACAAATTACTATTCACAACTGTTAAGTGTTGACTTAGCCAGTGACCCCCAACTCCATTTGGGGAGGAAGTTGACTGAGGGTAAAGAGTGGGTGACAGTTGCCATTGAGAAATGGCCATGTGCATGTATCAGTTTCATTAGAGTACACAAAATAATCATACATCATTAAAAGGCAATTTCCACACAATTTAGGTGCTGATTGTAATGACAGAAAATAATGGCAAAAAATACTGTGACGGCTTATTTATGTTGCATGCCTTATCTAGATTTAATATCATCTTGAGCACTGCAGAGCTTACAGATTACTGATTTTTTTTTTCATATTAACAGAAAAATGGTGTCACTTTTGTGCTCATATCATATATATTGGATAAATATTCCTAAAACAATATTCAAAAACTTACAAATATATATATATATATATATACATATATATATATATATATATATATATATATATATATATTTTTTTTTTTTTTTTTTTGAGTACTCAATTTTAATATACAATGATGCATTATGGATTGTTTTTATGACATTGTAGTACAAAATAATACAATATAAGTTACACAGTGTAATGCAAAATATTAAGCATCGCAACAGATTAACACAACAATTAATCTTCACAATATTCCCCAATAGTTTTAATAGATGTATTTGAACTGAACACATTCAGTGTATAATGTAAGCAGCAGCTAATGCTGTGTATATGTTTGTCCAGATTAAAATGTATGTTTATGTAACGCCTGCCTCATCAGATACATGTAACTGATCTTGCTGTATTTCAGCAGGGTACCATCATGATGTGTATTTCCTTTGTACACGCTGGCCAAACAGATGAAAATTTACAAATTAAGGAAACAGGAACTTAAAATTGCAACACATTTTATATGGTTGGCTACAAAGTTGCATTGAGATACCAAGACATTGTACCCGAGATATGTACTTTTGCTTTGGTGAGTCAGAGTGTGACATTGTAATTAAACTTTCACTATCAGTTCTCCCTGTGTACTTGACATACATGCAGTCTGTTATTCTTGTCACCCTTTATTTTTCCCCTACTCATCCAGGGCCTGATACCAATACCAGCCAGCAGCCAAATGCTGGTACAAATTGGTTGGCTAGTACAGATTTTTGTCTAGCTAGCCAGATTTTTCTGTATTTAAGCATTTTTATTTTATTTTTTATTTTTATTTTTTTCATAAACACCATTCCAAACGGAAGTTGGCATGTGAATGCTTCAGTCTATAGAATCTTTGGCTGGCTACCAAATTAATTTTAATTCATGTGCACACTACATGAACATCTGCTCAGTTTGTGTACATGTCTTATCAATAATTGTCAGTCAAATAGTTTTATATCAATGATGAAATTAAAAACATTTTCAAGTAGACTTTGATCCGCAGTCAGTTTTGGGGGGTGGGGGGTGGGGGTACATGTTGGGACTATCTACTTCCCATTTATTTAAAATCATCCAAAAGTAGCAGCTGCAATTCCGTACGTGCTCTGTCGCCATATTGAATATGATAGCATCGTTTACCCACAAAGCACGCTGGTCCCAATAGTTCTTTCTCAGCCTGGGTACAACATCAGTATTGAGAAGCATACGCAACAAGGGTTAATATAACTAACTGTTCAAGATACCTGGTTTGACCTGCTGTGTGCCAGGCTGCTATAACTCAACAAGAGACAAGAATTTCGGTTAATACAATTTCCCTAAAAATAAAGAATTTCGAGAAATATGGATTAAAATATTTCTAGAGCTGGAAATACTGGACGTTTTAGCAAGTTTGTCCCGACCACTGGTCACTGCATTTGCAGCGCTCAATCTACCTGCAGGAGGAAAAACCAATGCAAATACTACTCCAAAGATATTTCCACTACCAGTGCTGAAAGATTCCAAAGCCAGACAACTTGTTTGATCGTAATCAGAACTTAATTCTCAAAGTGTTTACCAAGACACCGGGAGAGAAACCACTACCGCTACGTTTGATATGTACGATGTGCCTGTTGAATCCAACATGGTGTCCATGCAGCCTGAAGTGGTCAACAGCCGCGGGCTTCATGACAAATCATATGTAGTATGTCTCACCTATGTCAGATTTACTGACTCGCTTAACAGACAAGCAAAATACAATCAGTGAAATGGCTCACGAGATCACTCAGTTAAACCAGAGACCAGCAGAGCTGGAAACTTTAAGGTAGTTGAGTGACACAAATGAGAAACTGAAACCAGAAAAGAAGCCAGCAAGCACAACATGAAATGTCTTCAGTTGAACTGAAAATTACACATTCAGTCAGTCCAGCATGCAACACAAACAAGAGCAGACTGGTCAAAGAACCCTTGGCATTGAGTCATTGCAGGAGGATAAAATGATGAAGTTCTTTTCAGGTCTGAGCTTAACTTAGTTACCGTTGTCAAGGATCGCCAATCTACGCACTTTGTATACACTGTATTCATCCGACACATAGTCCCTTTGTCTCGCAGCAATCCCGCACTGACAAATCAATATGGCGCCGTTGAACGAGTGACGGCATGAACGACTGTTTCTTGAATCGACAAGAGTTCCCTTTCACAACTACATCAACTCTAAATACAGACTAATTGAAATATTTTATGACAGATCTAAGGTCTGATTTCTTCTTTTTTCCATTCTATGAGTTATGTTTGACTTTCTCGATTACGCGTTTCATTGGACACTCTTCTTTATTTTTTTACATTTTGTTGACGTCTTCATTGACTTAGAGACGGAAAGGTACTTTTTATCTTACCGAACTTATTACAAATCAGTTGCAGGTGTTCAATTTAAACTATTACAAGGAGGTATAATTACTGCAATAATCATTGCAATCTCGTGCGACCTAACACTGCCAGTGGTACTAGTTTACCACTATTACTCTGTCATAAACTACACGTGTCTGTTTTATAACTTCAGGATTAGTATCACGCGGTTGTTGCATCATGCATGCAGTAAGGGTCTGTTAGGTACAAGAAAGGTTAACATTTTTTTCTCACGAAATGACAATTCTAAGTGAAGAAATTTTAGGCAACAAAGGTGGTGTACTCAACAATGACTTAACTGAATGTATTAACCTAGATTCATTCGAATTTCAGTACCCTGAAGCCAAAACCAAGTATCTTAGTATTGAAGATCTAAGAGATTTTCTAATTAAACACAAAAACATTTGCACAATTCTTAGCCTTAACATTGAATCCATAAATGCAAAATTTGACGAGTTTAAAATTCTTATGGAAAGCCTAAATGAAAATGAAGCCTTCTTCAGTATAGTCTGTTTACAAGAGTCATGGCTAACTGAAAATAGTGATCCAAATCAATTTGAACTTCAACACTACAACTTGTATTCACAAGGAAGTAATCAGTGTTCTAAAAAAGGTGGACTCATAACATATGTGAGAGATAACTTAAATGTAAAGAAAATACAACACCACAGAAACTTTCAATACTGGGAAGGTCTATTTCTCGATATAGAAGATAATTCAAATAACAAATTGAAAATATGTAACATATATCGTCCCCCAAAAGGAAACAATAGTCATAGGTCCATCGACTCTTTTATGCAAGAGTTTTGTCCAGAAATTCATAATATAAATAACCAAAGTAATAACCTTGTATTAGCAGGGGACTTCAACATCGATCTACTCCGAGTAAATACTAATGAAAAATATCAAGAATTCTATGATTTCATCACTGGACATAACATGCTACCAAATATTTTGTATCCAACGAGACTGTCCAAACGAAATGCCACATTAATTGACAATATTTTTAGTAGAAATTCAAATTCTTGTATTCCTGTAGAAACTGGAATATTGGTTCACAAATTGTCGGACCACATGGCCACAATTTCTGCTATTAATTTTAATTTAAATGCCAATTACAGTAACAATAAACAATTACAATTCAGGGCCTTCTCAGGCAAAGCTACTCAGGACTTTCTCGAAGAACTAAAGAATACAGACTGGGAAACTGTTTTTGACAACAATATCGATGCTAATCCACAAATAACATATGACCAGGAATTTGCAATCAAAATGGATGAAATGATTGATAAACACTTTCCCCTAAAAAAGAAAAAATTTAATAAATACAAACATAAAAAAACAAAATGGATTACTCAATATATTTTGATTAAAATAAAACAAAGAGACACCCTGTACAAAAAAGTTCATTCTATCACACCAGACAGTGAGAGGTATGATGTTCTTAACGGAAGACTTCAAGAATGCTCTGCTGAGGTCCGCTCTATGATTAGAAGGGCAAAATCTGATCATTATCAAACAGAATTTAATAAATACAAAAATGATATTAAAAATACATGGAAAACTATTAAAGATATCCTCAATAAATCCAATACTCACAAAGAATTCCCCAAGTATTTCAACGTCGATAACAAACGTATAACAGACACAGAGACAATAGCAACATATTTTAATGATTTTTTTGTAAATATTGGCCCATCTTTAGCTGAGAAAATAGATACTCAAGGGAAAACACCTTTTTATTCTTATTTGCAAAATATTAACGTTAATTCCACCTTCCAATTCACTCATGTTGAGGAAGAACAAATTAAGAAAGTGATAGATAACTTAAATCCAAAAAGAAGCGCTGGAGTAGATAATGTATCTTTAATTCTTCTCAAACTGTGCTCTGAAGATATCACTAAGCCTCTAACTGCAATAATTAACCAGTCATTAAAAAATGGGGTCTTTCCAAACAAATTGAAAATTGCTAAAGTAATCCCGATATATAAAAAAGATGATCAACATGACTTCAATAATTATAGACCCATATCTCTCCTTCCGTCCATCTCTAAAGTATTTGAAAGAATTGTTTATATGCAGCTATTCGAGTACTTTACAGATAATAACTTATTTTACAATCATCAGTATGGTTTTAGAAAGAACCACTCTACAGAAACTGCTGTATTAGAACTAATAGACAGGATACATGCAGATCTTGAGGAAAAGAAACTGCCAATTGCCTTTTTCTTAGACCTTTCTAAGGCATTCGATACTATAGATCACAAAATACTCATAAAAAAACTTGAATACTATGGAATTTCAAATGTAGAACTTCAGTGGTTCAGTAGCTACTTAAATAATAGATCTCAATTTGTCGAAATTAATAATATTAAATCCCCAACACTAGAAATCACTACTGGAGTCCCCCAGGGATCTATTTTGGGTCCTCTTCTGTTTCTAATTTATATCAATGACCTGTCCCAAGCCAGCAGCTTTAGCTCAATTATGTATGCTGATGACACAAGCCTATTAAACACTATATGTAATTTTAACTATGAAACAACACCCCCATCCACACTAACTGAAAAAGTTAATAAAGAATTAGCCAAAGTAAGTGACTGGCTTGCTGTGAACAAATTATCTTTGAATGTAAATAAATCAAAATATATGATCTTCCACACAAAACAGAAACACTTGCCTCTTCATCAATTACCGGATGTTATGATAAATAGCCAGCCAGTTGAACGAGTTGGAGACTTTAGTTTTTTAGGTGTCTTAATTGATCATAATCTTAGCTGGAGCAAATATGTTAATTATGTATCAAATAAATTATCCCGAGTGTGTGGCATACTCTCTAGACTAAAAAACCTACTGCCCCAAAGTATATTACAACTGATTTACAATGCCTTATTTTTACCACATCTGAATTACGGAATAACTACATGGGGGTTCCACTCTTGCAGTAGACTTGTAAAGCTGCAAAAGAAAGCGATAAGATCTATCAGTAATAGCAAGTACAATGCACACACATCTCCTATCTTCAAAAAACTTGGTCTTCTTAAGTTCAGTGATATATTCAAGCTATCTTGTATCAAAATATACTACAAGTACAAAAACAATATGTTGCCTAACTATTTCAATGATATGTTCAACTATCACCAGACACAACGCACTGATAGACCCAGAAGAACTGTAACAATACCACGTAGATATGATGTAACAGAGCATAATATTCCTATTTTAACCCCAGTGATCCCAATATTATTTACAAATACTAAACTTAATCGATTGTGTTTAAGACATAAAATACCGGATTTAATTAATGAAAATTACTTACCAGACATAGTTATGACAAAAATTGATACACACTCCTTGAAAGGCTTCTCACAATATGCTAAGAATCATATTATTAACCACTATGAAATTAACTGTAACATTATTAATTGTCACGTCTGCAACAGACAAAATTAGTCATATGTATTATTATTGTCACTTGGTCTATCAACTTAAGTTTTGTAATCTCTGTTATCATTCAGCCTATAGTAATGTGTTAGAAATCTTATAGCGTATGAGTTTAAATATAGTAATTAAATATAGTATATCTTTACGGTGGCCTACATGTCAGCGACTCTTCGGAGTCTTAATGTATGGTCTCCTGGTTTTTAAACATATAAATTTATTCTTGTAACACATTGTGTAATTTTGTTTAGACCAAATAAAGCTATTCTATCTTCTATCTATCTATCTACCTGAATTTCAACAGCTGTGCAGCTTTATCAAGCCTGCTGTCAAACATCTTGTCTTTTGGGGTACACAAGACAAGCAGGAAAAAGAGAACTTGCTGAGTAGCAGGGCTTTTACTTCAGAGAACGTGTTATTCCTGGTCTTGACCATGCTTCGACAGCGATTCTTGAACAAAGATCTTGCACATAGGTAAGCTTACGATTCTCTGTTCTATTTAAAATGTACACAAAACAAGTGGATCATGATGATCCTGTGCTCTGCTGACTGGAATTTGCTTTTATAATATTGCAACACATGGACTTTAGTCTGTATACCTATGTACATGAACAATGATGCCAAAGTTTGATATATCATAACAAAAGTCAAAAATAGCCTTAGTACACAAAAATTCACATAAAAATAAGCAAAAATTGCAACATATCCACATTTTTGCAAACTTTGATTGTCTAAAGTCAAGTTATACAGTCAGCCCTCTTTATAACAACATTCCTTACAACGGAAAATTTCAGTTCCCACGATAAAAACATGGGAACAAATCTGCATAGGGCTAATTTGATCCAATACACCATAATTTTCGATTAAAGACTCCAACAGTCAATCCCTAGGAAAAAAGTGCATTTTCTTTGCATTTTGTGTTCTTTATACTGACAAAGCCAAAAGTGACACGTGCACAATTAGGCATCAATCAGCATAACATTGCAGTCTTGCATGGCGCATATCTAATCCCTTTGCCCTGCCCCTTAATTCATCAGACTTCACAAGTGCCGCCAAGCCACGACCCAAAACACCACCCACAAAACATAGAAGGACCCAGCCATCACTTGCTGAGAAAAACAAGTTATCTGCTATAAAAACAGATCCTCCAAAGGCCACTTGGGATTTTATATCTGGCCATTTCTTGCAAGTCTGGTAGAAATTGGTGGGAAGATCTACAGTAAGTGACATTTTGCGTGAGCGATCCAAATGGATAAATACACCTACAAGTAGCACTGAAGCTGTACATCAGCAAGAGGGAAAATATGAAAAGCTGGAATCCTTGCGTTTACTGGGTACCTATATGGTTAACTGTGTACAGATGAACATTGTGGACTTTTTTAAGTAGACTGAACAAATGACCATTGAACTGTTAAACTATTAGACCTTTAAAGCTACATGCTGGATATTTTTGTCTTTTTTAAAATGGATTTTATATGGACTATTTATTTATTTTAAACATATATGGAAAGTACAGATAGTAAAGTAATGGTATGTACACTGACTTATGTTTCACTTGTTTTTTTTTGACTATCTGTATCGTTACAAAGACAAATTCTTTATAAAGACAAAATTAGTTGGTGCCAACATGGTCATTGTAATAAAGGGTTGACTGTATTTTGATAAAATTTCGGGCAATTCTGTTGAGCTGTTCTGGAGAAAAAGTAAAAAATGGCCTTAACAAACAAAATTTCATGAAAAAAAAAATTGCATCACCACCTGGTGGTCAAAATAAGAACTAGTTGACCCCAGGTGATCCTATGTGTAATATCAATGCAATTGCACAATTAGTTATTGAGATGAAAAAAATTTTTTTTTTTTTCAAAAAGTCAATTAAATTCATATAAAATAGAAAAAATATTGCATCATCCTCTCCTTCGCAAACTTGGTACAGGTCCACCTGGGGAACATCCATGTGCAAAATCAAAACATTCCATGGAGCAGTTATTGAGAAGACGACGGAAATGTAAAAAGTCTAACGATAGAAGGACGGATGGACAGACGAACCACAAACGCAAACAGATTCCAATAGCTCTGCTGACTGACAAGTCAGCAGAGCTAATGAAGAAAATATAAAAACTGAACATACGCCAAGTATAACGGTACCGTAAGTGTATCATCATAAAAATATTACTTTCCCCATTCAAATCTGTGAGATAAAAACTGTATTCCAGAAAAAAAAAACCTGAAGAGTATCATCCCTGTCCATAGGCCTATCTACCTGTCAACATAGGAATTTGTATGGCATCTTAAGTACGTATGTCTGTGTTGAATTCGCCATACTCACTAGTACTGATTAGTTTGAATGGACTAGTGGGAGTACTACAGAGACCAGCATGCTTTGCGCGACTGACGATTAGTTGGCGCATATGCATTTCTGTGCACATACCATCTATTGGCTTCTTAACAGACTTAGGGTCGTGGCAGGCAGGTTAAACAGGCAAGAGCTTCAAAGAAGTTCAGGGCTCTGTGACTGCTTGGCTAAAACTTCTCAGAACACATTTTCCTTACAATCAAGCAAAATTCTTCTGCTAAACTTCTTGATGAAAAAAACTAAAAATCTGTTGATTTGACAAGTTGGAGAATTAAGTTCTTGGTACATGTATTGTATATATGGTTTAAACATATTTTATCAACTCCTTCAGTGCCACATTTTTGACTTCGTCAACAGCTGTCCTCGGCATGCTTCGGTGGATTGCACAAGAAGCACGCTGAAGAAACTGATGACCTGGGTTAATGTTCTATGTGACTGCAGCCAGGCTGGTAATTGAATGAAAGGTCCTTTTACAAAAAAAAAAAAAAAAAATAGAAAAAAAAATAAATAAAAAAAAAAAAAAAACAACACACAGATCTGGCAACCTTCTTACAGTTTATGGCAGTTTGTTTAAGTAGTTCGACTTAAGTGGCTGCCACAGTTGGCACTGACAGTGTTAAACACTAGGTGAACAGAGTTGTCCCCATATTAACTACTCTTGTATGTGTCAGGTCACATACTGCAGCATGATACAGTGTAAGCATTACCACCTGAAAATAATCAACATGCATTAGCTGACCCCAATCTCTAAATAACTCCAATGACTTGTGCCATCAAAGCAATCTTGGGGGCAAACTGTATGTACAAGTGAACATCATCACTGGAAGGCTGGGTATCCCCCTTACACACACATATGGACCCTGTGACCTTGACAATGAGGTCAAGGTCTCTAAAATGTCATTAGGTCTTATAGTGTCCAGGTACAATTGAAATAAACATGAGTTTGATGTGGCCTGTGAATCTTAATCCCAAAAGGATTCTGTTACAGACGGAGAGTCTGACAGTTGGACTAGCCAAATACATTTTACACTCCAAACTTTCTTTGTGGGGGCAGACATAATTATTCTCACACTAATGACTCGCAATGCTTGTCCATAAACACAGTTTTAAAACAGTGAACCAAAGTTACCAAAAGTTAACCTGCACAACAGACAAAAATAATGCCCCCAAAATACTCCTGAGATTGACGTGCATATTTTCTAAACTTTGTGTTTGGGGTATGTTTCTCTCAACCTTCTTACCTACCTTCCCACTTATTCCATTTTATATCATTTTTGTTTCCTTTTGCTGATGGAGCCAAAAAGCATGAAAAAAAATATATATATACTGATATATAACACAGTAATGTAACTTTGGCCTTATTATGATGTACTAAATACCACTTTTACACACTCAATGACACACCAGAAATAGACAACTGATGCTTGAAAATGAGCACATCCACAACAAAACACACATGCTGACACCTTCTGCTGCCACCTGGTGGATCACCAGCACACCACAAAACTTCAATTTCATGGCAAACCTCTACCTTGTTTCTTCATTTCTGCTGATGAATCGATGCCTACGCATGGAGTAATTTATTTCCTGCTTCAAGAATGAATACCCAGTGACGAGGCAAAGCAATGTTTCATTATCGGCAGGCAACAATGCTACTTGATTCCTTGGTGGTCAAAATATCAAAGTGACCCAGAAATATAACCCATTCACCATTGTCACAAAAGTACATGTATATCATGAACACATAAAAGGGCTTCTTTCATGCCAAATTGTACCAACATTTTCTTCATGTCTCTTGCAAACCAAAATCATGATCTGGGGGGGGGGGGGGAAATCACTGTCTCAAAGTGCATGCACATGAAAGTGAAGGATCAATAAGTAAAATTAAACATCTGGGATTTTTGCCATTTTAATGTGATAAATATGAAGCACTGCATAGTAAATAACTAAATATGAATGTGTCGTCCACCCCGTCAACATCATCATCATGTTTTCCATGACTTAAAAAAATATTAATATTTACAGAAGTTCTTTTATAATTCATGTTCAATATTTTTCACACACAATGGTGAAGATTATAACTTATGTTTCAAATGTACAGACTTAAAAGGATGTATGTATGGTGATCATTTAATATACAAAAAAAAAAAAAGAAATCTTCACTTTTTTACTACCGATGTGTATGTTTTTTCATATTCTAAGATGCCTCTTTACATTACCCCCCCCCCTAAAAAAATAAGGTCACATACACATAATGCAAGTATGAAAATATAAAGGTTGGAATGACCTTAAAGCACCCTTTGTCAGACTAAAAATATGATGACCTCTGGTGACCCTGAAAAACAGTTCCAGGTCACATAATATTCAACTCAATAAAGCTTCCAATGAGACACTTCTACTATAGAAGTTCAAACTTTTATGATAGCAGCTCAATTTATTCAAAGTTATTGAATCTGCAAGGTGTAAAAGTTTTATGACCCCTCCTGATCTTGCAAACAGGTCAAGGTCACTGAATGTGCACCTCAGCCAAGCTTCCAATGAAATGCTTCTACAGCACAAAGTCCATAATAGTAGCTTAATTTGTTCAGTTATTGCATCCGTAGGGGTGATAGACAGATGGACCCACACACAGACAATCTGACCCCATCAGCTGATAAGGCAGAGGGGGTATTAAAGTATCTACCTAAGCTATACAAGTTTCAAATCAAATCAACACCACAGACGACAAGACAACAAGATCCAAGTTTCACTCCCCAGTATGTTATGGCTGGGATGTAAAACATACACAAGGGAGAATAGCACAGCAGTCATAGGGCACACCTAATCCCAGGCCCTAACATGGCACACAGCAGCTAAATCAACAGACTGCAAATTAAAAAATCATATGAAAAATGGAGGAAATTATATGTATATGGCATGCAGTGCCAGACAGAGGACAAATGAAAGATAAAACCAAGTTGATACAGCGGCACAAGTAATCATCATATTCCCTCACAAACTTAAAACATCATTTATGAAGCCCCTTGCAAGGCATGTAAACCAGTACACCACATGACACTTACACCAGCCAATAAGATGACAGGTTCACAGGTCAGTCAATCTGATGACATGTACACCAGCCAATCAGAGGACATTTACACGGGTCAGCCAATCATACTTGTACACTGTTCAGCCAATCAGACTACATGTATACCAGCCAATTAGAAGCGACCTTTTTGTTCTTGTTCTCTTTATGCTGCCAAAGTGTAAATGAGTAAGACACCAGCCAATCCAGAGCAAGGTTTTCGCCGCCAGAGAGAGGCTGTGAATGACATCATCACTGCTGCACCAGAGACAGATGAGACAGCAAATGGAGATTTTCTTCCACCACTACATTGTCAGGGAATATGATGCATGGAGAGTGACAACACAAGACCAAGTTGTATGTACTTACTGCGCTCAGCCTGTGGTGGGCATGCTTTGTGAAGAACCCCAAAGATCACCATCAAGATATCGATCGCATTGACCCAAACATGTACTTTTCTTTCACATGAACTCAAGCGCACCATTTACCAATTGGAAATTTCACTTTTAACCGCATTGTGCCAGCTTCAGTTTTGTTAAATCCTTTGCCAAGGATAAAAGCTTGTCTAATTTCTTTTTGGTGTTTTTATATTTTTGTTGTTGTGAAGGTTTCATAAAATGCCTTACTGCAGTTGGTATTTTAGGGAACCCATATCACTAGTGGGATAATTTTTTAAAATCTATTACCTGCCTCCAGCTACTGTGACTACTTTTTCCCATAAGGTAAACTCCTTCCCGTTGTTGGAACTAATATTCTGAATGTGAAACAGCCCTCTGTGGTTGGTGACAATATTTTGAAGGCTAACATACCTCTATGTAGCCAATGAAATTATTTGTGACTAATTGCAGGTCTCACGGTGATCAGCGAGAGTATCTTTAGATCTAATAAATATCTTTGTAGTTGGAGAGAGTACTTTGAGATCTGACAGACATCCTTGTAATTGATGACTATTTTGTTATCTGATATACCTCATTTTAACTCTTTCAGTACCAACAACAACTCAAGTCAAAGTACTTAGAACAAACTGCTCTGAATTATAACAAGAGTGTTAGATTCATGTTCATTGTACAAAGACCTTCCATTCAAGTACCAGCATGCCAGGTCAACAGGTTTCCTTGGCATGCTTTCGATGCATTGTGTCTGAAGCGTGCCAAGGAAAGGTGTTGACTCAGTCCAAAATGCAGCACTGAAAGAGTTAACTGGAGAGAGTACTTTGAGACCTAACAGACCTCCTTTTCATTAGAAGAGTATTTTTGACATTGGAGGTATTTTGACACCTTACATACCTCCTTGTAGTTGGAGAGGGTATTTTTGAGTGCGTCTTTAAGTTCCTGTAGTTGACGCCGCTCATGATCCTGTCTCTGTTTGATCTTTGACAGCTGCAGCACCAGGTCGTCTATATAGCTGTGGAAATGTTCTATGGTCTTCAGTCCATCCTGGAAGTAGCTGAAGATAAAAACACACCTGTCACTCCCCCAAGTCACCAACATGCAATCTGAAACTAGTTCATGCTGAGAACCATTATCTAGGACAATATCATTCACAGCCCATACACTAATTATCATCCAAAAAATAATTTCCCTTTAGGTTTTTGGTGACCCGCGGAATTAAGTCAAGGTCATCCATAAACAATTAAAACATCCATTGATAACTTCACTCGGCTTTAATTGCCTTCTGACCAACTTCCATTCATTTGTTACATTGATACAATTCAGGCTTGGGACATTTTTATAAAAGCACAAAGACTTGAAATGTTTGGGCTTTTTGTGTACATGAAATGACATTTCATCAATAGCACCACAAACTGACTCACAAGAAATGCTGTTCATTCATTTTGATGTAAATAAGACAAAGTATCTGCCAAACATAATGACTTCCAGTGAGGTCAATTCGCTATCCACAAAGTTGATCAACTATACTTTTGTTCTAAGACACTAACTTAAAGTTTACTAGTTATGATAATATATATTTGACAGGCTTACTTAATTCGCATGCATCTGGTTGTGATGTCACACATTTGACTGTCTTCCTGAGTAATATGATACACTTGACAAAACTGCTTAGTTTGAGCCTCCTGGTAATGTTATCTGGCAGTAACACTGTGTATTTGACAGACTTACTCTTAAGGCTGGTAGTAATGTTAATATACATTTGACAGATTTACTTAGTTTGAGCCGGGCAGTAATGCTATACATTTGACAAACTTACTTAGTTTGAAACCGGTAGTATGTTTCATATACATTTGACAGTTACTTAGTTGAAGCCTGGCAGTAATAGTACACATTTGACAGACTTATTCCTAAGCCTGATAATAATGTTAAACATTTGAAAGACTAACTTAGTTAGAGCCAGGTAGTAATGTTGTACATGTGACAGACTTAAAGTTACTTAGTTTGAGCCTCGTAGTAATGTTACACATTTGATAGAATTATTGAGTTTGAGCCTTGTAGCAATGTTATGCACTTGACAGACTTACTTAGTTTGAACCAGGTATAAATGTTATACATTTGACAAATTTACATAAATGTTATACATTTGACAAATTTACTTAGTTTGAAACTGGTATTAATGTTTAATATGTATTTGACAGTTATTTAGTTGAAGCCTGGTAGTAATCATGGTAAACATTTGACTGACTTATTCCTAAGCCTGATAGTAATGCTATACATTTGACAGACTTCCTTTAGTTTCAGTCTCGTAGTATATTATCCATTTGATAAAACCTACTTAGGTTGAGTCTGGAAGTAATGTTATACATTTGACAGACTTACTTAGCTTAAGCTAGGTAGTGATGTTATACATTTGACAGACTTACTTAGCTTAAGCTAGGTAGTGATGTTACACATTTGACAGACTTACTTAGTTTGAGCCTGGTAGTACTCTACAAAGTGCTGTAGAAGATCCACTCCCTTCTTGGTCTTGATCTCATTGACCTTGATTAAGTACTGCAAGGACAAAACAAAGAGATATCAGACTGTGTGCCCTGAATGTACAAATTCTACACTTTGAGCTATAGGTCTTACAAAGACATTCTGGAACTAGGATGGTGCTATTTTACCCTTAAAGCCCTCTTTTAAGATGGAGTCAACAGCTTTCCTCCAGGCACTTTGTGTGCATTGCAAAGTGCCTCAAGGAAAGTTGTTGACTAAAACTACTTTTTGCTTATACAATGCTTGCTGGTATTTGAATGGAAGGTATCTTCATGAAGGAATTTGAATCTTTTAACCATTTTATGTTTAATGGAAATGAGAAAATGACTATATAGCCGTGATGAGCACTTTTACGGTTAACGCTTACTCTATTTCTGGCCTTCTGTTCATCCAACTGCGTCCTGATGACTCTCTTTCTGTCTCACAATGAAACCATTATATTTTTCACACATAGCACAGCTTTTGGGAATTACATGGAACTCACAGATGCTGCATGCTAAAAACAGCTACCTTGAAGCCATGTCCAGTGAGCGAAGTTTCCTTTTGTGAACTTGTTATCTCATATTAAAAGTAATTTTAAACAATGACTGATTAAAAAAAGTCCCCCCCCCCCCATGGTGACAACCAAGGAAACTACTTTCTCTTTGAGATAAAATCAAAGTACCAGCAAGCACATCTGCTGCTAATTACTCACCTTATCAGATAAATTAGCATAAAGAAACATTTAGGGATACATCTCATATTGTACCCAACCCAGGGTTTTCCCTCAAATCCCACGTTGGAGCCCAGTCAATGTTTCAAGCATATAATATTTGCCATGTGGGAGAGATACACAGAGATACAAACATCAACAATCATTTTGAGCTGAGGACAGGAGTTTGCAATACGTGTGAGCTTGCATCACATGTACTATACTCATACAAGTACACATACAACCCACTTGGCCCCAAATCGTACTTGCTGAAACTGGAAACAGTGATCTTTGCCGATAGAAATACTGTATTACCCCTTATAAGTGCTTGCGTTGCTTTAGAAATATGATTAAAGTATGCTCCAAATGTACATCGTAATTTTAAACATTTTAATTGTACCAACTTATAAATCCTCATAACATATACATATATATAAAGCTTCCAATATATCAGAACTTTTGTGCCAGAAAAAATGGGGGGGGGGGAGAACTTAAAAGGAAAAGGGCACTTAAAGGGGATAATACGCTGTTAGATGTGTTTGTAATGCTTTTACCATGAAACAGGACTGATGAACGACACATACACGTGTGGCTTGCTGCTTTGAAGTCAGTTCTGCACCTGACAGGAAGTTCCAGCAGAAATGAGATTTCAGCAATCAAGCCAAGTTTACTACATTCAATTTTTGACCAGATCGGGCATGCCAAGTTTTCTTTGCCGCAGCTGTTCTCAGGGCAAGTTCTCTTGCAATTTCACTTGTTCGAACTCTGTCTTCACTATTTCCCACACACAGACTGACACTAAGAAGTTATATAACTTTATGATTTAATAATGTCCTCATCTGATTCAGTACAATCTTGGCAAGGTTCATGTCACAGAAACACAGTTCAGTTGTACGAAAAAAGGGAGAGAAAAATTCCAATACAAGGGTGTATCACATAACATCATAGTGTCACAGTGACATCTGGTGGTAAAAATCAGAACTACATATCTTTGTGAAGGAGTGGTTTTGTGCACAGTCAGAGTTTAGCACATTGTGTGATCTAGAAATTCATACAGTGTTTGACAAACTTTTCACATGTCTCTTCTTCACCTGTTTTGGATTTTGCTTCTCCAGTTTAACTATCAGCACAATGGCCTGCCATTTGGGCTCTGGATTGGCAAGAAAACATGGTGTTAGAAGAGTCACACCGTGCTGATGAACACAGGTTCATTGGATAAAACTAAATATCTGTACAAAAAATATTTTAACAGAGTAGTGATTTGAGATTTTAACTATGTATTGTACAAATTAATAGTTCTATTTATCATCTTCACAGGTTTTCTGACATTTTTTCAACAACTTCAAAGCTCATACACACTGCCCATTTGTGATGATTTTTTAGGAAATCGAGCAGCGAAACCGTCCACATGGAATAAAATACAACAGGTGTCGCCCTCTCTTGTTCAACTCAGAAACAAGTGCCTCAACGTCAAACGTGGTCTGCTCACACGTTCTTGCCTAAATTTCTTTTGACAGATGACAGTTTCACCATGAATAGACCTATCGCCTTATGACGGATGAGAAAAATTTATCGCAAAGGCTTATGGGTGCATCGGGGGGACTTATCTGGCTCAGCAAGTGTAGCAAACACATACATATACACATCCAACACTCAGTGCCTATGTAGACAACTGTCAGCTTGATTGTTAGCGTACGATCAGAATGACTCAAGCCAATAGCTTGTGCCTCCGTGCACCAGCTCTACAAAAAAGACAGCAGGACAAAGTTTCTACAGAGAGCCAACCAACAAAAACGAAAGGACAAATTGGGAAAAGCTGATTAGAAACAGTAGCATATGGCTTGATTCCAAAACTGATGTCTATGTGTTCACTGCACTTCAATGGAGGCCAGAAAACTTACATGAACAAAACACCAAGCATATTCGCAAGGTCAAAAGAATGAGAAAGTGTGACAGAACACTAGAGTAAGAACTTTGTACACAATTTTCAAACACCAAGATATACCAAAACAAGATACCTAAAGCTACCCACGCAAACTAGGCATCCAGTTGAACACTCCACAAAAACCTATGCCAAACGAAGCACATTAACCTGGCTAGATTACAAATGGAGGCCCGCAATTTGGCGGAACAAGTGGCCAAATTCCAACCACCATACATGTCTTATCATTACAGCACAGACTTCATGTTTATAAAAATTTTACAAAGAAAACCCAAATTTGTTTTAGTACTTGTCAGTGTTTATAAATGTAAACACTGTGCGATTTTAAAAATCCAATATGGCAGCCTATTTCCAGGCCACGATTGTAATATGGTTACATCAATACGATCTTATCACTATTCAGCTGTTAAAATTTGTCTAAAGATTATCACTTTGTCAAGAAAACCATTTCCCTTGCATACTATGAGTGAAAGAATAAAATAATATAACAATGAAATAAAATCAGAAGGCTGTTAACGGACGATCACAGCAACACCATTTTGAAAAATCTGTATCTCTATACTATACATCTTTTGACAAAGCTCCCATCTTCCCATATTACTGTAGGGAACTCCAATGTTAATATTATTTTTCAACATATTTTGATCAAGATATTGGATACTAGTAATTTGTCATAAAGTGATTTTGCTCCTGGCACACAGTTTTCATCTAAAATTATCAAAACTTCAGCCATGTCAATAACCTATTTGATATGTTAATGCTTTGCATTAGTAACGTGTCTCGAAGAGGGGTCCCCCCGCTTCTCCCATAATCCTTTGCGGTAAGCAAGCTGATACATAATAGGGCTTTGGGGCAACTGTACACCATACCTGCCGAGTAGCATGCCCTACAGTAATCAGTGGCAGGGCTGAACAATTCTCTTCGAAACCTGCTGGTCTTGGCACAAGTATCCTTATCTTTTGCATGCAATTGCGTTCAAATTTCCCTTGTCCTGCATCCATTTTTACTCGTCCTGGACACTTAACTCTTTCAGTGCCAAATTTTGGACAGAGTGAGCAGCTTTTCTTGGCTCGCATTGGGCACATTGTTCCCAATGTGTGCCAAGAAGAGCTGTTGACCCGGGCTATTGTCTGTGGAACTATAGGAATGTTGGTACTTGAATGAAAGGTCTTTTTGCCAGGAATACAAATCTGAGATTCTAATGATAATTCATGCTAGTTTGACTTAAGTAGATCGACTTTAGTCGTGATTGGCATTGAAAGAGTTAATGTTAAATGAAGCCACAGAACAAAATTCTCCCTTATTCTAATGTAACCAGGTCACATAATATTTGGCTGACTTCAAAGACTTACTGTAACACCAGAACTTGCGGATTCCCAAAAGATTTCTATGACTACAGTATTCTTTTAAGCTTTCGCTATACCTGTTGCTGACAAAAAAAGATATGTGGTAAGACCTCAAATTGGACACAACAATTGGCATAAAGACAGTTTTACTTAGTTTGGTAGGTAAACTAAAACGGTGACAATAAATGAATAAGAAAGAGAAGGTCAGACCTCACACATCTGTAGTTGAAACATCCGCCTCTCTTTTTCCATCTCCTCTGCAATCTACAACAATCAAATGAAACCAGTTTCGTCACATTCTGTTAAAGCTATACATCACATTATTTTTTTACACAAAGGTGAGAATCTGTGTGTTTATCTTGTGAGACTGGGCGCTACTGTTAACTACAGGCTATCACATGAATGAAAAACTTTACTTGATAGATATTGTACTTGGTAGATATTGTGTCCGCATTTACCTTAAACACATCTCTAGGGAATTACACTGCTATATTCAGCTGGAAAGTATTGAAATTCCACCCATAATTGTTCCTTACTTCAGTTTACCAAAACCCGTAAATTGCTTTATTTTCCTGTAAAAAATTGTGTATTTTTGATATTTCAATGTGGTTTTAATTTCACAGTTTTGGACAAAATTCCTATTCAAACACGTTAAAATACTATTTCACTGTGCTTTTATTTTCAGGGTTTTGTGCCATCAGTGAAATAAGCAAAAATAAGAGTACAGCAAAATTAAAGCAATTTACAGTACAACGATTGTTCTCATGAGACACCACTGGAACAAAAGAGCATCTTCCTTCAAACACTACTTTCAGGACACTTTGCTTAGGGCTTTTCACATTATTCATACTCTTTATAAAAGATCACCTGTCTTGAGAGACCACAATTTGGTCCTGCCTGAGGGTGGTCATTAACCTGAGGTTTCACTTTATCCAGTAATAGATGAAATTTTTGTTTGCTGATTGGTTTAAAAATACAAGAGAACTCCCCATATTCCCTCTGTGGTATCCTTCCTGATCACCAAGCAGGTAGACAAATTCTGTGTACCTGTTATGTGATCAGGCTCATGAATCAAATGACTGAGATCAGTAAAAAATAGGCCTACTTAAGTTGAAAAAAAAAGACCTTGTCAAATCTAGTATTCTACATGATGTTAAGTAGTTGATATTATTTAATAAATTGTTATGTTTTTCACATTTTTTTCATTAGTTATTATTTCTCAGTTACAGTCCTGTTACAGGATAAAATCATCACTACCAGTCCGTCAGGGGATACAAGAAATATCCACATGAAAAGATTTGTATCCCATTCAGCTGTTGGGTTCATGGGATAAAAATCTTTTCACGTGGATATTTTCTCATATCCTGTGAACAGAACAGGTAGTAACTAATAGTACCTGGTGCATAAACCAGGGAGATAATTACATTGACAAAGCAGTGAAACTGAACTTCATGCTTGTTGTGCTAACAGTACAACTGAACAGACACTGCTATCCATAATTCAAACTTTTGGCTCAATAGCGGACCTCTGGTATAGGGTTACCCCAAGTGCAGCAGAAATGTGGCCTCTCTTGAGGGGAGAAAAATGAAAATACCCCTATTCCTGCATGGAAAAGTGGCATCTACAGGGCCGGCGACCTCTCATCTGGGCTGGGACACAGACAATGGTGACCAATGTTGTTGAGAAACGTATTGAACAACTGACTAGACTTAGTTGGCTCTTAAATTTGGTTGCCATGGTGACAGACTTACCTCTGCACCTGAGACCTCTGTCCTTAGCATTCCTGCCTCCTTGGCAAGTTGTTTCTTTTCTTTCTCTATCTTGGTGCTACAAATATTACACCAAGAGTGTTACCGGTAATACATATTAACCCTAATTCACAAATTTTATATTTCACGCTTTCAAATAATCAGTTAACTGTGCAAGAACATTAGACCCAAAAAAATTATCATTACAAATACATCAAGAGAATTTTGCCTCCTAAATGCATTAGTCTAACTACAAATTAGCATAAATTTTTGCTATCAAAACACTTACTTAAAATCGTACTTTTGCAAAATTTACATGAAATATTTCAGCAGACTACATTTTCAACGCTGACACTTTTGTGTGCCTGGTGCATTAAAAGGTTAAGTTGGAGATGCTTTAGAGAGAAAGGGTTAACCTGTAATAAATCAAATGGTCATTAACCCATGGACTACTCACAACTTTGAGTCGTACTCCTTCCACGCCTTGTCGAATGGCTTTTTGAGATCACCTTTCACTCCCCGCAGGTCTCCCTTGAGAAATGAGTCCAGGGGGAACATCACAATATTGTTCAAATTCTGCATCTGGGAACACAAAAAAATGATATTTCGTGGTACCTTCTAATCTGGGGTGGGGGTGGGAGGTTGGATGTACTCAAGTATGTGAACTTCAATGTTGAGCTCTACCAAACAAACACAATATAATAACGTCTACATACATGTATGTTTGGCATCTTGCATGTTTTCAAACCTATTGAATGACTTTCCTTAAGCCAGTTGCTTTCTCAAGTTGTTACTTTTATCATAGCAGCTCATTTGACCTGATATATGAATCTGTCTTCGTTGCTGACAAGTTCCTTGCAGCAGCCTAGGTGGCAGCACAGGGCGCTAGTTAACTCATTCCATACTATGGTGACAGGCCTTGGTCAGTGGTTCTGGCACTGCCTGGCAAGTCATGCTGCAGCTACCGCAAGGGCAGCTGCAGCATGACTTGCCAGGCAGTGCCAGAACAACTGACTTAAGACTATAGGCATGTTGGTACTTGAACGAAGGCTCTTTTCATGAAGAATTTAAATATGCAATTGCCGTCTTAAATCTAGATAAATACAGTAGAATCTCCAATTAAGACCACTTCCATAAAGAGAGCATTTCTGTATTAAGACCACCAATTTACAGACCCACTTTTGTTTTTCCTTAATCAAATTATATCCCCATTAAGACCACTCCCCTATTAAGACCACATTTTTCAGTCCCTCAGGTGGTCTTAATAGATATATAGGGGGATTCCACTGTATACATAAATATCAGGGACTGGTATGGAATGAGCTAACAGAAAGTTCAACTAACCAAACAGTTAGGAAAATCTGACTGAATGCCAGAAATTTCCACTTCTTATTACCTCAACCTTTGTAAATGTTCCACACACTGCCAAAATGTAGGTTTTAATTATATAGATCATGGAAAAAAAACTCCACTTGAAAGGATAACGTTGAGCAGAGAATCCGCCAGAGAATTGGAATCATTCCTGCCCTTGCTCACTCTGAACACATTAAAAACAGGCAACTGATCTCTCACTTTATATCATTTCTCAGGACTCATTTTTCAATCTGATTTACATGATTGTAAATCCTTGACTTGTTATTCACTAAAGGCATGATTTTGTTCCCTGTGGTTATGTCTGCCTTATTGAGGCTTAGTAAAGTTTCCTGATTCCGTCCTCTGGTTACAACAAACTTATACATGTAAATTCAGTGTGTTTATGACATGTTCCCCATCTTTAAAACAAACTTACATGTACCACCTTTTGATGGTATATTGCCAGCTTTTAAGGCAGCTTAACAAGTTTAAAATATGTTCAAAATGGAGAAAACAGACTTAGCAAGATTTTCACGATGTGTTCACCATGGTGAAATCTGACTTACCAGGTTGTTCATGATATCCTCCCCATGGTTACAGCAAAAACAGACTTACCAAGTTTTTCATGGTATGTCCCCCAATAGTTAAAGCAGACTTACCAAGTTTTTCATGATATGTTCCCCATTGTTAAAGCAGACTTACCAAGTTTTTCATGATATGTTCCCCACTGTTAAAGCAGACTTACCAAGTTCTTCATGATATGTTCCCCATGGTTAAAGCAGGCTTACCAAGTTTTTCATGATATGTTCCCCAATAGTTAAAGCAGACTTACCAAGTTTTTCATGATATGTTCCCCATTGTTAAAGCAGACTTACCAAGTTTTTCATGATATGTTCCCCACTGTTAAAGCAGACTTACCAAGTTCTTCATGATATGTTCCCCATGGTTAAAGCAGGCTTACCAAGTTTTTCATGATATGTTCCCCAATAGTTAAAGCAGACTTACCAAGTTTTTCATGATATGTTCCCCATTGTTAAAGCAGACTTACCAAGTTTTTCATGATATGTTCCCCACTGTTAAAGCAGACTTACCAAGTTCTTCATGATATGTTCCCCATTGTTAAAGCAGGCTTACCAAGTTTTTCATGATATGTTCCCCACTGTTAAAGCAGACTTACCAAGTTCTTCATGATATGTTCCCCATGGTTAAAGCAGGCTTACCAAGTTTTTCATGATATGTTCCCCATGGTTAAAGCAGGCTTACCAAGTTTTTCATGATATGTTCCCCATTGTTAAAGCAAACTTACCAAGTTTTTCATGAGTGCTGACAGCTCCTTTGTTACCACTGCAAACTTGAGGAAGGCAGCTCCTGATAATGAAAATCAGATATTTTATACTTGGCTTAAGCTTTTAGCTTAAGCATTTGGTCTGAACTTTCAATCTGGAAAACTACCACATTAAATATTTAATCTGCAGTGGTAACTGACCTAAAAGACCACCTCCAATATAAGAGCATGCCTTTTTTAAGACCACTATTTGAAGACCCTTTATTGCATTTCTGCTATCATGGACACCTCTTTATTTTAAGTCCACCTGCAGTATAGGACTGTTTTGCTCAGTGGGGGCTGTCTGAAATAGCATACATCACTGTTCTTTTTGAAGTCTTAGACCTGCAAATTCATTTTCATGTACACATAATTTTTCATTTTAGATTATTGTCATTTACATGTAAAATCCAGTTTCTATTATCTTTTTTCTTTTCTAGTTCAAATTAGTATGATTAAAACTATTCAATAGGTTTCACACACTAGTGAACTTTCTGAAAATTACAAAATTGACCATGTTTATCATACATGTATACTACACACACTATGTTTCCCCTGTGTCTCTGTCATCACACCCGTATGTATCATCCCAGATATATATATATATATATATATATACACTTGCTGCTTTCAAAATTATATTTTTCTGCTTTTAATTTTAATTTTAATTTTCAATTTCACTGAATTCTGCTTTATTCTGCTTTATTCGTAACTGAATTAATGGTGACCCAGAATATTTCGGAAATGATAAACTGGAAGTGCTGAAGTAGTGCCAAAATGCAAACACAAAATAACTGCAGCCTGAAAATAAACATCAGAATTACCGATGATGATTTTGCCAGCACAAAAGGAGTAAAATCGTTAAATATTCATAGTTTTTTACTGTTATTCAATGTTTTCAGACAAAAGGTAATTCCCTCAAAAAAAGGATGATTCTGCGATTCCACTCACTTTACCACTTAAGCAGGAAGTGCATGGCCCTATATAATTATATATATATATGTGTGTACATATAGTTTACCTATATCTGGTTCATGTTCTCTGTGCAGGGCATTGGATCCCAGCTTCTCCAGGTTTTCTGCCAGGTATGACTCATTTGTCACATGCACTGTAAACAAACCAAGGAAGACAATCAATAGTTGGCATGATTACTGAGCATTTGATAACATCATCGATGAGAGGTTGATCGGGAACCACATGAATCATGTTGATAATCTGCGGACTGTTCTGCTTTGTCTGCCTATTGTTTGCACATGTTACTGGATGGAAAATTATGGACCAATCCCTTGAAAAGCTACAGCTGTCTTTTATTTTGTTTGCACTCTTTTGCATTGATGAATTTTTCCTTTTCCAGAGAGTGATTTTTGGTGCCAGTGATGACCACCAGTATTTGTGGTCCTGTTACTGCCATATACATACATGTTTATGTAGGGCTACAACAAATTCTTGTGCATGTACAATGTACCCACAGCAGAACAGTTCAGAGAGTGTGGTCCCCCTGAAAATTCTATCATGCTGTAGAATGCAGAAAGATCTACAAATTTAACATAGTTTGAATACCCTGCTGAAGAAAGCCTAACTTCTTCAAAAGCTTGAGTTCCAGCATGCACATGATCTAGGTAGATGTACATGAATACTTAACACTAAAATTTTTTACTATAAATTGCTTTGTATTCTTATTTTCGCTGATGATACCAAACTGTGAAAATAAAAACACAGTGATACAGCATTTTACCATTGCTTGAATAGAAATTATGTCCAAAACAGTGATATTAAAACTTACAGTGAAATGTCAAAAATACAAACACCATGAAAATGGAAAACCAAACAATTTACAGTAATCCAGTACATGCTGCCACCTACTGGTGTCTTAGGTAACTAGACATTCATATGACCACATATGGACAGTCAATGGGTGTGCAGTGCTGCAGACTAATGTTCACAACACTGTCCCAGTAATTATAAGCTACATCCACGCTCCATACATCTATCATTGTTTCATGACCATCATTTCTATCCTCATACTGAAGATTTCCATTATCATATATATATTTATTTATTTATATATCATTATTATTACACACATGCATGTGCACACACATACATAATATATATATATATATATATATATATATATATATATTATTATTATTATCATTATTATTATTATCATTATTATTATTATTACACACATGTATGTGCACACACATACAGGTACACAGAGTGGTCTCTCAATTTCTTGACAGATTGCTCCAATGAGTGCACACCTGTCCTAAAAGATCACACTTTAAAGATCCTTTGCTTGGAACTTTTCATGTTACTTAAACCTTCAATGAAAGACTACCTGTCAAAGGACCATAATTTGGTCATCCCTGGGGAAAGTCTGTGAAGAGAACTTTCCCTGTATAAATATATGTGTTTATGATGCTAGCCATGGTTACTGGCAAGAGGGGACAGATATCTAGCTTTGACAGTGGTCACCATTTATGTTTTGTTTTTGTTTTTAAGGTAGTTCCCTGTGATGCATTACCTCCATCAAAATCAAGGATGGCCACATGTTGAACCATATCACAAAGAAAGGAAACTCTTCATTTTTGGATCCTGTGGCTTTTTCTCAACAGGCCAAGAATAGTTTAACTCTTTAAGTGCCAAATTTTGGGGTGAGTCAACAGCTTTTCTCGGCACGCATTGGGCGCAATGCGAACCAAGAAAAGTTGTTGACTTGGAATATTTTCTCTGGAACTATAAGCATACTGGTACCTGAACGAAAGGTCTTTTTACAAGGAATACAAATCTGAGATCCTAATGATAATTCAGACTAGCTTGACTTTAGTACATTGACTTTAGATGTGATTGGCACTGGAAGAGTGAAATGGGTTACTGTACGTGTTACTTTATTGTTGTACATACATAATTGAGAATCATTTTTCAACAGCAACCCTCAACCTTGCCTGGCAAGCAGACCAAACTTCAGATCTTCTCTTGACAAGTGCATTAGCAGTAAGATGGAGTTTCATCTGATTTGAGAGCAATCCCCAAATTACATGTATTTACCAGAATAGTCATGTACAATCCTGTGTTACTCAAAAAGGTGACCTGGAGGTTTGCCCTTTAATATGAGCACACACATACATGTAGGACACTCCCACTTTCTGTTATAACAATTACAAGCACACATGCAGTGTAAATATGCAGCAAAAACTTCAAAGCAAAATGGAACACAGCATGAGCTACTAACCATGGTAACAGTACATATATCAACACAGGTCGTTCAAATGGTGAACAGGACATGCACAGGCTGTTCTTGCCTGTGGATATACAACATCCATACAGCCTGCGCCCCCCCCCCCCCACACACACACACGAGAGAGAGAGAGAGAGAGAGAGAGAGAGAGAGAGAGAGAGAGAGAGAGAGAGAGTGAGAGGGAGAGAGAGAGAGAGAGAGAGAGAGAGAGAGAGAGAGAGAGAGAGAGAGAGAGAGAGAGAGAGAGAGAGAGAGAGAGAGAGAGAGAGAGAGAGAGAGAGAGAGAGAGAGAGAGAGAGAGAGAGAGAGAGAGAGAGAGAGAGAGAGAGAGAGAGAGATTCATCTGGTCCATGTGAAGCCATTTACACTGGAGAAGCGCAATCTGTGTCATATTTGTCACAAAATATAGCTTTGTGTGATGGATATTTTTGTTTTAGGATCATGATGAAAGTTAATGGATTTTTTTTCTTCAAGCTTCATGGTGCTACTAAGCTATAAAGCATCAATGTGAACACTGACAAATGGGCTTTCTTAAGTCTTTTTGGGGAGGTGTCACCTCAGCTTTAATGGAGTACTAATGGACATGGGCAGATACCTCCGTCAATGGGCTGGCCTGCCTCATCAAACTCATGGGAGCAGAGGGGCTCATGGAGTCTGACCACTGTATTTTCACTATTTCATACCTTGTAAACACACTAAATAAACATATCTGATGCCCAGCAATAAAAGGTGAACTATTTTCTCCCCTGTATCTCTCTGCCAATAAGCCATGTCAACCACAAAACTAAACCCATTTTCTGACAAGGTTTGTTAAATGCACATTTAATATCGATCAGTTTGGAGCATGTGGCAGTTAATAGCCGAGTGCATGATGTACCAAAAAAAAAAAAAAACTGAAAAACCAAAAAAAAAAAAAAAAAACCACACACACACACACAAAAATGGACAACAGCCTTTCAAAAACATGTTCACTTCAGAATTACCCTCCTCATTCCCTACAAAAATACGTCCCTCTATGCCTGTGATTGCTGTTTTACTTCTGGTTCTATATTCATGTGATACGTCACTGGCTCACTCCAAATAAAATTGTGTTTTGTTTGGTACTATATGTGTTAGATGATGCATTTCCACATCAGGTCATATGAACTATCGCCTGTTTTGCCAATTGGCCCCTATCTAATGTTGTAAAAGGCAGAAACACTATCCTGTGCTCATTCCTGTCACATGTATCGTGTATCTTAAAATAAGGGCTCTCCAGGAAATTAAACTGTTACTACAACATGTACAGAAAAGTGTGTGCACAAATAGGTCCACCTTTTGACTGGGTAAATATTGTTATTTTCACAATATGTAGCATCAACAAAACATGAAAACAAGAGGACCGTGACATTCATGTGCTCAGTGGACTGCATGCACAAACTGATAATTGTTCAGCCTGCAAAAAGATTATTTGGGATTTAATATTACAGCAAACAAAAGGGAATCCAAGATATATATGTACACACTTTAGGGATGTAATGAATATACCAGGTGGTAAATATGATGTATATAACGAATATGGATATACAGCTGTAAATATTTGAGAAATGACGGTCACTTTTGTGTGTTATGGCATAATGACACAGTCACGTAATTGAAGCTGACATTGTGGGCGTGGTACATTTCCCTCTTAACATCGCTGCTCAATTCCACGAAATTGAGAAATTTAATACATAGAATTAAGAGAAACCACCAGAAACTGATTTGCCCAGCTTGTTCAAGTGTTAAGTTCTGAAAACCCAGGTGGGCGCGGCTTATTGGAACATGGGCGGGACACATGTGTTATGGTACCATAACACACAAGGTTCATGTGTTACGGTCTCATAACACACAAGGCTCTCTCCTATACTTGCAATCTTAAAAGTTAGATTAAATGTAAATATTCCTGAATATAACACAACACCAGGAAGGCCACGGACCAGTTGATGCCATACGTCATTATGCCTGCAATAATGATGGGTAAAGTTAACAAAACGCTGCTACACACTATGCTGAGAGAAGAAACACAATATATCCTTTTAAAGTATTTTTAAACAATAAACATACATGTACCATAATATCACAGAGTAAGTATGCAGTCACGCATAATGCCCAGGTACAATTATACTCAGTCAAAACAGGTGACGTGCCATGTACCTGTACATTCGGTGCAGGTAAAAGACATTAATTAGAACAAAGGCCAAGCACACGCAACACTGTCAAGCACGGCGTTTGATGGCAATCAGTGAAGGTTCCATGGATCACTGTGTGTACTATCAGTGCACTCACTCTATAAAATCATTCATGTTATCTTTAATGCTAAATCAGGGTTTCCTCTAGAAAAAAAAAAAACAACTTATGTAAACGTGCCAAAGGCATGTCACATGCTGAAGCCATATCAATGGGCAGCTGATCCCCCCCCCCCCCTCGAAAACCTTTAAAATTTAGATGTTCCAGAATTGATTGTACAGCACTTCTGGAGGCCTGGAGGCTCAGGGATCAAGGAGGTTTTGAGAGTCTTAATTTTTAGCCCCAGAATGGCTTAGCTTGCGTCATTTTGCATGTTAATTTCAAATATTTTAGGGTATAGAGTCTTACCCTCAGAAAATTTTAGGGCACAGAATTTTACCCTCTGGCAGAAACCCTACAAATATCAACTCTGAATAAAGTTTGATAACAAACTCATGCATAAAAACTGAATTTGTCTTGCAACAGCTAAGTTTAAAGATCTTTATGCACTCTGTCAATTGCACTTTTACTTAGGAGTTTGAAAACATACACTTGCAACTTGCATCATACTCATCCTGATCACTAGCGACCAAATTTTTGTCATATATTCTTAGTTTGGTCATTCAAAAAGTGAGTGTCACTGAAAATCTATAATTTCAGTGTCACAACTTCAAGACTATCCTGATAAGTACAAGAAAAAAAAAAAAACAACAACAACAATTCCAACAAACTGCTCTTTGGTGTCCACAATCAAAACCTACAGAGTCAGTTGCCAGGAATGAAATCCACTGGCCAGAGTTTGCGTATCTAAACAAAGAAATGATTAGAGTAAAGTTTTGTACTGTAAGTTGTTCAAAAAGAGTGCAAGCAAAGATGTTATTGGATAAACATGTTTTCTGATGAAAGGTGGTAGTTTGATGTACTTTTGAAGACTGTTTTGATAATGCTTGCAATATCGTCCAAATACTGTATCCATTGTCCAAGATTGGTGACACTTGAAAGGCAGCAAACACGTGACCATAAAAATGTCTTGATCTCTGTAGCTCTGAATAGCATTGGTCAAGAGGTGTCACATGACCTACAGTACCAATTTCGCATATGGGTCCCTTTTGCTAGCATGCCATTTTCGCATTGCGCACCACATTTGAGCGTGCTCAGTTGCGAGCTTTTTTTGTCTGGATGTGCCATCGCAAATAGCACGCCAATTTCTTGCGCTCAAATTTCTGGCACACCAAATAGCCATGCGAGTTGCGTTTTATCTACGCAAATTGCGTGAACAGGCACTTCGCCTCGACTGGGCATAGCGTGCCAGCAGCAGGCCTCGCTCGCTATCTTTGTTTCCCCTCCGCTTCAGGTCTCGTTTCTCGTCACGTGACCTTCGCAACAGAGGCATTTTATTTTTTTTGCACAATAAGCGATGAGAAAAAAATTTGCGCGTGTTAATGGTCGAGACCACAAACATTTCAAGCGTGCTACATGCAAAGTAAGCGTGCTCATTTTTCTCGCACGACGAACTGGCGTGCCAGAAATTTGCGCACAACTCAGTTTTCGCATCTGGCTGGTCGTATCTGATTCTGGCCGGCGAGAATTTCTGGCATGCCAGATTATTTGCTAGCATGGGGTGTTACGAATGCGAAATCGGTACTGTACTGTGACCATAGTATTGGCCAGAATAGGTCAGGCGATCTCCTTTTTGACCAGTGCTGCCCTCTACCCCTTGCCTCTTGGCTTCTGCCATAGCATGGGTCAGGACTTTATGCCGATAAATTTGGCTCTGAACAGCTGAATGTGTGTGTTAACAATGGGGAATCACAATATCTTTTCACCTTGTGTTTATATTTACCAAAAGGTGGTGCTTTAGTGGAGAGCTCCATTCCATCAGCATTAAGTTTTCCAGCTAGGACTGACTGCAGCTCTGTGTTTGTTATCATTTGACCACCATGACTACCCAGGAAGCAAGATTCCTCGCTAGCAGACAGACGTTTATCCATCATATAGACGAACAGACTTCAGCTTCCAGCAGTAGCTACTTAGCCTACCATCTGTACTTTGGCCTTGATGGTACACTGCATTTCTTTACTGGTAAAATGGCCTTATCACTGTACACTAGGCATGCCACCATTAGCATTGCTTGATGACAACAGGTGGTGCCAAATGACATGACCATGGCAAATGATCAAATCACTTTCTATTTTGATCACATTTTATTTAATTTTGCTACTTATGTACATAGACAATTATTGGTTAACTCATTTCATACCAGTCCCTGATTTTTCCGTATAGTTACCTAGATTTAAGATGACAATTGCATATTTCAATTCTGTATGAAAAGAGTTTCCATTCAAGTACCAACATGCCTATAGTCTTAAGTCAGTGGTTCTGGCACTGCCTGGGAAGTCATGCTGCAGCTGCTGCAAGGGCAGCTGCAGAATGACTTGCCAGGCAGTGCCAGAACCACTGACCAAGGCCTGTGACCATAGTATGGAATGAGTTAATTACTGATGCAAAGAAGTTAGGTTAGGTTGAAGGCAAATAGAGCCCATATTCAGTTTTTATACTGGTGAATAATATAAAATTTGTGGCCCAACAAAATTCAGTACACCAAATATTTGAATGAATCATTACCGCCCTATTACATGCATACAAACACTCTCTCTCTCTCTTTCAACCTTGCAGGATATATGCTAGAAGAAGCCAGTTTATTCAAATTGTTATTGCTTTGTGCTCTTAAAAATAAGGTCAAGGTCAGTTATTGCAAATATATAAATTAAAGTTCAAAGAAAACCATAATCCTGTAGCAACATCAAAGCCCCAGCAGAAACAGTTACACAACAGTTATTACTCAGAGCAAAAAACTCAGTGAGTCTTAAAATATCTGGTGCATGATCTGAAACTCCACCTTGCAACCTGATCAGTGCTTATCAGTGATGACAAGGCAGAAACCATTGTAATGCACAAGGTGTGTGGTTCCAACACCTAAAAACAGAGTAGGACCAATGGTTTTCCACTTCAAAAAATGAGGACTTCCGCTTCATCAGCATATTTTTTTTCAAATTCTGTTTCACTGCTATATATTGATATAAGAAAAAATGTCGAATTCTGTTTCAAGGAGGAAAAAAATGCACAATTCCGCTTCAGTTTTGGAAAAAAAGGGAAAATCATTGGCCCCACTAGAGTGACAGAAAGTATGCAAGAGACTTACTGGTGCCCGAGCTGAACAGGGCCTTAACAGACTTCTTCATCTTTGTCAACCCACTCCGATCAAAGTCCAGGGTCTGCAACAAACAAAATTTACAAAAATTTTAAACATGTTTAAGTTGCATACATTTTCTGGCAATGCTATGACTCCACATTGAAACTAAACAACAGAAATATCGATCATACTACTATGAATAGGCTGAAACCAGGAATACTGAGATTCTTATAAATATCTAAAATAAACAATGACCACACCCCTCAGACATGGAGGAGGTTGGAAGCAATGGGGACACGCCCTAAACAGACAGGATGCCTGGCAATGCTGCATACAAACGTGAACATGATACAATGTAGAAGAATTAAAAATGAAAGACGGAAAGATGTGTTTACATTTAAAGTATTTAAATCATAAATGAATGGATTTACTTGCTTTTTTGTGTTATGTGTAAAGCTTGGGATTTACTGTATTTACCAAAAAGAACGTTACATGATGCAATGGTACAAGCAACTGATTGGTCCATATACAGGTCAAATTCATGACATAATTTGATCTGTAATATCTGATTGGTTCTCCTACATATGAGTCACTAATAGCAAACTTCCTAAATCTGATTGGTCCTCCCACAAGTCTTATTAATAAAAAACAACATGTGATTGGCTGTCTTCCGAGTCCCATAAATAATATCAACAACTCATGGTCCTGCCACATGCCCTATTCCTCAGACCCAAGAATCTCAGTATTCCTGGTTTCAGCCTATTCATAGTAGTAGGATCAATATTTCTGTCTCCATGTCTCAGTGGACATAGTGAAGATGAAAGACCACTTCATCATGGATGTACATTAGATCCTTTATTGTAGGAAGTTCTTAAACTGCAAATACTTCTTGCTTCAATGACATATATATATATATATATATATATATATATATATAATACATATATTTCATTGTCATGCATTTGTCTGCATGCACTGAACACTTGACAATGTAACTCCTATTGACAGTATCATGTTATAATTTTATGAAATTTTACACATAAACAAAACATGAGAGAATTATCATGAGTAACAAATTTAACAGGTAAGCAGTAAGCTCATGAAATTCACAGCATTTGAAATAATATGAACACAGGCTTCCATCCATGACATGTGTACCTGACAACTCTGTTTCCTTGACAACAGCTACTGATAATGTACCCCTGTGGACTCAACAAGGCTGTGGGTCTCAGAACTGAGTAATCTTACATTTTTATACTTGGACAGCAATCAACTGCTTCAAAGCAGCAGATTTTGACAAGCACTGACAATAAGACTCAAATTGGTTCCTTTCAAATAGAATGCAAGGACCAGGTCAATGTCTTGTTTCAATCAAGTATGGCAGATCAGTATACAGGAGAAATATAGAGCAAGCATGTACTCATATTAACCCTTAAAGTGCTAATCACTGCTATAGTTGCTTTCTCACTAGCATTAAACATATAATGGTTAAAAGAGTCAAATTCCTCATGAAGATACCTTTCATTCAAATAGCTGCAAGCCTTGTCTGAAGCAAAAAGTAGTCTTAGTCAACAGCTTTCCTCGGGACACTTTGCGCGCAATGCGCGCGAAGTGTCCCGAGGAAAGCTGTTGACTCAATCTTAAATCAGCACTTTAAGGGTTAATACTGAAGCCACTATACACATAGACAGGTGTAGGAATTTTACCACCGTTGCCAATTTGGCTACATAGTGATACACTGAGCTCTTCAGCCAAATCCTGAATGTTATGCATGAGCAAAATTCCACATTTCTAATGTATGTTGGATAATTAAAGAATATACATGCCATGAATATCTGGGCTGGCTCTAGGCATCAGTCAATTAGCCACACGCTAACACCACAATAATTTGGCTCAAGATTTGTACCTTCCCTATTGCCAAATTGGCAAAAGAAATTTTACATTTTTGTAGCATTGAAAATACAGGCATCTATAGCCACACTGGAAAAATTGCCATCATTCCTAACCAGTGCAAGCCCACAAATATGTACAAGAAGAACTGATGATATTCTGAAAGCTGCATAGCCAGTTGTGCTAAAGCTTACAAATTTTGAGTTTATATGACATACTCAAATATCTAACACATTCTGCAGGGAACAGATAATGTCATTATATCATGAGGTTTCACTCTAGTTGCATGTGACTTGGAACTCTGACAATTTAGTTTAGTTAATTGGATCTGTACATGTGTCAAGTGGGTGGCAGCTAATGGCCATCATGCTGGAGAAAGTGTGGGAGAGACACGATTATAGTGCTACCTGTCTTCAAGGACCACTCCTCTGACACACCACCCTGGCTTTCAAATGTCACCTTTTTGACAGAAGATTTCATGTTTGTATCTTTACTGCCTGTGTAGAGAGCACCTGCTTTGTGAACGTGAGGCCACCATTGGAAAATCCAGTGGATGAACTCGGAAATGTTTTACTGTAGGTCTAATTTGAATGCCCTGTCCCACAATACTTAAATACATGTATAAGAATTTGGTTGAACTGGGTCAACATTTCTGCACTTATTTTCACTTTAAATCAAATGATTAGCTGAATTTAGAAAAATGCTTATCAAAGCTTACAAATTTTTAAATGTACTCGTATATGTTCTTTCTCAGTGTATATCTATGTACCATGCTGTGCCTGTAAATATATCGTATTATGCTACCATATAAACAGACGTACTTTTCAATTTGTCAAGCAGGTAAAGTGATAGCTGATTCTCCCAGGGCATCAACACATAATTACAGAGTTCAAAAAGTTCACTGGGTCTGGAGGTGAGACTCACAGATTTATTGTTGGACCCGACAAGATCTATTAACGCTTAAAGCAGTGATTTAAGACTGAGTCAACAGCTTTCCTCGGGGCACTCTGTGCAAATTGCCCGCAAAGTGCCCCGAGGAAACGTGTTGACTAAGACTACTTTTTGCTTCCAACTCGACTTGCTGGTATTTGAATGAAAGGTACATGTACCTTCATGAGGAATTTCAATCTTTTAACCATTGTATGTTGAATGGTAATGAGAAAACAACTATTGCCATGATTAGCACTTTTTACTGCAGGCAAGTGATCCAATGGTGTGCATTCATACTGTATTAAGTCATGTACCTGAAAAACAGGTTGGAAACACTGGCCCATGTAACGTTAAAAATTTTAATGCTCTTTTAAACTCTGCTTTACCTTAACTGATTGTATAGGCCATACAAATGTAAACATTGATGGCAGACAAAAACAATTGTATTCTAAGATCTTGACGTAGATTGTTTGCTCCAGAACAACAGTAAAACCAGCCTTAAGTGGGCATTCTCCGGACTGGGTACAAATGCCCATATACGGAGTCACAGGCACCCACCCACCTTCCTCCCCCCAGCACCTATCAGGGTTTATTAACATGGGAAGTGCAGAAAATAGGCCCATAGTAACGTGTCCATTTAGCAGAAGTGCCTTCTCAGACAGGTTTGACTGTGCAGACATGCTGGTACTTGAATCAAATGCTTTTACATGTCTTTTTTTTCCTGAGTAATATTTTTTTAATTCAGAGCTCTTTTCTTGGAAGCACTGTTACAGTCTGAACGTGTGTTGTTGGCTGATCTTTTAGCATTACCAGCAACAGGTACATTACATTTTGATTGCAGGCTGCAGTTAACCCTTAAAGTCCTAATCACTGCTATAGTTGCTTTCTGATTACCATTAAACATATAATGGTTAAAAGAGTCAAATTCCTCATGAAGATACCTTTCATTCAAATGCCAGCAAGCCTTGTCTGAAGCAAAAAGTAGTCTTAGTCAACAGCTTTCCTTGAGACACTTTGCACGCAATGCGCGCAAAGTCTCCCAGGGAAAGCTGTTGACTCAATCTTAAATCAGGACTTTAAGGGTTAAGCTTTCAAGAAAGAAGCCACAAGTAACATGACTGTTGTGATCCACAGGCAAATGGTCATGGAAGTCGAGTTTAATCACAGAGAAATGCATCATTGGTGTCAAATAACAATGCTGCAGCTGAAGGCCAAGGGATCATTAGTTTACATGCATCATTATTTTAGATGAAGCAAGTTGTTCCAAGGTGATTAACCAACTTAACTCATCCAGAGTCACATACTGGACTGAATCAACAGTTTTCCGCAGCAAACTTTGGGTGCAATGCTCCCGAAGTATGCTGAGGAAAGCAGTTGACCAGCACTTTTTTACTCTGGAACTACAGGCACGCTGGTGCTTACATGAAAGGTCTTGTTAGAAGGATTATGAATCGCTCATCCTTATAATTGGAAGCAGTTTGTTTTAAGTAGTCCTACTTTAGTTGTAGTTGGCACTGAAAGAGTTTGACTTATTAGAAATGATCACTGAAGCTTACAAAGACAATTAATTAAAACAGGACCTCTGAATTCACGGAAAAAATATAGTACAGTAAAACCTCTCTCAGTGGGTACCTCAGCTAAGTGGGAACCTGTCTTAAGTGGCCACTTGTGTCCGGTCCCATGGGTGCCCACTTAAGACATGTTTTACTGTACAGTGGTACAGGTCTGCTGTCACGTGGCCAAAGCTTTCTACCACAGAATGAATGAAATTGACAGCGGTCAGAAAAATGCGGCCCTAAAGAGCCGGCAACCTCTCATGACTGGCTGCAAAGAGCAGGTACCACAACAACTCTTCATTTCAGAAATGATGAGTGAGAAAAATACAGGGACATCACTGGTCACCACTAAAGTTGAATTTTCTGCCAAAAGGAAAAATTTTATCTCAGTGTGCTGACCACAGTGGAAGGCATGTGGGTTTAATGAGATAAATGAATTTGCTAGTATCAAACAGCAAATGCTTTCACCCGCTGACTGCACTGCTATTACAATGGCTTCACTGCAGGTATTTTATCCCAAACTACATTATCCGGCTGAAAATTAACCCCACAATGAGGCATGTCATGTCCCTATTGTACTGTAGTACATGTATACAGGGTATATACCCCACAGGTGGTTCTCCACCCTGTGCAGACACCTTAAATATGCTACTTGACTTTGTATCACTCCCGGCTCTAAATTAACCCAAGTTTTAAGAGTTACCTTGTGTAGACTCAATGATTTTCTGTTTCAAAAAAGGAGGAAAATTTTCTGTTTCGTCAGCAAAATATTCAAATTCTGTTTTATTGCTACATATTTATATATAATTTATGGAAGAAAAAGTACCATATTTCATTTTGTGGGTGAAAAAAAATGGACAATTCCACTTCTGTTTTGGAAAAAATAGAAAATCAGTGGCCCTACTTCTCTACGTTTCGCCTACATGGAGGCAAAAATGTTGCACTCCTGGTGTTTTCACTTCTTACATATCTACCTGCCCTTTGTTTTACAGGGACATATCAACATTGACACCTTCCTGTCAGGGTCCATGCTGTATGTGGACCCAAAATTATCCCTTGACATCAAGGTCTGGGTATAACGTGGACCCTTTCCTCATTATCATGGTAATAAGTATATTTAGTTTTTATAAAGGTTTGCAGGTCACAAAGGTTATTTGATGTAATAATAAGCAACAAACAGAAATGTTCCAGGAATGTAACATCAGACATACTTTATACAGATTACTGCACTTTAGTTGGAAAATATCATAATTATTAAGTAATTTTAGTGAATTTTCATGAAAAATCAGTTTGTATGTTAACCCACTGTCATGTTAAAATTGACTAATAAAAATCAGAACTTTTTTTTCATATTCGATGGACATTTTGGTATTTGATACTTACATTTCTTTGCAACATGATGAAAAACAAATATGGCTTTAATATTTAGTACATCACATTGAAATAATAAAAATCGGCAGACACAGGCTAAAACCCTATTGAAAAGGCTACAAACCTATTGAAAAGGCTACAAACCTATTGAAAAGGCTACAACCCTATTGAAAAGGCTACAAACCTATTGAAAAGGCTATAAACCTATTGAAAAAGCTACAAACCTATTGAAAAGGCTACAAACCTATTGAAAAGGCTTATACAAACCTATTGAAAAAGCCCAGACTTAAAGTGTTAAAGCTTTTGGCTAGTTGCCCCCACTGTATTTTTTTTTCTTTTACACTTGAGGGCAACCACTGGGTTAAATTCCTATTCAGCTTGAAATTCTTGGTTGTCGTGACTGACATTTTGCTTGCCACAAGCAATAGGGCTTACTGTAATCTGGTTATCATGTCAAAATGTCAAGCCTGTTTTCTGCTTCCAATGATCAATTTTGCCCGACTGTGTTCACACCCACACCTTGCATTAGTATATTGCAACTTTGGTTTTCTTTGTGGCACTGTGCACTTTCTTAGAATTACAGAGCCAGGAAAACAAACATGGGTCTTTCTGACATGTCTGAGGTGAACTGCTGTCCGTCAGTCACTCAACACCTCATACTGGGGCCTACCTGAAACAAGATCCAGCTAAACATGAGAAAGGTGTACATGCAGCCAGCACCACGCTTCATATTAGACTACAGTACATGATACTGTCTGTAGTAGAAATATGATGACAAAATAACATACAGCATACACACTTATTTTACCATGGACTGCTGGCAAGTTTAAATACAGATCATGTGTGCATGTCTATCTATCTAGACATTTTAACAGATAATGTACTTGTTGAGTTCAGTTGCCTTTAATAACCATGCTGTCTTGAATGATAAACCCTCAGCATGCTATGTAATCATATATTAAGATCATCAAATTAAAGGCCTAGAAACAACCTGGGTCTTTCACTATGTTCAAAGAGCATACATTTATCATCTTTATAGCATGAAACAGAATTGGTAAAAGTAAGGTATAAAGAAAAAGCAGTCTTGAAGTCCTGACAGACTGCTTCTCAGACAATAAGGGGACTGCCGTACAATGTCGCATGTATACATTCTGTGTCATCAATACGCACAGTGACAGGTACACTCAACACACACTGTGTCATATAGTACCCAATGTCAGGTACGCACGTTATGTCACATATATACATTGCCCAACAAACACTGAGTTATATATACTCACTGTCAGGTATATACACATTGTGTCACATTTTCACCCTGTCAGGCAAACACGTCACATTTACATGTGTATACTGTGTCAAATACATACACTGTTCATATCCTGCGGACATCAAACACATACATGCTGTCAGATACACACTATGTCATTGTTAGGCTTGGGTATCGTTACTAATACTAATTTCTGTATTACGATACTTTTTGGTACAGATGTGGCATTTAGCACCTAGGGTGCAAGGATAACCCACCAAAGTCAATTGGACTTATTTCCAGTGGGGTCCTCTCTACAGACAGAAACCTGCTGCCGCCGCTTACACTAACCCAGCTACTCTTCTCAATAAACAGCAAGGGGTCTTTTATATGCATTTCCCATAGACAGGTCAACCCATACCATGGCCTTTGATAAACCAGTCATGGACAACTGGTGTAATTGAGAGCCAGAGACAAGTCTCTTGGATTGGGCCGGGATTGAACCCGAGACCCCCGCACATGAAGCAGACACATAGCCGCCATGCCACGCCGGCTCTCTAAGAGTTATGTATCACGATATATCATAAGATCTAGAGTGTATGAAGTGATCACACTCTTTGAATTAAGATACAACAGTCAGTATCACAGCCTGTGTGCTGGTGTTTTAATAAATCTTTCTGCTGTGTCTACATACACCAGCACTGAATTGATGATGTAGACTGTCAAATGTGTTTTTATTGACTTTTCGATGCACATATGATTTTCTAAAATTTCTTCATTATAAAATTCATAAGTTACGGTAAAATTGAAGTTTTTTATCACATTGTGAAAAATCGATACACAAGGAACATATTCAGGAATGTGAATGCCTACAGTCATTTTGGCTACTCCAGGAGCTCATTGACAACTTTACATACCCCACCCTAAAGATTTTAACCAATTTGAAGCAATGAGACCAAACTCAGAACATTTTATTATGTTGATGAAAAGCAATTTTGGCTGAAAGTTGCCACATGGCAACCAATTCTCATCCCTGATATTATATGGTTCAGTACAGGATTGCAGTATTTCAATATTTCCATGTATCATCTCAACCCTCATCCCTGTCATTGTGTGCACACACTGTGTCATTGGGTGCACACACTGTGTCATTGGGTGTATAAAGTGTGTATACACCTTGTGTCATTGTGTGCACACACTGTGTCATTGTGTGCACACACTGTGTCAATGGGTGCACACACTGTGTCATTGGGTGTATAAACTGTGTATACACACTGTGTCATTGGGTGTACACACTGTGTCACTGTGTATACACACTGTGTCAATGTGTATATACAATGTGTCATTGTATACACAATGTGTCATTGTATACACAATGTGTCATTGTATACACAATGTGTCATTGTATACACAATGTGTCATTGTATACACAATGTGTCATTGTATACACAATGTGTCATTGTATACACACTGTGTCATTGTATACACAGTGTCACTGTGTATATACAGTGTCATTGTATACACAATGTGTCATTGTATACACAATGTGTCATTGTATACACAATGTGTCATTGTATACACAATGTGTCATTGTATACACAATGTGTCATTGTATACACAATGTGTCATTGTATACACACTGTGTCATTGTATACACAGTGTCACTGTGTATATACAGTGTCATTGTATACACAATGTGTCATTGTATACACAATGTGTCATTGTATACACAGTGTCACTGTGTATATACAGTGTCATTGTATACACACTGTGTGACTTACCGCTTGCTCTCCTGTAAAACCTTGACAAACTGTTATCAAACTGGCCTCCAAACACACGGCAACAAGCCATCTAGTTCCTGACCTTCCAATGACAGCCCTAGATCACAGAACACATGAACCTCCATAACCCTAGTACTGACCAGTAATTACAGTAATAATCCATGACTTCTTCATGCTCTAGGACTGCAACTGATGTAGTTATGATAGTCAACCACCAAAATAGCCTGCCTTTTGATGATATCTATGCCTTACACATTTATGGCATGCTCGTTAGCATCGTCAGCATTCTCGGAAATGTTCGTGTTCTTAGTAGTGTGCCAGGAATATTGCATGACAATAAACACTACAGGAAAAGTATCTGGACTGACATCAGATGAAATGATGAGTTTTCCAATTTTTATGACCCTTTTGGTGGTTGTCCTTCCACATGTTACACTGGCTTCTACTGGTTGCATACTCACTTTCATCTAGCTTCAATGTTTTTGCTGAATTTTATTATCAACATGATCAAGCAAACACTATAACCCTATGGGAACTAAATTGACAGCTTTTCTCTGTGCCCTAATATCCCATAGCCATGGCACTTTGTGGATAGCCTTTATCCACTGATGTTAAAAGGGCTATAATTAAGTTGACATGAGAGGCAAAGCAAGTTTATGAATAGCATAGTACATCTTTTTGTGATTTAAAGTAGGTAAAAAGTTGCAAACTGATTACAATAGCATAGTACATCTTTTTGTGATTTAAAGTAGGTAAAAAGTTGCAAACTGATTACAATAGCATAGTACATCTTTTTGTGATTTAAAGTAGGTAAAAAGTTGCAAACTGATTACAATAGCATAGTACATCTTTTTGTGATTTAAAGTAGGTAAAAAGTTGCAAACTGATTACAATAGCATAGTACATCTTTTTGTGATTTAAAGTAGGTAAAAAGTTGCAAACTGATTACAAATCCTCCTCCTCTAGGTTGTACAACCACCTGCCTTTTAACTCTTACCGAGCCAATTTAGAGACTGAGTCAACAGCTTTCCTTGGGGCACTTTCCGCACATTGCGCGGAAAGTGCCCCAAGGAAAGCTGTTGACCTGGACCAAATTTTTCACTGGGAACATAGGCATGCTGGTACTTGAACGAAAGGTCTTTTCATGAGGAATATGAATCTGGAATCATTACAGTAATCCAGCTTCATCAGCACAGCTTAAGCCGTGACTGGCGCTCAAAGGGTTAAGACCATGTATCAAGTATATTTGACCTCCTCCGAGACACCACCTCTTTCGTGTGACCATTTAATATAATACTGCAGGTGGCGCCACCAATATCAAAGTCAACCTAGATTTTTATACACCTGATAAGTCCTGAAATAAGTTACATTGGGCTACATGTATTTTGAAAACTGTGGACTGTGTTGCGCTAACAAGCAAAAAGTTATGGAGAGATGGACGGACGGAAAGACAGACGGACAGACGGACAGACATGAGTGATGCCATGAGCTCCGGCATCTTTGGTCAGCAAAGCTAAAAATGTGATCTTACAAGACAGAGATCACAATATATATATTGTATATATACATGAAAATGTGATGCACAACTTAAATTGCCAGGCTACGCTTGTCCACATGTTGCATCTTTTCAATAAAAACAATGAAATCATTTTGCCAAACCCTTCTGTCTGCAAAGGAACAATCCTTATTATTTTTGTACCAACTAAAGCAATTTTATTGATTTTTTTTTTTTGCTTGTTTGTGTTTTTGTTTTGGTTTCATTTATGCCTGAAAGCCGCACAAAATGAATAATACATGTATGACTTAGGATGTACACAGCTTTATTCACATTGACTATAATTCCACTGGAAATTGTGACATGTTAAAACAATGACTACAAGTACGTTCTGTCTCTTTTCTTTTTTTTTAATCAAACAAAAAACAACAACAACAACAACAACAACAACAACAAAACATGTATTTAGACTGTCTGGACACTGTTCCTGTATCAGCTAGTGTTTTACAATGTGTGCGTGTGGGGGGGGGGGGGGGAGTTAATCTGAGGTCTTATAACACCCATATAGGATATAAAACAAATACATGTTGGAGAGACTATGGCCATCAATAGTGACAAAGCAGCCTCCTCCTTGCTGATTCACTAGCTTAGCTGATCCCCTTGCCAGACCTGCTGTTTCTCAACAATTACAATATCAAGTTAGACTGTATTTCAGTCTGCCAGCAGATTGGTCCTTTATCATGTTTATTGATTATTTCAAGACTGGAGGCCCTAACCCCACTTCTGTTCTTATCCATGTTATCCTGGTCTCTGCAAACCTAAGATCTATAACTTCAAACATTGTCCCTACAAATTGGCTGAGGAGGCAGACAGAAATGAATTTCAAATGAGCTGCTGAGAGGGTTATTTAATTTTGAATAGTCTAGCCAAGAGAATCATGTGCCATCAAAGTGGTACAGCAATTCTACAATACTTGGCACAGATGTCAGCATAATCTGAGAGATGGTTTTGCAGAAGCCACTGAAAATAGTGAAACACATCAAAATTGGGTTAAAAAAGAGAGAAATTTGTGGCGCCACCTGTTAAAGTAATAGAGATTTATGGGTCCCCAGAAGTGCTGTTCTGCAATTTCAAAGCAAATGCCGACGCAGATTCAGAGAAAAAAGGAAGGAAAGAATTCATTATTTAACAAGTAGCTGCTGAATCGCTAGCCATATGTATCCCCTGCCTACAATAATCACAGTTAATACACATGATGTACATTTGTATATTATAGTAAACAAAGTGTGAAACGTTTCTGTTGTTGTTATGGAAATAAAGACAGAGAATCTAAACACATTATAGGTCCCTGTTTTGATGGGGAACCAATAAAGACGACGGTTGTTTGCTAACCCTATCTTTTAACATGTATATGTATGACTTTTAAAAATAAAGTTGGCAAAAATCATTATTTCCTCATGGCAGATAATTAACCATGTAAGACTATGCTCATGCACTTGTTCAGTATAAAAAGCACCCAAATTGCCAATTCCGAAGGGTCATTTACTATACTTTCCAAGAAAAAGCATGGACAAACTGCAGGTGATTTTGAGCTGCTTTACAATCTGTGTTAATTATTAAGTAGTAAAAACAAAGTAACCAGCCCACAAAAATCACCCTTATGCTCACCTCTTACCTGAAGTCTACCAATCAAAAAAATGTATACCTTCATTTGCAGGCAAGTTGTTTCAACATTTCATTGCTCTCTTAAATTTAATTAGCTCCCATTTGTCTTATAATACCAGTTTTATTTTCAAACTGCTTCTATTATATTTTACACACACACACACACACACACACACACACACACACACACACACACACACACACACACACACACACCACACATCAGTATCAGAATGAAGACTGACTTGTAGTAATTTTTGAAACATATCCATAAAAATTGTGAACATCCAAAATGAACAGTTGGTTTCCTAAACCCAAGAGTGTATGGCTAGGGTTTGAGCCCGTTCCTGGTTTATCAAGATCAAAGGTAACAACACCAGAAGAAAACTCATACATATGTTATTCCTATGAATGTTATATAGTAACAACATGTACCAAGTTGGCACCATTACCCAGATATAAAGCAGTGTATATATATATATATATACATACATATTTAGCTAATTCATCATTTGCCACGTTCTTATTTATTCTTTATTATGTGGGTTGTCTTTGCTGAATATTTAGCTTATACAAGGAGCCGCTACTCAGAGAGACATGTACGGGTTAAAGGCTCCGAAACATGTTGAGTAGTTACCCGCTGAAGACCCTTTAATTTATTTGGGCTGATACAGCCTATGTCAAAATTTTACAGAAGAACGTGTGCAATATAGACAATAGTAATTCCATATGTATACAGGTTAGCTTATGGAGAGTAAAGAGTTCGAACTGCGGAATAGGATATTGACTACTAGGAAGTGGTTCTGGGCAAAAAGACACAAATACAATACATATATTCTGATGCAATGGCTGCTATCAGAGTCACAAATTTTTTTGATGAATCAAATATGAGAGGAGGTCATTGAAAGACAACTATATTGAAAACAAACAAAAATCCACAAAAGCACAGACAAAATTGCAGCACCACCTGTAGAACAAATTAAGAGCAAAGGGTCCAAAAAAGTGTGCCTGTGCAATTTTGAAGCAATTGGGCATGCTGTTTGCAGAGATTGGCTGCACATTTGCAGCTCTGTGAAATTAAATGAAACTTAGTCTGCTTTAGAGCCAAAATCAGAGATTTTTTAATGATTTTGTCAAAAACGCCCCCCACCCCCCAAAAAATGAAAAAAAAATAAAATAAACAAACTAATAAATAAATATGTAAATAAATAAATAAGTAAGTAAGGAAGGAAGTAAATAAATAAATAAATAAATCCAACAATCTAAAAGTCCCCTGAAGATGACTATTTGAGCCAACTAGGTACAAACCCACCCAAGGTAGATCCCCACCAGGTCAGACAGGTGAAAAAAAAAATTATATATATATATATATATATATATATATATATATATATATATATATATATATATATATATATGTATATATATATATATGTATATATATATATATATATATATAGAGCCTGGTGTCTTTAAAGATCAGCGTAAACAAGACAGTGCATGGTCCCTAATGACAGGTGCCAAATTGTTATTTTACGAGGAGTCTTGTGCATTGTCTCTAATAAGAGGTGATATGATTATAGAAGGTGCCACCACAAAATCCGTCAATAGACAGATACTGTACTCGTTTGCTTTAACTACTGTAGGTCATGTGTACACTGGTTCTGGTCTAGAGAGGCCATCTGTCTTGACACAACACCTTTTCAGGACTCTCTGCACTTTTCGTCTCGAGAATCCTTTCCATGAAAGACCACTTGTCCTGACTGAGACCTGGGATAGCGCTAAGCATTAGCCAGTTAGCCACAAACTAAAAAAGGTGTGAATTGGCAAATAGCTTTTGTCATCAATTAGTCAAACTGGCTGAAGGATGTTGCACGTAAAAAGTGGCTACAAGTTCAAAATTTATTAGAAAATGATCATTATACCTGAATCTGGTTGTTTGTGGCAAATAAAATATTCTTGACTTTTTAGCACAAAAAATGGATCATGATGCAATAAAATTCTTAGAGCTAGCCCCAAGTAGTGTCCCCAAAATTTAATCTGACTAAGTCTTAGTCTGGCAAATAAGTTTTCAGCTAAGTTAGACAGACTGGCTAAAACAATAAATTTTCTTGTGTCAGCCCAGTGAGACCATAATTTGGTCCTTTCTAGTCATATTCTTTCAAGGCAGGTTTCAATGTAAGTGTATTGATTACTGCTGTATACAGTGTTACAGTACTTCATGACCTATCATTCCTCTCACAGTAACTTGAACATGGAAAAAACTGGAATGTTTTCAATTTTTTGGTTCCACTTCACTGACAATTATTGAACACAGTAAGTCATGATGGTACCCCCATGTTTGTGTTACAATTCTCATTATGCCACCATAATACACATGCACTCTGCAGCAAAAAGTAAATTAAGTGCTTCACTTTTTTCTGCGAAGGATCAATCTTGCACCACATCATATGAATACACATGTGACAAAAGCATATTAATTCTGAGCCACATTTGCATGTCCTGTCACCAGCTAACATTGATAAACATCAACCATAATACAAGAGGCCTTTATATCTATGGCATTGTGTCTGTTGGCCAATTGTTTTTGCAAATAAAATATGTTTAAAGCAAAAGCAATGACGGCTCCATAGGATACCCCCAAGACGACTATAATTTCTGGACAAGTACCACACCAGCAGTGGCAATAGCATTTCTGGAAATAAAAATTTTTTTTTTCTTTTTTTACCATGAAAAAGATTTGAAGCAAGCTCTGTGGGTATCACGAAAATATAAATATAATTTTTCTGGACTGTACACAGTGGCACCTACCACATGCAACCAATACCATGAAGAGCCACTGTGATGTTGCGTTTTGTGGCCACTAGGGGCTTGGACAAGGCAGTCAGGCTTTTATTGTTGATGAAGGGCAAGAAGGAGGTGCATTATTCATAAATAACTGTGCATGTGCCGCCCTCTATCATGCAACAAGGAACTTAACAGGAAGGATGGCAGATTCATGTATTAAGAATGTGTTTTGTACTAAAAAAGAGCAATCTAAGAAACCAAAGCCGAAGAAAAGCCATTCATGTGGTCACAACAAAAACAGCTCCTTAAAATATTTGGAATTTTTCATTTGAAGAAAGGGCACAATTTTCCCACCTTTTGGTAACAAAATTAATGAAAGTGACCTCATCACGCTGGGGGCATAGTTCCATTGCCTAGCAGCACAGGTAGCAAGAAAAGGTCTGCAGTGACTCATGAATTGCTCGTATTACATGCCATATGTACTAACCAACTGAAGCAGGTACAACAGAATGACACCAGTGGTAACAATTAATGAGGTGTTACATGATAAACAGGTCTTTTTTCTTTTCCAGTGCCTTTGTGGTTCATCATTATGACAGACAAGCCCTGACTACAATGTACCTTGACCTGAAAAAATAACAAGCAAACAAACAAAAGCAACTTGCTCCTAATTTCTGACCCCACCTACTCATGCTACTGGCCTGGGAAGGCTTATTTTGAACACGGAAATCATGACATGCATTCAACATTTTCATGTTTTGGTCCTTTCATTTTAGATAAAAAAAAATTCTTAATATAATCAAGGCAAAAAAATATTTGTTCCCCTTCTATGTAATAAACTAAATCTTATGAGTTGGTGGCAGGAGGGGTTAAAAGGGAGGAAAATGTTGACTAGGGGTGTACACAGCCACTGTGAATGAATTGCTTGATGGAAGAATGATCTTCTGACCTCTCATTGTGGCTACTCCACCCTCTCATAACCCATTCCATACACAAAAAAGTAAAAGCTTCTGGCTTTAGACCAGGCATGATGAGGTATCTGAATATCAGCTCTTTCTTTACAACAATTTTGAACATGTAATCTTTATATTACTTAAATCCATCTACAGTGGTCCCCCTCTTATAAGGCCACCCCAAAAGCCCCAGAAATGTGGCCTTTCTAGAGGGGGTGGTCTCTCTTCAGGGGGGACCTTATAAGAGGGGGACCACTGTAAATATCATACAGGAAGGACACCTGGTGGCACAGAGTGAGGTAAACCTCAATAGACAGGGGCAGTGACCGCAGAGACCCGGGTGTGTCTGTATGGGCTACCAGCAGGTCCCAGCTACTGATCTGTAACATTTACATATTATACTCATGTATAGTGCACATCTTCTTGTCTTTATTTATGGTTATGATCAAAGGTTTCTTTATCACGTGTGAAAACTCTACAAGCTCTATTCATGAGTCACAATTTATCTTAATGCAAAGCCAAACCTTGTCGTTCCTCTAGATACAAATATCCGCACTTCCATGTGTCTTTCTTTCCTAATCTAGAACAGTATAGCACATGTAAGGGGGGATATTTGCTTCCTTCTGATCTTACTGAGCCACAAATTCAGAGGTGATAATCATGATCATGATGATGATGATGATGATCATCATCATCATCATCATCATCATCATCATCATCATCATCATCATCATCATCATCATCATCATCATCATCATCATCATCATCATCATCATCATCATCATCACCTACATTTAGATAGATTTAATTAACCCTTAAACCACTGATTTAACATGGTGTCAACAGCTTTCCTAGGGACACTTTTCATGCAATGTATATGAAGGAAAGCTGTTGACTAAAACTACTTTTTGCTTTAGACTAGGCTTGCTGGTATTTGAATCAAAGGTATCTTCATGAGGAATTTAAATTTCTTAATCATTATATGTTCAACGGTAAGGAGAAAACAACTTTAGCCATGATTAGCACTTTGCGGGTTCAGATTAAGATGAAGATTTAATAAGAGTTCCTCCCCCTCCTCCTCCTCTTCCCCCTTCTCCTCCTCTTCCCCCTCCTCCTCACCATCGAATGCTATCCAATATGGAACATTCACACTAATCTGCTGCCCAAATTTCAAACCCTGTCACTAGACATTGGTGACAATGAACTGCCAGGATCATCTGATGATACACATGTACTGACTTGGCATCAAGGGTCTGATTGACAGTTGTGGGAGTAGAGAATATACTAATTCATGAGAACCACAGTTCTTTCTCAGTGTGTGTTTAGATATTATGACTATGTCATGTTAATGTTAATTTCATCCAAGTTGCTAGTTTGGTAAGAGCAATATATTTTGCAATGTTTAACACAGGGATCAGTGTGAGTGGCAGTGCCCTGTTCATAGAGCATGTACAGTGAAACCTGTTTTGAGAAACCACCCCTACGGTAGACTAAAAAGTGGTCACATAAGGCAGGTGGTCTCCCAATGGAGGTAGAATAACATGGGAAAGACAGCAAAAGGGATTTTGAAAATATGGTCTGAAAAGGCAGGTGGTCTTTCATTACAGTGGTCTCTCAAAACAAGTTTCACTGTATAGGCACTTCCTTGTTCAATGTTGATTGGCCAAAGCAGTGCCGCATTTAATATGAGTGTCCTGAATCATGATAAAGACCTCTGTCAGTGCTTTCTACACTTACATGTGTATGCACACTGCTGTAAAAGTCATGCCTCAGCTCCTTTGTAATTCTTCCGGTGCCAACTGCGATTACAACTTAAAATCAACTGCTCTGATTTATAATAAGGGTGCCAGATTCATATTCCTTGTACAAAGACCTTTCATTCAAGTACCAGCATGCCTGGAGTTACAGAAGTTAAGGTCAACAGCTTTCCTTGGCACCCTTTGGGTGCATTGTGCCAAGGAAAGCCGTTGACTAAGTCCAAAATGTGGCAGTATGAGAGTTAAAACCCGCCACTCAGTTTAGTGACATAGGAATGTTGCCAGGTACATGTACTTAAATGATCGCTCTTTCTACCAGGAATTTGAACAGGCAAATCCCTGGGCAATTCAAGCTGGGCACATGGGGAAATTTACCAACTAGTGCCAGAACAAAGTGAGTCCAACTGAAAATGTCTTACTAATTGTGTACTATACATACACTATCCTTATAAACAGACATGTAAATGTAGTTTCCAAAACTATTTTATTCTACCCCTGCCTCGCCACACCACTCCAAAACAAGAGGCCCATGGGCCTAATGCTCTGTTGCCATCTGGGCTATCTTGCACCTGTTCATTTCAAAGCTGTGAGTCCTCTGGTGGCTTCTGAACATATAAAAGCTTTAGGTAAAAATTGTCCACCAGATGGCACTTTGCTCCACATGTAATCATGGCTTATTTGTGCAACTGCTGTGATGAATATTGTTGCATGTGCTAAGACAACAATAAGCAAGTCCTTAACTTAATGTCCTCAGAAGATCAAAGACACCCATATTATGTAATACAAGAGGCCCAGAAGTCTGCCTAGTGCTGTGCTGACATTGTCATTGAATCCAAGCTACACCCTGCCATTACAAAATCACCACTTTCAACTTTACAGGCATGGTGACCTCACAAAAATACATCAAGGTCACAGATATTATAAACGATTCTAGCTTTGGACATTATCTATCTATCCTATAAATTTGGCAAGTCTAATCCAATTACTTTTCAAGATATGGAATTTTATATCTAAAACACACTTCGGCTAATAAATTCCATCAAATTATAGGTGGCACCACTAGTATCTTTACCAACTTAGACTTTGACCTCCCCACAATCACACCAAATTTGGTGAATATCTGCCACAAATTAGAGATGCTAGAGTGTTCACAAGACTGTCATATTTTGACCCCTATATTACATAATAATGTAGGTGGCGCCACCAATACCGCAAGCGGCCTGGGTTTTTATACCCCCCATAAATCCTGAAAGTTATATTGGGCTACCTTGAAAGCTATTGACGGTATTGCGCTAACGAGCAAAAGTTTATGGATGGACAGATGGGAAGACATGAGCGGTCACACAAGCTCTAAGACCTTTGGTCAGCAGAGCTAAAAAAAAGAGGCCCATGGGCCTAATGCTCTGCTGGCACTGCAGCTATATTGCACCTACATTTTCATTTCAAAGTTGCAAGTTCTCAAATGGCATGTGAACATATAAAGCTTAAGTGATTTTAGTGTCTATTTGTCCCCCAGATGGCACATCAAAACTTTCAAAGTTGTGGCCCTTACAACCGAAAGGTTTATGTTTATGGGTTGTGGGCGCCACAACTTTAAAAAGTTTACGGACGGAAGTCTCTAGTGTGTTACACTTATGTACTAACAATGATCGTGAACTGAGTGTTTGAGGTAATTGACTATAGTCACCTCTTCAACCAAGTGATGAAATACAGGGAGCTAACAATGAATGATGGTTTCTGATGGTAGACAGACTAGAGAAAATCTCTAGGTGGGTTTAAGTTAACTTTATGGCATACCAACTATCGCCCTACCACCACTTCTATGTTAGCCCTACATAAATCTATAGATTAACATGCTCTATAAGTGTCTTGCAATGAGTATTGTATTATGTGAGTATTTACTGTACACCAACTATCGCCCTACCACCACTTCTATGTTAGCCCTACCTAAATCTATATATCAATATGCTCTATAAGTGTCTTGGAATGAGTGTTGTATTATGTCAGCATTATTCCATATCTATGGAAACACTTCAACAGAGTTTTATATAGCTTTTTGCTGTCATAGGTTTTGTGGCACAGTTTTTTCATCAATATTCTTATTCTCCTTACAAACTCACTTATTTGTGATGTGTTTCTGCTAATGCGTAAAACCTGTCCAATGACCACACCATAGGCTAGGTTCTCTGGAATATTTCCAGTGATATCAGGATGTAAACCTGTGTCAAATTTGAATTGTTCTCGTTTATCAAAAATCTTTGTCACATACTGATGGACTGACATGAACAGGGCTATAAGGTCTGCAATATTAGGTCAGCAGAGGTAAAAAGCATGTGAGATCATACAAGTCCACAGATGTACCTCCTCAAGCTCCCCTATACCTCTTTGTCCCAGTGTCTCCACCCCCCTCTAAATAACATACAGATACCTCCCCAATGCTCCCCTATACCTCTTTGTCCCAGTGTCTCCACCCCCCTCTAAATAACATACAGATACCTCCCCAATGCTCCCCTATACCTCTTTGTCCCAGTGTCTCCACCCCCCTCTATATAACATACAGATACCTCCCCAATGCTCCCCTATACCTCTTTGTCCCAGTGTCTCCACCCCCCTCTATAACATACAGATACCTCCCCAATGCTCCCCTATACCTCTTTGTCCCAGTATCTCCACCCCCCTCTATATAACATACAGATACCTCCCCAATGCTCCCCTATACCTCTTTGTCCCAGTATCTCCACCCCCCTCTATATAACATATAGATACCTCCTCATGCTCCCCTACACCTCTTTGTCCCAGTATCTCCACCCCCCTCTATAACATACAGATACCTCCCCAATGCCCCCCTATACCTCTTTGTCCCAGTGTCTTCACCCCCCTCTATATAACATACATATAAACTTTCAATAGTCAGGTATAAGTGTAACTATTATACAAGTTGCTATCTGAAAGCTATCTCTGGAACTCAATTTCCTTCAAATTGGATGACAATTTGTTTAGTTATGAAAAACACATTTTTGTACAAGGTCATGTCCTGAAAAAACAAGCCATCAATGCTAATAATATGTCAGGTATTCCACTCATGAGGAGCAAATTGTTTTCCAATACAGTAGGCCAAGGAAATTTATAAAATACCAGGTGCTCAACTCTCGCACAAGTGCGTTATGATGTACAGGTATCCAGGAGACGTGAGTCTCATGACTTGAGACTTATCAGTCTCACACTTAGGTGAAAATGACACGTTTTTGTGCAGATGGCCACATGACCATGAGGACTAAATTTAACTGTTCAATATTACTGTGGATAAAGTAAAACTAAAGAAAATATGCCCCTGACCGAAACTTTCTTAACCCTTTCCCCCTTGAATTAAGACAGTCAACAGCTTTCCTTGGCAGGGGTTGGGCACCAAGTGCCCTAACCATGCCAAGTAAATTTGTTGACCTGGGGCATGTGATCTTAAGTTTCATGTACATTTCTCAGTCAAATTGTTTTTCATAACTGTTGAAATTAGTTGAAAACACTGAAGCAGACGACATTTGACCACCAGCTGGTTTTGGCCGGTTTCGGGGGCAAAGGGTTAATAATCTTATTTTGTAAAAGAAAACTTTCTGACTTATCATAGAAAACATGTTTTCAGAGAAGCAGATAACAATATACACAAAAAAAAGTCAATGATGCCCTGGCGACAGAAGATTTTGTAATCTGCGTTAGCTGGGGTCATCCTGACTTTTTTGTGTAATAATTGTATGTACATGTATATCTATTGTCACTGGTCATGTAAACCTCTGATGTTACTTATATGTCAAATTGTACCATAGTTTAGATGTACAGTAAACCTCTCTAACCAAACACCACTATATACCCAACATCTTTCTATACTGAACACCATTTCTCGGTCCCAAATATATAGTTCCAACGTAAGCAAACCTCCCGAAACTGAACACCTTGAGACTACGCCAAACACTTTTTTCGGGTCCCAAGAGTGTTCGGTATAGGTAGTTTTACTGTACAAATATTTTTGGTTACATAGTGATGTACCAATGTACCAAATCTACGATACTTTTTTTTTTTTTGGTCAAATAAATTTGCTCTGAGTTCTGAAGCATACATGTTCTCATATTCATGGGCTAGCACTTTTAGACAAATCAATCCACAAACTTGTTGCATACTCATCACCGGCCAGGTCACAATAACCCAAAAATAAAATCACACAATTTTTATATCAAAAGATACTTCTGTATCAAAGTTCAGCAAAAATTTGACCATCTATTTTTGAAATATTGCACGTAAAAAACAGTGAACTGATAAGGAAAAAGATGTATGGCTTGAAGCAAGACAGACAAAAAAAATGCCTTCCTCTTTAAGCATAGTAAAAAATAAAACAGGCAAAATTTCATAGATTATCCATACATACATGAAAGTACACGTACACAGACACACGCAGGTAAACAGACAGAATTCTGACAGTCATTAACTCTTTTAGTGCCAAATTTTGGGAGTTAACAGCTTTTCTTTCTGGAACTATAAGCATACTGGTACTTGAATGAAAGGTTTTTTTACCACAAAGATGAATCTGGGATCCTAATGGTAATTCAGACTAAATTGACTTAAGTAGATCGCCTTTACTCGTGACTGGTACTGAAAGAGTTAAGCAGGGCCCACACAAACATGTACATATATACAATTTTGAATATATTGAAGCAGAAAGGCAACTAAATCTTTTGCATAAAAATAGAGGAAATACTATGAATAATATCAAATAAAGTCTTCTTAAGCATGTTATGTACAGCAAACTGACACCAAAGTTACCTGCCCATAAAAGTACACAGATACTTATTCTACAAAGATGGTGCTTGCACTGGATACAACATGTGCTGTCACCTGTTTTCTCTACACAAAAAAAAAAAAAAAAAAAAAGGAAAAGCCTTGAGGTGTTACTAATTACTTGTGATGTTAACCTTTGTTTTCCCATGGCCCTATATACACCTATCATGGTCATGGGAAACATCACAATTGTAGGATTACAAAATCCTGATGATCCAACAACATCGGTCCATTATCAATCTGTTCATCTTGTGTCTGTTTGGAATATTTCCTCTCACCTTAATTTCTGAACATTAATTTAACCCTTAAAGTGCTAATTATGACTGTAGTCATTTTCTCATTACCGTAAAACATATAATCATTAAAAGATTCAAATTCCTCATCAAGATACCTTTCATTCAAATACCAGCAACCCTAGTCTGAAGCAAAAAGTAGTCGTAGTCCTCGGGATGCTTTGCATGCATTGCACACAAAGAGCCCTGAGGAAAGCTGTTGACTTAGTCTTAACTCATTCCACCCTGATAGAAGACTGAGTCAACAGCTTTCCTTGGCGCGCTCTGGGCGCAATGCGCCCAGAGCGCGCCAAGGAAAGCTGTTGACCATGGGCATATAATTTGGAATGATCTTCCATGCAAGTTTCATCCAAAATATTGAAAAATAATCCCTAAATTAGTAAAATACAATTAGCAGACGACATTTAGATATTAGCGGGAAAAAGCGTCATCAGGGTGGAATGAGTTAAATCAGCACTGTGAGGGTTAAAACATGTGGTGCAAACAAATTACCTGAGAGCTGTCACACATGGCAATATATATTTCCACAGTAAATTTTCATTATGATACATTGCACACTGGTGATAATTAATTTAAAATATAAGCTACTATTAAAACCATTGCCTGCCAAACAGAGTAACCACTTTACATGTAGGAGCAGTCTTATTAACCCTTTCCCCTCTTAACTGGCCAAAACCGGCTGGCAGTCAAATGTCGTCTGCTTCAGTGTTTTCAACTAATTGCAACAGTAATCAATAACAATTTTGACTGAGGATTGTTGATGAGACCTATCAAGATCACATGCCCCAGGTCAACAGCTTTCCTTGGCATGGGTTGCACACTTAGTGCCCAAATCATGCCAAGGAAAGCTGTTGACTCAGTCTTAATTCAAGGGGGAAAGGGTTCGCAGGAAATGACACACAGCAGCACAGAGCTTATTCCTGGTAGAAGGTTGTGGACTGAATACTCACATCATCTTGATGTCATCAGAGTCATGGTAACAGTACAGTCATGGTAACAGTAAAGTCGTGGTAACAGTACAGTCGTGGTAACAGTACAGTCATGGTAACCTCAAATGAGACCAAACACTGGCATATAAGAAAAGGACCTCTATATTTTATGTTAACCTTTTCACCCTTGTATCGCTTATAAATTAGTGTGTGAATACATCATGCTGGCAGAAACAGCAGCAAGTTGAATAAACTCACATGTCACACATATTTATGGTCTTTGGGCCTCTTTTCCTTGGTCCCCAGGGCATGCAGGCAATTTTCAAATTGGGTGAATGGTGTTCAGATCTGTGCTTTGCATGTTACATTATCTTTACATAATTCAAAGGAGTTTACATTATTGAGTTGCACTTTCTGAGTCATAAAAGTGAGAGTGGTACTTGAGGGAGAAGGGACCTAGAAAGGGATACTACAGAACGTGTCAGGGACTGCTCTAACCATTAGCCAAATGCCAATGTTTCTTGAATTTGGCCCATGAAATCTGTAAATGGCTAAACTAATTTAAAATGAATTATTAAAAGGCCACTACACATCATTGTTACTTATGCAAATATTTCGAATTTTAGTAAATTTTTAAAGACTAGATCTGTCCCTGCGTGCAGACAAATCTGACAGGACTAAAGCCGTAGATGGAAGAGGCTTTTGTTGGTGCCTGTTATTGACATAAGACTAGTTTCAGAGATATCTTTTCTTCATCAGCTATGAAACTGAATTTTTAGAAAAAAAACTGTGTTTGCCTATCATGTTGGTTCGACGAGCCACACTGCTAGGTAAAACGTGCTATTGTTTACGTTTCTAGGTAAAATGTGCTATTGTTTACGTTGCTAGAAAAAACGTGCTATAGTTTACGTTTCTAGGTAAAACATGCTATTGTTTAGATTTCAAGGGTGGCCGGACCTGCATGTGCATGCACATACAGCAATCAGATATATCTGACAAACCTTCTGCCCAGTAAGCAGGGTTCACGCCAATTCTCTATCCTGAAATTTTGAACACCAGCTTTTGCCCATTTTCTAGCTTAAATTAGTGTAAATTGTAAGCTTCTCTGTGCAGCAGTTCGCCCATATAGTACTTAGATACAAAAGTTGTGCTCACTTGAATCGCGGTAATGAGATCCAGATTTAAATTTCTTGTTAGAAGACATTTCATTCAAATAGCAGTACACATGCAGATCCACCCAACATCAGAATTGTCCAGGTCAACAGGTTTCCTCAGCACACCATGGAAAGCTGCTGATGCTGTCTCTAATTTAGCACTGAACAGGTTAACAGGCTGAAGATATCTTACCATTGGTGTATTAACTCCTATGTGTTCTCATGTACAGTGGTACCTGCTGTATGTGGCCACACCTGCTGCCAAGAAAAAGTGGCTACATAAGCAGGTGATCTGTCACCACATGTAAATTTTACAAAGAAATTGACTCCTATGTCCGAGTCCAGTTACCACAAAAAGCAATGCCGCTGCTCAAGGCAGTGGCTGCATACAGCAGGTACCACTGTAGTTAATTTAAAAGAAGGGTTAAAGCTGACATCCCTTGAGCTTGCCTGACTCACAGGCCTGGAGCCATAACTTGGATAATAGAGTCCATTTAGTGGTGACTTGGAGCTTCAGCGGCCACAAACTACATGGTCACCCTTGACAATGGTGTCTCTACCACCGTCTGAGTCACAGTACCGCTGTCAGTGGTTATCTATGACTTACCATTATTTGTTTTAAGAGGTACTTCGAGTCTAACCTACACAAGGTTAGGTGACATTAATTACTACTTCATGCACTTAAATCATGTAGGTGTGGCATCATTTTAACTCTTTCTATACATGTACCAGGCCATAGACTTTCCATTTCCTTGTGTGAAGCAAACATTTTGACCTACAGGATAATTCCCATATAGGGATCTCTGAAACTACAGGCATATTGGTACTGGAGTAAAAGATCTTTCAATGATGCATTTGACCTTGAAACCAATACTACATAGTGCGACAGGGGCTAATATAGGGTTTCCCTGTTCCCCAATCATTTTCATTTGAATTAAATATGTTTAGATACATACAACAAAGTAATTCAGATGCACGTGAATTCATCTGTGATCAGCTCTTTCAGTGCTAACTTCGACTTAAGTCATACAATAAATAAGGGTGCTAGATTGATGTTCCTTGTTGGAAGAGCTTTCATTCAAGTACCAACATGTCTGCAGTTAAACAGAAAATAAGAGTCCAGGTCAACAGCTTTCCTTGGTGTGCTTTGCATATAAAATGCACTGAGGAAAGCTGTTGACTCACTGTCAGTCCAAAATGTGGCACTGAAAGAGCTGACTGGTTAATATGAAACTCACGAACTAACACTTTGCATGATGTCCATCTCACAAACAGTCTAGCTTCAGATACAAGTACAATATTACTAACTGTTACCTCGTGTGTTGTTTATACAGTGACACCTGTTTTGAGAGACCACCCCTAGAGCAGGACAAATAGTGGTCATATAAGGCAGGTGGTCTCTCAATGGAGGTGCAATAACATGGGAGAGATAGCAAAAGGGACTTTGGAAATATGGTCTTAAAAGGCAGGTGGTCTTTCATAACAGTGGTCTCTCAACACAGGTTTCACTGTACCTCTTATTGAACATTGTCCTAATTGTTGAGCAACATCTTAATTTTCTGTTGCAAGAGGGATTGATATGGGGCATTGCCCTGTTGTATTTTTTCGAAATAACACCTTTCAACCAAGTACAATACTGGTAGGCTTCATACCATTTTGCCTCCCATCATTTTGACGACAGTCACACGCCGTGACAACTATGACGGAGAAACCCACCTTTGAGACACCACTCGCTGGTGAAGTGGTCTCTGTGTTGTGTTTTTTATAGAGGGGCCATTATCATGATTAATCCTTTCCCCCTTAAACTGGCCAAAACCAGCTGGTGGTCAAATGTCGTCTGCTTCAGCGTTTTCAACTGATTTCAACAGCAATGAAAAACAATTTGATTGAGGATTGAAGATGAGACTTGTCAAGACAACATGACCCATGCCGAGGAAAGCTGTTGACTCAGTCTTAATTCAAGGGGGAAAGGGTTAAATATTGTAGCACAAAACACACTGTTTATTTTTTAATGCAGTTGCACCTATTGCTATCCCTCTTGCCCACTCAAAAGCATAGGAGACCTCAGATCTAAAGAATGGACTGTATTCTTTATTCATAATACATGCAGAGATCTAATTCCATTTGTCATGCAAGGGTGTCTCACAAAGCCACAGATGTAATTTGTCACTGAGTGGTCTTCATGACAGGTTACAGGGTCCAGAAGTCTGCCTCATCAACAACTACAGGAACATGTGTATGACATATCAGGGCTGTCCAACTTGGGCATTGTAGCAAAATTTTGCTACAATGCTCTTCAAATTTGCTACAAATGTTCTCAAAAATAAGTGTTTCTTATGTGAAGTGGAAAAAATGCTACAAGTAAAGAAAATTTTGCTGCAGAGATTTTCAGCTGGACAGCACTGCATATGTATGTATTGTACAATACATCCACATGTACACATAGATGTATGCAATGTGTAATATATATTTATCAATACTACACTAATATCAAGACAAACTTTCCTTTTTCTAAAAATAGACAATCAGATCTTGACCTGTTTGCCCATCATAACTACAAACTGACAGTACAGGTGTTAATTCCTTAAAACTTAACTTGCTGCGAACTTGTTACTTCGACATGCAAATCCACGGATAAGATCATTCTGAATTAAGTAGTTGAAACAAGTGAGTCCTAAACCTTTCAGCAAACTAAAAAAAGAAAGAATACAAAAGCACGGAAGTAACAATATATGTATATATATATATATATATATATATATATATATATATATATATATATATATATACAGTGAAAACTCATAATAATGACACCATCTGTTCCCTAAGAAATGTGTCAGATAACTGAATATGTCGGATATTTGAGAGTTGTTATAATGAGATTTCACTGTATATATATATATATATATATATATATATATATATATACAGTGGTACGTACCTGTCTTGATAGACCCCTCCAATGAGAGACTGCATGTCTTTTTAAGACTACTCTCTCAGAACACTGAGCTATCTTTTCCATGTTATTATACCTCTAATGAGAGAGCACCTGTTTTGAGAGACCACATTTTCCCCTGCCCTTGGGCGGTCTCTCAAGACAGGGACCACTGTATACTGCCATGGTTATTATCCAGCCCACTTTATGCATGTATACACCTGTTATATGACACACTGACTTTGTCAACTGAAAAGTGCTTTCATCCTCAAACCAGCATTTAAAAGCATCAACATGACAAAGCCAAGTTTGTCCAGCCAGTATGTACACAATGTAATATGTCAAAACACCTTAACTGAGAGCTCAAAGAGAAAATGTACTTGTCTGCTGTGTTTTCCTAAGTACTTTGTTCAGTTTATCACACACACAAAGGGCACCAGCTTCAACACAAAATAGTCCTTTGGGAGAAAATCCTATTAATTATGCACAAGCACAATCAAGCATCTAACCCTTTGGCCTCCAGTTGTACAGATCAAAGGGTTTTTTTATAATGAACCAATGGTCCCACACTGCACATGATCTTTGATGGAAGCAGACTTGTTGCCTCATTCTCAAAACTTCCATGTATACACAAGTCTGTGTCTTGAGAGACCACCCCAATAATAGATCACTTGGCTTGAAACAGCATCTCTTCCAGATACATGTACTTAAAGGATTGATATTTGATATAACGCCTGCCCTTCTATCTTAAGGGCATGGTACACTTTTACTGCACTTTACACAGAAAATATGACTTTGCTCCAAATATGTCCTCATTTGAGATAATAAAAACTATATATATTTTCTAAAAGTATGCATTTGGATTAAGCTATCAAAATTATGGAATCGATGTAAGCGTTAAACAAAACTGAATTTTAATTGCTTAAATAAAAAAGTATAATTATACTTGTTTGTGTAGAAAAAAAAAAACTAAACAAAAACAAAAAACAGCGCAAACACCAAAAATGGGAAACATTATTTTCTGATTGAACATGAAACAGTTCGCTTCGAGAAGCAAAAACTATACTTTAAACTTGGATACGGGTTTTAGTTCAAAATTTACATGCGGTTTAGATTAAATTAAAGTTAAAATTTTATTATTCTTTTTAAATTTAAACAACAACAAAATTAGAAGTGACCCCTTCTTCCCATATTTGAAATACAGTTTTGGTCATCATTATGTTTTCTTTCATTTGACACTGTAAACTAAATCTAATGTTTATTTATTTTTAAATGCTATTTAAATTTTTTAAATGCAAAATGTAACAAATTTTAATCAAAACTCAACTGCATCAATTGCAATACCAGAAATTTTATATTCGCCATCAGAACCAAACTTGATGTTATTTTTACTTCCAGAAAATACATACTTTTTATGGTATTAGATGGCAGCCATTGACAGACATTAAACATTTATACATGAGAGCCAAAGAGTACACCTCTCTCTCTCTCTCTCTCTCTCTCTCTCTCTCTCTCTCTCTCTCTCTCTCTCTCTCTCTCTCTCTCTCTCTCTCTCTCTCTCTCTCTCTCTCTCTCTCTCTCTCTCTCTCTCTCTCTCTCTCTCTCTCTCTCTCTCTCTCTCTCTCTCTCTCTCTCTCTCACTCACTCACTCACTCACTCACTCACTCACGCCATTAAGCATGTTTAGAGACCAAAATTTAGTCTCTTCAAAGGATGGCCTTTAAAGAAAGGTTTCACTGTAATGTAATAGTCTGCTGTCTGCATTTTAAAACATTCCACCATCACATTTCAATAATTAGCCCTGTATGCTTTTGTTTATCAATACAAAGCGGTGACATTTTAACCACTTCCCCCCAGGATTCACGTTGAGCCTACACACTTCCTTCGGGCAGGTTAGGTTACATCCTACCAAAGGAAGCTTACATGTGAGGCACCTAGGGCCTTGCATCTATGGCAACCATTCTCATTTCAATATGAAAGCTATGTGCAAACAAGATTTTTTTTTTCAAAATAAATTATTGAAGCAGAGGATAAAGTTGGTACGCAGCCATGGAGCACGTTGCCTGTAGGTGGCACCACAGGTAACTCCCCCCCCCCCCCCCCCCGTGTTCACCTGTTGTGGGTAAAGGTACTCAGGAATACACACAGGTTGCTTCCTTCATTGGTCAAAAGTGTCACATAACACAGGCAGCAGAATAGTGTAACTTATGTGCCCTGTTTTGGTTGCATCAAGATTGAAATGGTTAAAGACTGTATGGACCTCTGTTACAAACTTCTGACTAACACGTTATAGAGTACGGTAGTATCTGCTATTAAAGATCATTACTACTGCAAGCAACAAGTGGTCTTTTCCTTCAAGTGGTCCTAAGTTGTAGGTAAATCTGACCAAGAAATGGGGTCACATATTTACTTAGCAGTGGGCTTACACAGATATGCAGTCTGTAACAGTGCATGATTGTCTTAAACATGTTAAATGCAATTACAACCGTGGGATAAAAGTGCGTGCCGGTCTGGTTATAAATTTCACGTCATAAGGTAAGACAACATAACGATAGCCAACATATGGTGCACTATCATGTAAACAACCTTCCTAACTGACTACAAATACACATGTGAGACACACCAACCAGCTGTTCATGTCACACCCAAAGACAATAATATTATAATATTGATATTGTATCACCAGATCATCATTCTTTCTTATCACCATTATCACTATTAATCTTTAAAGGGCTAATCATGGCTACAGTTGTTTTTTCAGTACTGTTAAACATCTTATGGTTAAAAGATTCAAATTCCTCATCAAGATACCTTTCATTCAAATACCAGCAAGCCTAGTCTAAAACAAAAAGCAGTCTTAGTCAACAGCTTTCCTTGGGGGACTTTGCATACATTGCATACAAAGTGCCTCAAGGAAAGCTGTTGACTCAGTCTTAAATCAGCACTTTAAGGGTTAAAGCTCACCCAGTTGAAAAAGCTATCTTATAACAGGTGGCCCTTTAAAGAATACATAGGTGAAAGCCAATCATCTTTACAAAAACGGAAAAATACCCCTTTCAAATTTTCTGCCCTCATTTCTTGCCAAATTTGCATCTTTCGGAGCATATCCTGATTGAAACATTTTTGCAAAAATTTTGCTGGAAACAGAATTCCCTTTTAAAATGAAAAACTTCACCCATGAGAATAATATCATGAACAAAACTGGATCGTCCCACTTCACGAGGCCACTCTCTGGCTATGAGTGCTCTTCTCTCAAGGAACTAGCCACTGTACTCTAAGATTTTAATGCTACTTTACATAGTCCCTTGTCCATTGAGACCACCTTTAGATCTGCTCTTGCCGGGCAGTATGCAGTGGTCTCCGAAGCCTCTACTATCCCTGTACTTGTACATGTGCTTGAACAGTGAGTAAACAAAGTTCATCAGGCAGAATAAACATGACAAAAGGGAAATAACTTGATGCTGGCTACAATATGTTTTAGGTCCTCTGTCATATATTATTACGCATAGTTTCAAGTATCCACACAGCCAAGGAGTTTTAACTCTTTCAGTGCCAAATTTTGGACTAAGTCAACAGCTTTTCTCGGGATGCGTTGGGGCAATGCATGCCAAGAAAAGCTGTTGACTTTGGATATTCTCTCTGGAACGATAGGCATACAGCTACTTGAATGAAAGGTATTTTTACAAGGAATATGGATCTGGGATCGTAATGATAATACTCACTAGTTTGACTTCAGCAGATCAACTTTAGTCATGATTGGCACTGAAATAGTTGAATTTGCAATAACCCATGTTCACCCAGTAGAAACTGCTTTACGAACTTAATTACTCAGTGAGGTCTGCTGAGTATTTCTGGTGTGCCATGTGCATGTCAGCAATTCCTGACATGCTATGGACTTTATGCCCATTACCTGTACTCCCATGGGCAAGACAAATGGATTAGGCCACATAAAATTAATTTCCTGTTTCTGGTTTCCAGATTAACCCTTCTTTGCCATGCTACATCAAGACCTTTATAGTACCAGTGTTACCCTTTTTAAAAGCACAAATGTCCATATTTGGTGCACCAAAAAAAATCAACTTGTGACCCCAAACTTGAACTTCAAGGGTAAAAGAAACCCGCTGGAAAACCTGGATGAGGGCCCTAGGTGCTGATTAAATATATTTATTGAAACTTTATTTCCCAGTTACCCTCTGGGAATACTTGAGACCTCCCAAAATGATCTCAAAGTGTATGGATGTCCCTCCAAGAATAACCAAAAGGGAAACCGTGTAGGACTATTCCAATTTTCATGAGCATGTGTACACTACACTTACATGTATACATGTATACTAAACCTATCAATTATTTCCATATTTATGTTGTCCAAAACAAAAAAAATTCTATGTAGGATAAATGTTCAAACATGTATAAAAGGGAAAAGAAAAACTATTTTGGCTGTAACATAGGGAAGGACGAACCATCAGCCAAGTGGCTTGTGGCTTTAAAATCTGTGATTCACCTAACCAAATTTGTTAGCTTTGGCTAACTGACTACAAATATAAACTTCGTAATGTTATTGAACTTTCCATGTATATACCCACTGTATTGTACTTAAATTGTTTAGACATATTCTGCTTAATTTCAGAATGTAAGTCTTCCTCGTGATCTTGGCAAACAATCAGCATCAAGGTTGGCTCTTTTGTGTTACTATACCCTGAGTGGCTACAGTTGTGCAAATTCCAAGTGTGATCCCAGGGACACAGAAGACAGGAGACTGCCTGTCACAGAGGAGTTAGGGCTGGCACGAAGACCCAGACACTGGACCGTCACCAGGGTTTCCGTTAACCCCTAAATGGGGGTGAACTACCCTTGCAAATCATGACATACCCCCGCAGCAAAATTCAAAGGGTCCAAACTTCCTACATTTTCCTTGTTAATTCTGCAAAATATTGCTAAGAAATTGATGACTCTTTTTCAGGTTGGGACACTCTGAAAAAATTCCTAACGGAAACACTGATCATTGTGGTTGCTTGCTAAGAGAGTTCTGTAATTAGGCTCCTTGTCTGGTTTAGCAGACCATGTGAATTTGTGATAAATGACTTTGAGGACAGCCACAATATGCACAGTTAGGTGTAATTATATTACCTTGTTTGTCACAATGTGTCTGTGATATAATCATCATTAATGGGACAATCCAGCAGTGGGGCCGCTTTCAGTCCCCACATATAAGGTTCAAATGTCTAACTCATCAGGGTGGGCACTTTTTAGTAATTTACCACCGTGCAATAGACCTGTTCATAGGACTCGGGTTTATTCGGTTCACTTCGGGAAGCGCATCCTGCTTTGTTTACATTTTGTGCTCGGCCACGCTGGCCGGATTAAACTTGGAAGCATAAGAAAATTAAACACAGGATGTGCTTGGATTTAACGAAAATTCAAACCTTCAGCAATCTATAAATGCACATTACACCACTGATGTGACAATCTAGGTAAAAGACACAATCCATGCAGTAATCACTAACGTTTGCGGTGGCATCCGTCGTAAACATATGACGGCGTGGGCCCGACTCGGCTACTTGCTGATTGGACAATCAGGTCAACAATGGAATGTATAATTAATTACGGTCCGGAAAAGTTTGGTACAACTTGGTATGAACAGGTCTATTGTGAAATTCCTCACCCAATCCAAGGGGAGCATAGGTATAGGTTTAGATCAATGGACTAGTTGTAAATGCTCTAAGTACACAGAAAAGTAAGAACATTTCAACGGGAACTTCAACACCTTTACTACATTTTGCATGATAACCATAAAAAGCAGTTAAAGTATTCAATTTTGGGAGCACTTCTTGGCCTCTGGAAGAACTTTAAAATATAAAATCAAATAATTAATATTTTGGATACATGTACATATCAGCTTTTCTTGTAAGAAAACAGGTAATGGGCATGCCTCTGATGAGATTACATTTCACATCCAGTATCAAGCTATGTTCACAAATAGTTGCTTCTGCTGCAGGATCTGTGACTGATACACAAACAGTGTCAGTACATATGAATTTTATTAGAATGCAACAGTAGCAATCAACCCATTATTACAGAAAGTATAGACCATCCACCTTGGGTAGTACTCTCATACTGTCATTTCTCCTGAAAAAGCATGTACTAAAATTGTTTAAGGGCCATTTCTATGCTACCTGCAGTATACACTGGTATATATACAGTGAAAACTCATTATAATGACACTCAGATATCCGACATATTCACTTAACGACATGCCTTGTAAGGAACAAAAAGTCCATTTACTATGTTATGCGATTCATTTATCTGACATATTGAGTTATCTGACACATTTTCAGGAAGCAGATGGTGTCACTATAATGAGGTTTCACTGTACCAATCTCTACATACTATAGGTAGAACTCCCCCCCCCCCCCCCCATGAAGATCCAGTGTATCATTTCGTTTATCTAGTAGAAGTCACTCAATATTGTATTTGTGTCTTTTTGCCCAGAACCGCTTCCTAGTAGTCAATACCCTATTCCGCAGTCCGAACTCTTTACTCTCCATAAACTAACCTGTCCCTGTCTAACCTATATATATATATGGAATTACTATTGTCCATATTGCACACATTCCTATGTAAAATTTGGACATAGGCTGTATCAGCCCAAATAAATTAAAGGGTCTTCAGCGGGTAACTACTCAACATGTTTTGGAGCCTTTTACCAGAGAAAAACTAATCTTCTGGAGGGCCTTTTACAATGGTTAGAGATACTGTGGATGCACTTAGACAAGCAAACTAAATTGGAATTCTAGCAATAGGGTCATACATTGCCTGATGCACCATGGAGGTGTCTCTAAGGCGACAATGTCACATGGGCCATACTGATCCTATAACAAACCAAATATATATACTCCTTAACCCTTAAAGTGCCAATCACAGCTGTTATTTTTTCATCACTACTAAACATATAATGGTTAAAAGATTCAAATTCCTCATGAAGATACCTTTCATTCAAATATCAGTAAGCCTAGTCTAAAGCCAAAAGTAGTCTTAGTCCACAGCTTTCCTTGGGACAGTTTGCACACATTTTGCACAAGGAAAGCTGTTGACTCATTGTTAAATTAGCACTTTAAGGGTTAACATCCTGACACCAGGAAAAGTTCTTGCCCTGGTGTCAGTTGCCATCAAACAGTTTGAAACCACCAGACCAGCAGGTTAAGTACAGCTTGTAGATTTTACTTTTGAGCCTTGGATGAAAAGCATGCATACATGTAACTTGTAAACATAATACCCCAGATCAATGCAGGATGTCTCAATACCTCTGTGATCCACGTCCTGGACCAGCCAGCCTCTTGTTCTCTGCCAAATACCAATCTAAATGATAATTGTCCACATGGATATTGGACTGGTGTCCATGCAGGTACTGCTATGATTGGTTTCCCTAGTCTGTGGAAGGAGACACCTGCATCAAACCACAAAACCACAGCAGTGGAAACAAGAACCTGATACACCAGTTGCCTGTTTGTCTGGGTCAGAGTGCAGTTGAATGGTACCTTTCTTCTTGGCAAATGAATATTAGTGACAACTTCCCATGTGTTTGAAGACATTATAACATATGGCAGTCTATTTTACCATGATTTACATGCAATTGCCAATCAGATCACAAGACTCAAGTTACGACCAAAGGTTTAATCTGAGTACAAAATGAAGGCAGAAAGAATTAAAAGTCAGCCAGTGAATCCACTGATATTTGCACAGCGTCACCCTCCAATGTTTGTGTTGTACCATCCCTGGTGGTAAAAAACATTAAACTATTAAGAGGGACGCAACAAGGTAAGGTGAAAGGTGAAATATGGTAGCACATGTTGAAAAGACACTTACATTTAGACAATCAAAAATCAAGTTCTTTCAGTTTTTAAATCTTTTATGATGTGTAACGCGTTAGAAATACTCAGGCCTCAGGATAAATTTATTTGACCAAAATACAATTTCAGAAAAATGTATGTACATGTAAATAAGAATGAAAAGGTCAGGGGGTTTCCCATTAAGACAAATCAATTGTCGTTATCATGGATTCGTCCCTAAATAAGATACATGCAACAAATTAAGATACATGAACAAAGATGGCGATTATAAACAGAGGAACATAACCATAATAAAAGTGAAATGCCATGTCACACAAAAAAATAAAACAAATTCTCTGATGAAGTTTGTTTGTTCGATTTTTAAAAATCATGTTATTTATCTGTTATTAGCACAAACATAACAATTTCTATTAATGCATACTTATTGATAGTTTTTCAACATGAATTTTTTTTACATAATTGGCTAATCCAATAAGACTGCCAGTATATAATTTTTCATGAAATGAATTTTTACTGAAGCTCTACTAATGGTATCAGGTATATCAAATCGAAAACAGTTTTTGGTATACAGTGGTACCTGAGACCTCTCCAATGAGAGACCGCATATCTTTTTAAGACTGCTCTTTCAGAACACTGCCCTATCTTTTCCATGTTATTATACCTCTAATGAAAGACCACCTGTTTTGAGAGACAACATTTTGACCTGCCCTAGGGGTGGTCTCTCAAGACAGGGGCCACTCTAACCATGATGATATCTAGGTACATGGATGTTACTTACTTGTCTTGTATTGTTTCTGTGTATATCCCTATTGAGTTGAAACGGTAAATTTTGAAGGTTAGGCCAAACAAAATAATACTTGAGTTTCCCCTAATTGGCTGGGAAAAACATGGATAGGTAGGTAGAGAAATTTTATTTATTTTGTTCAAATGGCTTTATGATCAACGGAACTGATAAACAGTGACTGAACTCCTTGTAGTGTGCAGTCTTGTGTCTTGAAAGCATAAGGAAATGAGTTCAATTCACTGAAATGAGATGTAAGTATCTCTCAGACAGACATATCCACTTTGAAATTGATGAAAATACACTGTAATTTGGTTAACTAGCTTCATTACAGTAGTACCTGCTGTTTACTACCACCCCTGCTGCCAGCCCAAAATGGTCACATAATCATGTTTCCCACACTGAATCTGAATTGACGCCCATATTTTTGCAGCATAGGCTCTACATGTAAATGCCAATTTAATTAATCTGTGAACACGGACCTATATGTATCTATTCTCTTTCTTTCTCATTTATCTATTTTTTTTCAGTTTTGTTTATTTGCTATATTTTTCTGAGTGCACATCTGTAATAATTACGTGAAAGAAATTCACAAAAACAGTCTGATAATTGACATTTGCATAAGATTAGACCCACAAAAGATCTTTTCGTTATATTCCATACAAATGTAACAATTTTTATATTCAAAGTGTTTGATTTTGAAATTAATTCATCTTGTGAAGTGTTGGATTTTGTGATGCTTATGATAGGCCTGTTTTTATCGACACGATTATCAGAGATAGTCTGGCACCTGTTATTCATTTAAATATGTCATTCAACTTTCGTCCTACTCTTCTGCCCAAACTATCAAATTCCTCAAAAAAGTATTTTTTCTTTGTTATTGTACTTTATAAATTAATAAAATTTATTTAGCATAGCATGAATATATGTGGTGCTTGTCAAGACTTACTGATTAGTGTGCCATCTAGTGTTATTTTGAGGAATTACTGACACGTGTGCTAATGAATGTGAGGAGACATATCCACACTGTTGGAGCTTCTGGATTGTACATTAGAAAGGATTTAGTGACAATATGTTCACTGAACATAAACAAGGCTTAAAGCCTGGAGGTGGGGCTTTTTGTTGTTTTTCCTTTGTTTTCATTAGGGCATGAACATATGTTTACATGTATAATATACATATACATGTATATGAAATTTGGGTACATTTGCGAGTAAATTATCATGGCTATTATAGTAATATCTGTAAGACCTTAATTTACCGGGCTTAATATGAATATTTTGTTAACATTTCAATACATGTAGGTTTGTGTATGATCAAACAAAAATTTATTTCTAGGGTGGGAGTGAGCGTATTTTGGAGATCGTTTATGCGCACGCATAATGTGTTATGACATATGTAAAGCAGCCACAGTCACGTATGAAAAGACCTGTTGCTGAAGCCAGCGAAGAGGTGGAACTAGAAGAATACCTGAGGATTACTCAGTAGTTTCACAAGTAAGTGCGTGTTTTTCATATTTCATTGTTTTACCTTGTACATATTACACGAGCGAAGATGTGTTTGTATAAATTTTGACAGGTTCTCTGCCACTTGCGGTGTCATAGCATCAATGTGGTATCTACGCGGTCATTGCCATGTTGACCATCACATGAACATTATGGCGATGTCATTCACCATCAGCACATGCTTTTGAATATCGGCGCATTGCTCGCAAATTAAACTTGATGTGTGTTTTGAAGTCTTATACTGAGTTGTTATTGTATGTCACTAAGTCTGCTTTATTGATTGCTACATTTTTAATGTTTGTCAGGGTCCACACATAGCAGGCACAATGAAAACTTGTAAGAATGACACTATTTTTTTCCAAGAAAATGAGTCAGATATCTGAATATTTCAGATTAATGAGTCAAAAAACAAAGGAACAACAACTTCAGTCCCTTCAAATTTGTGTCATTATAATGAATATGTCAGATAACTGAGTGTCACTTTGAGTTTTCACTGTATTATTTCATTTGAGCTCCAGTACACTTTAATCAGGTGGTGCAAAATAGAAACAGAATTGTTAGCCCCCTCATCACTGGAAGTGCTTCTCCTCTGGTTTAGTTTGTACCCTTGATCTGTAAAAGGCCACCCTGTACATCTGATACATACAGGTTGTCATTTTCCATTCCAAGGGTATGCAGGAAGATGGACCTTAAACAAGAGGTCTGTGTGAACAGCCCGTGCCTCAGCTGATCTTGACATTCATCACACTTGCAGCTCTATGAACTTTGGAAAGGATCGAGGACACCATGTTCTGAGTAAGTCTGACCTTCATAGAAGAACACCCACACGTGCAACATCAAAGTTCAAGTAATTCTCAAGTTATAATGAAGAGTAAAATTCATGTATGTTGCACTGTGATCCCACAAACGAGGTCAAGGTCATTCATGTACTGTCTCAGCATGACCTTCATACAAAATAGTAAACATGTGTAGCTAACCCAAAACAGATCTCAAGATATCAAGTAAACAGTAAATTTCGTGTCAGTTGTCCTGTGAATTAGCATTAGAATGCCCATTGATTTACATGGTAATCAATAGGAAAGCTGCATTGAACGATAAGTACCCGAATTGAAAATCCTTAAAAATCAGGAATCCAAAGCAGTGCCACCTAGTAAACAACTGTTTGACCCTTCCACAACAATATATCCATCACATTTCAGCTTAATCTGAGGGATGGTTCTGAGAACAAGTGAAAAATAGCAAATCCATACAAAAAATTCATTAAAAAAAATTGCAGCGCCACCTGGTGAACATATTGGGAACTAGGTGTTCCCGGGAGTGTCCATGTACGATATCAAAGCAATTGGGTGAGTGGTTTCAGAGAAGAATTTTGAAGGTTTGCCCCCCCCCCCCCCCCCCCAAAACAACAAAATTCATCAAAAATCCAAAAATCAATAGAGCTTGACCATTTGAACACACTTGGTAAATATCCACCCAAGGCACATCCCCACCAAGTTTGAAGTAAATTTGGTCAATATTATTAAAGTTACGACCATTACAAGAAATTCCTATGTTAAGTTTTCCTATTAAAACTTTTGTAGTGATTTTTGAAAAAAAATCACAAAAAAATCCAAATTCATTGGAACATGACCATTGGAACAAACCTGGTAGACACCCACCCAAGGTACATTGCCACCAAGTTTGAAGTTAATCTGGATGATGGATTTGGATAAGAATTCGAAAATGTAAATTAGCATTAGAATGCCCATTGACTTACATGGTAATCAATAGGAAAGGTGCATTTACCCCAAAGGAGCTGACTTGAAAAAATCATTAAAAATCAGCAATCCGCAGCATTCCCACACAGTGAACAAGTTTGTTTGGCCCTTCCATTAGGAACATATCCACCAAGTGTAAGCTTAATCTGAGCGACGGTTCTGGAGAAGAAGTCGAAAATAACTATAGCACACAAAAATTCACAAAAAAATTGGAAAAAACTGCAGCGCCACCTGGTGGACAAATTAACAACAAGGAGTCCCTAGATGTCTTCCTGTGTGACATCAAAGCATTTAGGTAAGCAGTTTCGGGGAAGAAGATTTTTTAAGATTTGTCCAAAAAAAAAGAACAAAAAAATCACTAAAAATCCAAAAATCACTGGAGCATGACCACGTGAACATAATTGGTAGAAACCCACCCAAGGTACATTGCCACCAAGTTTGAAGTTAATCTGGATGACGGTTTTGGAGAAGAAGTCAAAAATATGAATTAGCATTAGAATGCCCATTGACTTCCATAGTAATCAATAGGAAAGCTGCATTGACCGACAAGTACCAGAATTGAAAAAATCCTTAAAAATCAGGAATCCGCAGCATTCCCACATAGTGAACAACTTTGTTTGACCCTTCTACAAGGAACATATCCACCAAGTTTCAGCTTAATCTGAGTGATGGTTCTGGAGAAGAAGTCGAAAATAGCTATAACACACAAAAATTCATAAAAAATTAGGAAAAAATTGCAGTGCCACCTGGTGAACAAATTAAGAACTAAGTGTCCCAGAGAGTGTTCCTGTGTGATATCAAAGCAATTGAGTGAGTGGTTTCGGAGAAGAAGATTTTTTAAGATTCACCCAAAAATGGACAAAAAAATTCATTAAAAATCCAAAAATCACTGGACCGTGACCATTTGAACAAACTTAGTAGAGACCCACCCAAGGCACATCTCCACCAAGTTTGAAGTGAATCTGGCTGACTGTTTTTGAGAAGAAGTCGAAAATGTGAATTGTGGACGACGGACGGACGATGGACGATGGACCCTCAAAAAACGTCAGCTGACTGACAAGTCAGCTGAGGTAAAAATCACACCAAAATCCCAGCAGAAGATGGGGTTTTAATCACACTTAAAATATGCATATATATATATATATATATATATATATATATATATATATATATATATATATATATATATATATATATATATATATATACATATACATACATACATAGATACATATATATACATACATACATACATACATACATTTCAACCTCTATTCAGATCGTTCAAAAAAGGCAAGTTATGAATGATTACGATGTGACAAATCTAAAGCTCAACATGTAAATGAATCAAACCAACTTTTAAATTATATAAGTTTTGCTTTGCTTTAATAATAGTTTTCACTGACGCCATTTTCCCTCCCATTAAAACACAACTTTTCCCATCTCTCCGTGACTGTTCTGGCACACAGTTTCCCTATACAGTATATCAATCGAAGAAAAAATAGTTTTAGCATCAAACAAAGTGGCCTTATCGAGCGCAAGGTTGAGTGAGTACAGCACTGAGTGATAGGTCATTCAAAACGTGAACTGAAAATGTCGACAGTCTCAGCATAGCAATGTTTACAAACATCCACTTCTCGCTCGGATCCATGACCTAGATCTTGATTCATCTCAGAATCCCACAATCAATTGAACGCAATCAATAAAGCAGACCAAGTGACATACAATAACAACTCAGTATAAGACTTCAAAACACACATCAAGTTTAATTTGTGAGCAATGCATTGATATTCAAAAGCATGTGTTCGTGATGAGCGACATTGCCATAATGACTTTTTTATTAATGTTCATGTGATGGTCGACATGGCAATGACCACGTGGATACCACATTGATGCTATGACACCGCTAGTGGCAGGGAACCTGTCAAATTTTATACAAACACATCTTCGCTCGTGTAAAATACACAATATAAAACAACGAAATATGAAAAACACACACTTACTTGTGAAACTACCGAGTAATCCTCACGTCTTCTTCGGGTTCCACCAATGGAACTTCAATATTCAAACAGAGTGCGGTAGGGAATTCCTGGACAACGTCATTTGGGTCATTTACATACAGATCTCGCGCATGCGTACATCTTATGTTTTCCGTCTGAGCCGGCTTTTCGTCTGCTTGTGCGACCAAGAAAATTACGCCACTCACAGCGAAAAGAAACGTGCCCCAGCCGCGCGTGACAAAATAAGACAGACACACACAGTTTCCATCGGTGTTGAAAATATGGAGCGATAGCGGGTTGTAAAAGAAGGACAAGGTCAGCCTTGGGCGTCCAAGTGATGATGATGTCGCTACATTCATTCTGATTCTGAACAGGTCTGATGTTCAGAGCAGTGCCCAGTTGTCGCACGTGCCGGAAAAAAAAAAAATCAAAGATCACAGGAGCCGCCCATTTCTTTGAAGTCGTTATATTCAAGTCGTCATGGATACTTGATCAGTCGTGTTTGTAATCAATCGAGATTGAATCCGAATATCATTATCATATTATAACGCTCCAGCTTGATGAAGTTTTCTTTTCTTTTTCTTTTCTTTTTTTTTGGGGGGGGGGGGGGGGGGGAGGGTGGGGAGAGTGGCTAGGTAATCAAATTCATGGGACAAAAGTGCCGTTAATTAAGATCAGTAAAGACAACGGCAACTTCAGAGACAAAGAGAGAGAAAAAACAACAAACAAATGGGCATACTATCTACGTTTCCCGCTAACTTCGAGATAAAATTTTGTCTGCGTCGGCAGCTCTTGACTGCACATATTGCGAGGAAGACGTGCCCGCGACCTCCGCTACTTATCAAGCTGTTATTGTCTACGATGTCAAAGATTTATGTTATTCTATTCGTCATCAATTTTCCTAGGGGCACCATAAAATTTTCTCATGAACTTGACTTTATCAGTTCTGTATTTCTATAAGATTGTGCAAGGTATAATGTGTGAGTTTCTTTCTTCAGACATTCGTCTGCATGCCACTTGTGTGGGAAGTTGCAATACGTTGTTCAGAGCCTCGTCCGACAGAGAATTTTACCAACATTTCTCGACGACAATATAACGAATTTATTTTGAAAAATTAAAAAGGATTGTACTTGTAATTTCACATTGCTGTGTACCACACTAGCCAAATGCATTTGCAATGGATTAGAACAAGCTTTGAACGTTGTCACCATTGACAGAACGGTATACTGCACAACGGTCTGAACGGGTCCTCGGGTGTCACACTGTGTTCGGTATAATGGCACATGCGACATGAAAATTTGATGAGGAACTGTACGTTTCGAAACATAAAATTTATTATACAAAGAAGCCTCATTCTCTCACTCTTTCGGCCACTGCTTCAGCCATATCTATCTGCTATTATCGGTCGCAACCGTATACATTCTCCGAAAACACGCACACACAAGTCCAACTAAATAACATCCCATTTTTTTGCACATGCTTCCAGCACAGAATTATCTATCGTTCTTTCTTGTAAGTCATAGGCCTATGCAGAACAAAAGTTGATGTACATAAACTTAAGGTATCAACAATTTTTTCCAAACAAATCATTTTAGTCAAGTAATTCAGAATTTCATCTGGTCCTTTCTAGATCTGCTGTGGGGTTTTGTGTGTGTGTGTGTGTGTGTGTGTGTGTGTTGTTTGTTTTTTTGTTGTTTGTTTGCTTTTTTTTTGTTTTTTTTTTTTTTTCTTGTTTTTGTTTTTGTTTTTTGTTTGTTTTGTTTTTGATTTGTTTTGTTTGTTTTTTATCTCGCATTTCTATTTTGGTAATTTGCGATAAAAAAAAAAAATACTGAGGATTTCAAATGTATCATATCATGACGCAAACTCGAAATATATGATTGCTTAGTTGCATTGGAACAATCTACTATAGTGTACAGTTGGTAGGAACAGCGCGAGGAAAATTATTCAGACGATAATATTGACAAGATCTTACGAATGCAGTGCATCGTCAATAAAACAAACATCCTAAAACAAAATTTTTGGTAGGAAACACGACGAATCCTGGTGAAAACTCTCTCTCTCTCTCTCTCTCTCTCTCTCTCTCTCTCTCTCTCTCTCTCTCTCTCTCTCTCTCTCTCTCTCTCTCTCTCTCTCTGCAGATAAGCATGAAGATAGTCTTTTGCTCACTGTAACCAAGGAGAAGGGGGGGGGGGGTCGGTACGCTGGTACAGGTAATTATTCTTCTAGAGTACGCAGTACGGAAAATAAAAATCTTTCAAAATTTTGGATAGTACGTAAAACAAGACGGCTTCCAGTACGCCAGTACGGTAAATAAATTAAAAAAAAAAAAAAAAAGCAGTACGCCAGTGCGAGAAACCCCTTACCGACCCTGAAGGAGGGCTTTTTCTACCATCTTTGCTGTAACATTAATAACCAATGGAACGGAGGTACCTGCATCCTAGAACTGCTGATACCAAATTATAGACAAATCTTGAAATATGAAACGACGTTTGTTTCACTGCATAAAAATTTAGTTTCCTGAGATTTGAGGTCAATATGTTCCAAGTTGAATCTGTATTTGCAGTGAACGGTGAAGATGACAATCATGTGTTATTGTTTGCGACCATGTGTGTTCTCATTTGCTCGTTTTCCACACTTATGTAATCTAAAGCAAACAAATATGTCTATCAAAATATATACCACAAACACAGTCCATAGCAAACGATCGCGACTTGAATTTATAAAAACATGCACAAGTTTAGCGTCAAAATGAACACCATATATAAAAGCTTTATTTGCTGTTTTGCGTCAATAAATGTGTCAAACATTGTCATTGACACCGGAACATTATGTAAGACTGCATGCCGTCGTCTTCAACTTCAAGTTCGAACGATGCGAAGGCCGTAGGCTTGAACAAACAACATTAGGCACCGATGAGCGTACAAACTCGTCCATTTATCATTGAGTCTTGCGATACGAACATGCATGATTAAAATATGATCAAGCACAGTTAATCACATGAAAAATTCTATTCTCGTTGACGGCCAACAAAATAGTGGTATTTCACAGTTTCACTTTGTCTCCGCAGACGGCTCTGCAAGCACGTGGAGACTGCATGCAATTGTGCTTTGCTCTCGCAATATAGCGCACGCCACGTGACCGGCGAGAGCCAACTGGTTCTAAATATATCTCTCATCAGCGAGGAATTGCCCTAGAACCGTTGTGCATGGCCGAATGCCGTTATAAACAACACTTGCATGGTCGAATGTAAAAACTCTTTCTTCCCGCCAAAATATCATGTTTATTGACCAAAACAAAGGCACAACGGTCCTTCGACGCATGATTAGTGATGAATTACGTGGATAGGTACGTGTATGAAATATCGCGGAATGCAACTTTAAAGCACTTACATATTGTTATTGCGCCAAAACAGCGTACTTGCACAAGACTTGTAAGGGGAAGTGATAACTTGATTACATTTTCTCGTGGACTTTTTAGATCACTGTAACGAATGCTCAATGGATTTTTTCCGTCTGATGCATCTTTGGACGTGTTCAGACTGGTAACTGTCTGGATATGCAAAAACCTACGGAGAGCCTCATTGAGCTGACAAAAGTTCGGTGTTCACAGAATTGAGGTCACATTCACCCACGAATACAAGCAAGATACGGAACTTCTTTTTACAGAAAGGTCCTGATAATGTGCATAGATCGATAAAGAATATCTACATTTTACATCAGCAATGAGCAGTAATACCAGTGTTACCATTAAGAGCACAAATGAAAGAAAATAACTTGCACCTTTTTAAAATCTGTTTCTTGTTTGCACCAGAATACATGCGTTCGCCGGATGACATATTCTCACAGCGAGGCTTTTTCAGCAATTGTAACCAGTGGTGACAGAGTATTTTCTCTTATTAAACCCTTCAGGTATCAGTCTTGTTTATTTTGCCGATATCAAATGTTAAGAATAAAGTCTTGTCACAAATCAGGACTATTAACACGACAGGAATAGTTCCTGGTTTTCAAATATTGAACTTTTTAGGTCTACTATGTACATTGTACATGAGAGGGGGTCTCCTTACGGAGCCCCACCTAAAAATGGCGTACTGTATAAACAAAACAAAAATTTGAAGCTGTAGTGAGGCTTTTGAAACAGCAGTAGGTAAAAACTCCAATTATCGCCCATCGTGCTTTTTTCTGTGTTTTGAAAATAAAATCACTGTTTATTTCACGTATTGCAATTTCCTTTGTGTTGTGTGAGGTTGCAAGATATTTTCTTTCTCACTACCATTGTTTCCAAGATAAAATGAATCATTTGAAGTCCTAGAATTGCTAAGTAATATATAATGGGTTGGGGGGGGGGGGTTACGAGTGGGCCAGCTGGATGCATGTTTGGGGGGGGGGGGGAAGCAGATTTGGTGGGTCAGCAGGTCTGTGACAGGACAGGGTTGGTCGCATTAGGGGAAACACAGATATTATTTTGTTTGGCCTTGTCTGGAAGTGTCTTACGTATAAACTTATGACAAAATTTGAGTTTAGGAATAGTGAAGATATCTTCTAATTTTTTAGTAATTTGAGTAGAAAAATACATTTAACCATTTCCACACCTTCCCGAGGTCTGAGCACGGCTTGAAAAACAACTGTGCTGGCAAAATCTGAGAAGTTGCACATAGATTAGTAGTTTTACCAGCACAACTGCATTGAAGTCATGGTCTGGTCAAAGAAAGATGCATAAATGCTATATAACTTAACCCCCTCAGGATTAAGGCGACAGCTTTTCATGGAATATGCTCAGCCCAAAGTGCTCAATGAATGCCATAGAATGCTGCTAAATAATGATTTATATCATTCTTGATGTAGAAAGAAGCCAACACTGATATGGACGATGAATAATTTCTGCTCACTTTCAAAATAAGTCGCAATTTGCATAGAAAGAGAAAAATTTGTGATTTCACAGCACAATAAATAAATTTAGTATTCAGGGTGAGAAAATTAAAATGTCCTATTGTCAAGGACAAGTAAAATTTGATAGAGGACAAGTGAAATTCAGTAAAATAGCAAGCAAATAATTGGGGCACTTGTCCTCCGACAAGTACACCCACGGTGGAATTTTCTCATCCTGCTATTAGAGTAATTAGGGTAAACTAAAGGCTGCATACTTCAATTCTGCACTTAAATAGTAGTCAAACTATCATTTGAACATGCTCTATATATAAGATAGCTTCGTATTGCTTGGCAAGTGATCCACAAAAGGGAAATGACATGTCACTTGTCAAGCAATTAAAAATTGTGCACCAAGTCATAGACAGGGAAAAGTTTATGTTCCTCTCCACAATTGCTTGCTGTCAAACTCAACATTTATAATATCCCATGAAAATTCTTCAAGTGATCTGGGAAATCTGTCATGACCTGAGAAAAGTATGTGTAGTCCACGAGAGCCAAGCACTGCTGAGCCCTAGCCCTTAACATCCAGACTTCTATGGCAAAACGCTTGGGTCAGGGTGCAAGAGTTCCTGGGTTCGATACCCAGCAAAAACCACAAAACATGGAATATAAACATGATCCATGAACATTCAAAGTTACAATGTATAAATTTATTATTGTCATGTGTTGCAACCCTTGAGGGCCTAACGTACCCTGACTGCACACTCTGAAAAGGTGTACATATATAGTGCATTCATCACTGGATTAGCAACAATGACCCACAAATTCAGTTAGATGAAAGCTTATCACTGAATAGACCATATGGGAGTATCCTGGAACAATGGCTTTAATGGGCAGATAATCATTAAATACACACGTCATGCCCTGGTGGTTCTGCCAAGTCCCGCTAGGGTTGGAGTATTTTACAAAGAAATGCCAGAGCTCAAAGTTAGGCTATTTATTTACAGGCCAGCATCCATTTTTTTTATGGGCCAGCATTCATTGTGTGTATTTAGACTCCATACTAACATTTAGTTGCCATAGTCTCACATTAGTCGCCAGGGCTAGTTTTTTGTGGCTGCTGGCTACCCACAGGCAGCAAAATTGAGCCTAGAATGTACTGTCAAAATCCACAGTTTAGAACTAGCTCATGAAAAACAAATTAATGATTTATTTAAAAAAGCTTATTGTCTAATATATCTAATTTTGAAGTGCTTCACCAATTGTGTTATACATTTTATTTAAATTTGGCAAATTCTGCAGGACATCCTTATTATTATTCTCTATATGTTAACTAAAGCTTATCTCACACATACAGTCTATGTATTGTTTAGAGTTACAACAATGACCTCGAAATTTGATCAATTGGCTGTAGCAGTTAAGTGCTATGAGACAATTGTGTATCAACCTTTAAATATGTTTGACAAGAATATATTTACTGCATTTCTGAGATGTTGTGGTCACAAACATTGACAACATTGATAAAATGGAAGAAAGGACAGGTAACCTTAAAACACAATGTCTTATTGTCTCAAGGCAGGGGGTAAAGAGAATTGGCCAGCTGAAAAGCATCACAGAGGTACAAAGTAGACCAGTTGCGGGTGAGTTGATGTGTACCCACATATCCTGGTGACTGGGATATCCAGCTCTACACAGCCATGATACAGTGGTCCTTGTCTTGAGAGACCACCCCAAGGGAGGGTCAAAATGTGGTCTCTCAAAGCAGGTGGTCTTTCATTAAAGGTACAATAACATGGAAAAGATAGTACAATGTTCTGAGAGAGTGGTCTTAAAAAGATATGTGGTCTCTCCTTGAGGGGTCTCTCAAGACAGGTACCCCTGTACCACATTGTCCTCCAAGTCCGGGATACATGGAAATCTCTTCAAACAAACAATGACAAGTTCTGATAACATTCTTTGTATATGATCACTTATTAGTGACTAACTACCAAAATTAACACCAAAACCAGATATGCTGGACGCACATGAACATATTTATCTTTACATGATGCGAGACAAAGTCAGCTTAACAGTGCTTCAGGACTGTAAAGAGTTCAGACTGCAGAATATGGTAGTGACAACCAGGAAGTGGTTCTGGTTGAAAAGACACGAATACAAAGTTGATATAATGAATCCTGTTTGACTCAGAAAAAACAGCACTGCACCAGCAAGCAGGTGTGTATGACATACATGTAATGAAGAGGCCCTGACTATCCTCATAATATGGATCAGCAGAGTTGCCTGTCACAGTGAGCTAAGACATTTAAATATTCAGTAGGGCTACAACGGCACCCATATTATCATTATCTTTTTCATTTTTTTTATTTTGTGTGGAATCCTCAAAATGGACCCTAGTACTTTTATTATCATCACATCAGTGGTAATAAAAATTGCAGGCATTTCAAGTTTGTTTGTTTGTTTGTTTTTTTTTTTAATCACAGCAGAACAAATGATTTTTCTGCTAGCCCCTGTGATGGGACATCAGGTGCAATATTACACAGCTTGCCTGGTAAACAGTTCCATGTTTTTGCACTGGCAGCCCCAAAACTAGTAAATTTGTTTTCCTTACAAGGTATATGAACAGTTCAAACATTAGTTTGAAATTCTGAGTTCCATGGTAACGAAACTGAAACTAGGCTTCTAATGTAGAAGGCACATGGTGCATAGACATGCTCAATGCAGCTCAACATAAATGTTACCCCTCACCATAAATATGCAGCGTTTTCAAATCCCAGCCAGTGCCTGATGCGACCCAATGAGGTCGAAACATGTCGCACACTCCAACTACCTTGTATTGACTACTTGCCTTGTCAGAATTCCCCACATCATTATGTCTTGCCAGAAATGTGGAAAGAGACTTTCCACACCCCTGGTCTTGCACGTTAACAATCATGACGTGTAAAGAATACTAACACTGAGAAATGAAAGTACTTTCGACTGAAATACATCATGTTTGCATTGAAAAAGATTTGAATATCTACATGTCCAAAATGCTGTAAGTGACATACAGACACCAAAAAAACCCATCAAACTTCTTTTGTGTGCAAGACTCTTCCAGCATAAGTGTTCTATGTAGTGAGGTGTTTGGTATGTAAGGATAAAAAAACACAGGAATTTGATTGAACTGAGGGCCTTATTAAAGAAAGACAGGCACTACCTTGTAGATTTATACTTTCTCTAAAAGTGTAAACATTGTGGATTAATGAGTTACTATTTAGTGAATCTAAACCTCAGAGGAAGAGTTGAATTGCAAACAGCAATGTAAGGAACAAATGAACAGCTCAGCATCAGCCTATACATTGTAATTTGTACTCTTGCACCAACTATTTAAATGGGGTGCTCAAGTGCTGGGAAAATATTAAATACGTTTATGATCCTTAGTCATATTCATATTACAGTAAAACTTCTTTAACCAAACACCTCCGTATACTGAACACCATTTCTCGGTCTTAAATATATACTTCCAAATTCTAAGCAAACCTCCCTATACCAAACACCTCACTATACAGAACACTTTTTTCCGGTCCCAAGGGTGTTTGGTACAGGGAGGTTTTACTGTATTTTAATGTCCCATCTGTCGCAAAAATAAAGGTATTATTTAGTTTGTACTTCACAGTTCTTTTCCACCCTTTGTCCTGGTATTTCTCTAGTTTTGAAAGTGGGAGAAACACTGTGCATATCACAGCTACCAAATATTAATGAAAGAACAGGTATTATTATAACCCGCTATATAAGCAGCATATTTAACAGTGTTTTTATTTCACTTCCTGATGTCAGGACAAAGAGAAAAACCAGTCAGTTTTTTCACTACTCCTAGTTTTGACTGCTACTGGCCCTGCCTAGTCTTACTGATTCACATTTTATTGAACCATGCTATTTGAGAGCCTGAGCATATACTAGGAGCAGTGGTCTCTTTTCAACATGGGAAGGGCATGAACATTATTTAATGTTGCGAATGTGTGTCCGCAAATTCAGATGTTAAGACAACTGATCATAAACAATCATATCGATGTCATCCATATTATGTTACATTCAACTTCCACATTTCTTGCACATATTTGGTGAAATTTACCTTATCATATTTCAAGATAATGAATTTTCTAACTTTACCAAATAATAATGGAAATCCTATTTCCTGTTCATCAATTGGTGGCACCATTAGTATTGTTCAGATTTTACATAATCACCTCAAAAATATTTCAACCAAATTTCGTAAGTATTTATTGAAAATAACACTTTCAAGACTAGGCTTTTTCAATAATTTTGCAGCCTGTGTCTGGTGATTTTTATTATGCTTATGTAAAATACTACATTTATGAAGCCATATCTATTATCCTTGATGATACAAAAAATGGTGAGTATCATGTATCAAAATGATTATTGTATAGCAAAAGCTGAATATTGATACCTTCGTTTCATATTGATATGAAATATTTTAGTATCACAATGGATTAACATACAAATTGATTTGTTCAAAAATTTGCCAACATTACATAATAATTACAATATTTTCCACCTTAAGTGTTGTAAACTATATGTCTGATGTTACATTTTTGGATCATATTATTGTTTGTAGCTTATTATTGTCTCAAATAATTTGTGCAACCTGCAAACCCTTGTCAAAAATGAAACTTGCTCGTTACCATGGCAACAACTTCAAAGGAGAGTTTTGGGGTCTGCATGACCTGTGTACTCCAACAGGAAGTTGATAAAGCACACCTGAGCATTTCCAATGTTCCCCTTTTTGGCCCCTGTACTATTTGGTGCTACCAATAACGGAAGGCACCTAGACTTTTATTCATACAATGTCCAAATAATTTCAAGGGGCTAATTTCAAAATTGTAGACACTCTTGCGTTGACAAGCACATGTTTACGGGTGGATGGAGAGATAGAACGACACATGGACGGACATGAATGAACGCATATTATAAGCTCTGTGACCTGTCCACGGTCAGCACAGCTAAAAAGAGAACTCCCGCCCTGCAATAATTGCTCTAGACACCAACCCCCCCCCTCCCCACTCCAAAAAGAATTCTACGATACCAAATTCTATGCACAACAAACATTTGTATGGCTGACCTAATAAGCTAAGGAAGTATACACCTATCGCAAGGACAGGGAAATGGGTCACAGTTAGAGTGGAAATGAATGCTTTGTCATACCCCTTGATGGGTTGAGATCACACTTTGACACATGTATGTTAAGTTTAAGGAAGTTCAGACTTCTACCCACAAGTGGACTGTGTTCATTTTCTACACGTTCATAGTGTAGCTGCATGATAAGTGAAATAGGAAACAAACTTGCTAAAGTAAATGGGATCTTGAAGAAAATCAACAAATTTGTACCAAAAAGTGGCCTTTTGCATATTTATAATTCACTGTTTTTATCACATTTAAACTATGGTATTCTTGTATGGGGATTTTCATATGAGTGTATTTCTATGCTTCAAAAAAAGGCTATCCGCACAATTTGTAATGCTAACTATAATGCCTTTCTTTGGCAGCAAAGATATTACCCCATGTCTCTGACTTTTTGATAATATGCCAGATTGGTATGCCATATTTATAGCTTTCAATAGAAAGGTTTTTATATCATTCCAGAATACTTTATAAAACTCAGCCGGAAAACCGTCAGAACCGGGAGATTTATTGTTTTTACAAGTTTTCAATACATTCAACATTTCTGTTTCAGTTATCTCCCCTTCACAGCTTTCCTTTTGTTCTTCTGTAACTTTACGAACATTTTCATTTTCAGTTAAGAACACCTCACAATTTACTTCAAAATCAGAATCAGTTTTACTTGTATATAAATTATCATAGAAATTTTTTATATCTTCTAAAATCTCAACAGAATTTGTAATCATTTTATTTTGCACCTGTAATTTATTAATCACTTTATTATTATAGTTTCTCCTTTCTAAGTTAAAAAAATATTTTGTTGGTTTTTCTCCTTCTTCATACCATCGTATTTTTGAACGTAATTTTGATCCATCTACTGCATATCTTAATTCTCTTTCTAATTCAATTTTCATATTATCAATTTCCATCTGTATGTCCAAAGAATTTAATGCGTCATTTTCCTCTAAACTTTTTAATCTTTCCTCTAAATCTTCAATTTTCTTTTTCCTATCTCGTTTCTTTTTCCCTGAGATTTGCATAGTTTTTGCACGAATTTCCATTTTAATCATTTCCCAAATCATAATATCATTTTCATCTTTATATTTTTCATAAATTTCTCCAATATATTGTTTAATTTCCTGTACATAATCTAATTCTCTTAAGAGAGAGCAGTTTAATTTCCAAAATCCAGGTCCACGTTGATTTTCTTTTAAATCCAAATTCAGACTAACTGCTGAATGATCAGATTTATATCCAGGTAAAATATCTGTTCTACAAACAAAACCACTTAGACCAAAGGAGATCAAAAAGAAATCAAGCCTACATTGAATGGGGGTTGGGTTTTTTCTTCTCCATGTTGATCTAAAAATATCAGGATTTTTCACTCTCCATATATCTATCATATCTGACTCCTCCATCCAAACTTGGACTAGCTCTTGTGTTTTTATATGTGTTACTGGATTTCCCCCTCTTTTATCTCTATCTACATTTAACACGAAATTATGGTCACCTCCTATAATTCTGTTATCATTATTTATATTTTCTATTTGCTCTATAAATTTTGAATATATTTCAAAATATCTTAGAATTAAGTAATTGGAGACCCATATCATTACTCAATCAAGATTATAAATTAGCTTCTAAATGTATTGCCTATAGGATTAAAAATATTCTCCCAGATATTATTCATGAAGATCAAACCGGGTATATTAAAGATAGGTACATTGGGGAGAATATCAACAGAATTATGAATTTAATAGATTATACTGATGAACAAGATATTCCTGCTTTACTGGTATTAATTGATTTTGAAAAGGCGTTTGACTCTTTAGAATGGAATTTTATTCGGAAAGTTTTACAGTATTTTAATTTTGGTCCTTCTTTGCTGAAATGGATAGATACTCTATACACTGATATCCAAAGTTGCGTTATTAATAACGGTTGGACCTCAGAAGCTTTTAGTCCCTCTAGAGGAGTTCGTCAAGGATGTCCTCTTTCCCCGTACCTCTTTGTTTTAAGTATTGAGATATTATCTATTTTTATAAGAAATGATTCAAATATAGAAGGCATAAAAATCGATACACATGAATTTAAAATTTCCCAGTATGCAGATGATACATCACTTACTCTTCTCGCATCAGAAAACAATCTTACTTCAGCCATTAATGTATTTAAAGATTTTCAAAATATTTCTGGGTTAAAAATCAATATGAATAAAACTGAGATATTAAGATTAGGAAGTTTAAAGAAAACAGAATTTAAGGTTGCAGGATACTTAAAATTTAGATGGAAATCTGATTATGTAACAGTTCTAGGGGTTCAAATCACTACAGATAAAGATGAAATGGAAAATATGAACTACAGACCAAAAATCCAAAAAATAATTAAAGTGTTAAATTCTTGGGATAAGAGAAAGTTGTCCTTAATAGGAAAAACATTAGTTGTAAAATCTTTAGCAATGTCACAGTTACTCTATTTGGTTTCTGTCATACCTAATCCAAGTGACAAAATACAAAAAGAATTGGAAAATATACTTTTTAAATATCTTTGGAATAATAAACCTGATAAAATTAAACGTAAATATGTCATAGCACAAACAATAGATGGAGGACTAGGGTTTCCACATATAAAAACTCAGTTTACTGCTCTAAAATGTGCATGGATAAAAAGATTAATTTCGGGCTCACCAGCTTTATGGAAACAACTGGTACTTTCATATTTACCATGTCAAGATAGATATATGTGGCACTGTAATTTAAATATAAACGACCTGCCTTATGTTTTTAAGAAACTTAAAAATGTTTTTTGGAAAGAAGTTATTGAAAGTTGGTGCCAATATAATTATCATCTCCCAAATAAAAGAAAGGAGATTCTAAAACAAACAATTTGGATGAATTCTCATATTAAGATAGAAGATAAAGTAGTTTATTACAAGAACTGGTATCAAAAAGGAGTTAAATATATTCATGATTTGTTAGGACAAGATGGTAGTTTTTTATCAGTTGAAGATTTTAATAGAAAATATGGATTGAATGTTAATTTTGTTATGTATTATGGTATTCTATCAGCCATTCCAGATAGATGGAAACAAGTGCTGAACACTGTTATAACTGATGAAGTGACAGATGAAAGTTTAGAAAGTAATTTAAAGAAAGTAATTAAACAGATTAAAGTTCCAAAATATGTATATCCCATTTTATTGAAGAAACAGATTGAAAGCCAAACACCAGTAATTACTAAATGGCAAAATGAATTAAACATTGATATTGAAGAAGAAGAATGGTTTGAATTTTTTAATATCTTGTATAAAGCATCCATATCAAGTCAAATAAGAGAATTTCAGTTTAAATATTTACACAGATGTATTTATATGAATAATAGATTGTTTGAGTGGAAATTAGCTGACTCTGATAAATGTGTATTTTGTAAAACACATACAGAAACCTTCAAACATTTTTTCTGGGAGTGTGAATTTAGTAAAAAATTTTGGAACCAAATTTTTAGACGATGTAGTAATGACATGGTGAATATAAGATCTTTTACAGTGAAAGAAGTGTTTTTTGGTAATAACAGTTTACCACCGGTTTTTAATTTGATTTTTGTATTAGGAAAAATTTTTTTGTATTCTTGTAAATACAAAGAAGTTGTTCCTAATGTTCAGAGCTTTGATTTTTACGTTAAAAATATTCAACAAATTGAAGAAAATATTGCTTTAAGTAAAGGAAAAGTATCCAACCATCAAAGAAAGTGGGATAAATTTAAGTTCACTGTTTGAAGTTTTATTAACATATGATTTGTAAACATCTTACTTCTTTGATATCTGTATATCTAGTTTTATGTCATAGGGGTCTCCATATGAAATGCTAGAAGTAATATGGTATAAATTGGTACTAACTGGAATAAGAATATACACTGTATCAAATACAACAATTTGATGTAAATTGTATATGTCCTGTTTTGGAAATAAAAAAATATTAAAAAAAAAAAAAAAAAAAAAAAATGCTAACTATAATGCACATACCGCCCCGCTTTTTAAGCAGCTAAATCTATTAAAAATAGAGTATTTGAGAAAGTTGACAGCACTGAAATTTTACTACAAGTATTCACATGACGAACTTCCTTATTATTTCAAAGGCATTTATCAAGTTAAACAACCCACTCATACCTATTACTTTCGTACCAGAGTCATGCCTCCCCTCACAATACCCAACAAAACCAGATCAAAAGATTGCATTAGATACTACATCCCAAGTTTACTTCTCACTACACCTCCCTGTATATCTGACAAAATTTATTCCCATTCATACCACGGTTTTTCTAGTTATATAAAAAAAATCTACATAAATGAATACCAAGAGTTCTGTACCCTGCCAGATTGTTTTGTATGTAACAGATAATAGAATGTATTGTATTTATTTTTCCTCATCATCCAAAGTTTTGACTGCCCAGTGATTCTTTTATTTCAGTTAAGCAATCCATGTGCAAGATGCTGTAAACTAGTTACCCGTTAAAGGTGGCCCCAGCGATAGCAGATCTCAATCCTTAGCTGGGTCACCCTGACAAGACTTCTCATAAGCTTTTGTCATTAATGAATGTACAGCACTGATGTTAATTTTCTTGTATTTTGATTCCTCATTGTCAAATAAAACGTTTCTGAGTTCTGATAAAATTAAAAACGTACAACATACATAGGTATTTAGGTTGCCTCCAGGATTGGATGAAATTTTATGCTTTGATGTTGATGATTAATGTGGATATTTTTTCTTTCTTTCTTATCACTGCTTGTGGTAAAGATTTCAGGACTTAGAATCATGATAACATAACACTAACCACATGACTAATTGCAGTTCTAACTTTCAAGATTTCACTCTGCACTTAAATCCCTCTTTTGACCACTGACAACTGAAAATGAAAACCACCTTTGAAACATGTTCAAACAGCATATTTTATATTGATGATATTCCTCCCATCTCTGCCATGTTTCAGTGTGCTGTGCCTGTATTGAGACACCTCCCCCATAGAAAGCACTACACAACCTACATTCTGACTCAGGTGTACACTTAAAGTATGGTCCGGCATACATGTAGGCCAACATGATAACTACAGCCTTACCAGCCTAGACAGATATGACTAGACTGAAGAACTGTATCATGGTTTGTTGCTTTCCTTCTACATGTATACCTTGTTTATAAGATTATTATCCAGGGTTTTCATTCTAAATATTTGAGTAGGAGACTGCAGAGCCAGAAGGTGGAAGCGAAAAAATCATTTTAAATGTACAAGTTTTCAAGTTATTTTACTGAAAGTATGGGGTGCAGAAAGCCATGGAAACAGGCAAATGTGCCTCCTAACTCCTGGTTTTGCAACCATTGTCCTCATATTTTCATGCAACATTTCCTGCTCAAATCACCTGTGCCAAGATCTAAATTGCTGTCTACCCTAATGTTTTTCCTTTTAAAATTTACTCCTTACTAGAAAACATCTAAATTGGCTGAAATTTTAAGTAAGAACATTCATAATGGCTTAATTCACCCCTCAGGGAAACTATTGACTCAGTCATACTCTGTCCAGGAATGGGTTAATATACTTCTCACAGTAATAAATTCCTTCATTTTAAGGCACATGCTATGTGTATTGTATTTATGACAACCAGGGTCTTCCCAGTTATCTACGTGGCACCTGACAACATTCAGAGCAGCCCATACCAATTCCTCTAATTTCAATTACATAATTGAATGATCATGTGGTTCAAGCCACACCTGCCACACAAGTCTGGACCTCAGGATTGGAGCTTTAAAAATGTAAAGCAGCGTCAGATATTTTTCATTTTCCCATGACCTGTGTTTTACATAGACACTGCTTTGTATTTATGGACTACGATGACTACCATAAAGAAACGAGCACACTGGATTTGTAATTCAAGCCTAGGATCTCCAGTAAAGTACAGTTCCTGCACTTAATAGGTTTGCGAATGTATTTTGAAACATTTATATTTAAATGGGGATAACCCCACAGCCACGGAACAACCCGATGGGCAGTCCACTTGTCCTATGATGTCAGAAGCATAACATAGGAGTGACCAGTGCCAATGTTGACATGGCACTCCTCACAAGACAGGTGGACCATATTTGAAACTTCAGGTCATGGTGCCTGCACTGACCCATGCTGAGTTCATGTACACAGTAAAACATCTCTAACTGAACACCTCCATATACTGAACACCCCTCTACACTGAACACCATTTCTTGGTCCCAAATATAGTCTTCCAATGTAAGCAAACCTCCCTATGCCGAACACTTTTTTCCAGTTCCAAGGGTGTTTGGTATAGGGAGGTTTCACTGTATATTTTATTATAATTAATTCTAGCTTTGGACATTGTCTATATCTCCGATAAATTTGGCAAGTCTAATCCAATTACTTTTCAAGATATAGAATTTTATATCTTAAAACACGTTTTGGCTCATAATTTCCATCAAATTATACGTAGAGCCACTAGTGTCATCAGCAACTTAGACTTTATTGACACCCCCCCCCCCCCCCACAATCCCACCAAATTTGGTGAAGATCTGCCACAAATTAAAGAGGCTAGAGTGTTCACAAGATTTTCATATTTTGGCCCCATATTGCATAATATTATAGGTGGTGCCACAAATATCTAAAAGAACCTACATTTTTATACCCTGAAGTCCTGAAAGTTATATTGGGATAATTTGAAAACTGTGGACAGCATTGCGGTCACAAGATTTTCACATTTTGACCTGTATATTACATAATACTATAGGTGGCACCACCAACATTTATGTCAACAATGATTTTTATACACGTTATAACTCCTAAGCATTATATGGGACTATCTTAAGAATTGTGGGGTACAGAGCATTCAGGAGATGACCCCTATATTCAAATTGGCCATTTGACCTTGACCTTCAACTCGGATTAAAAAATTGTTATGTTCAAAATATGCGCCCAACATCCAGCTTTCCATATATAGTCTGTTTGCTCAAACCGGGTCATAACTTTTGGAGTTATCGACGAAAAACAATAAGATTGGACAAGTGCCAAACTCTGTAATTACTGGGTCACAGTGACCCAAAAGTAGGTCACGAAGTACAGTTTTATGTATTATGGAATCAAGTGCGATTTTGATCTGGAGGCTCAATTCTCTTTGCAATTGATGTCCGAGCTACACCCAGCCCCTACAAAATCACCTTTTCAACTTTACAGGCATAATGATCTAACGAAAATAGATCAAGGTCACTGATATTACATAAAATTCTACCTTTGGCCATGGTCTAATACAAATATAAAATAAAATATAAATTTAGCAAGTCTAATCTACTCAATTTTCCAAATATAGAATTTTACATCTTAAAACACATATTGCCTTATAACTTCCTTCAAATTATAGGTGGTGCCACTAGTATTAACAGAAACTAGGGCTTTGACCTCCCCCCACAATCCTACCACATTCCATACAGATCCGCCAAAAATTAAAGATGCGCGAGTGTTTACAACATTTTCACATTTTGACCCCTATAGATATTACAGAATAATGTTGACCTGTAGCCCCACCAATATCAAAAGCAGCCTAGATTTCCATACACCCTATAAGTCCTGAAAGTTATATTGGGCTCACTTGAAAACTGTGGACGGTATCACAGTAACACCAAAAGTTTACGGGCGGGCAGACATGACCGGTTGCATAAGCTCTGCAACCTTTGTTCAGCAGAGCTAATAACAAGAGGGCTGTGTGAACAGCCCGTGCCTCAGCTGATCTTGACATTCATCACACTGGCAGCTCTATGAACTTGGGAAAGGATCAAGGACACCATGTTCTGAGTAAGTCTGACCTTTATAGAAGAACACTTAGATGTACAACATCAAAGTTCAAGTAGTTCTCCAGTTATAATGAAGAGTAAAATTCATGTATGTTGCACTGTGACCCCACAAACGAGGTCAAGGTCATTCATGTACTGTCTCACCATGACCTTCATACAAAATAATTAACATGTGTAGCTAACTCAAAACAGAATGCCCATTGACTTACATAGTAATCAATAGGAAAGCTCCACTGACTGGTAAGTACCGTAATTGAAAATCCTTAAAAATCAGGAATCCAAAGCAGTGCCACCCACTAAACAACTGTTTGACCCTTCCACAACAACATATCCATCACATTTCAGCTTAATCTGAGGGACAGTTCTGAAAACAAGTGAAAAAAGCAAAACCATACAAAAAATTCATAAAAAAAATTGCAGCGCCACCTGGTGAACAAATTGGGAACTAGGTGTCCCCGGGAGTGTCTATGAACGATATCAAAGCAATTGGGTCAGCGGTTTCAGAGGAGAAGAATTTTGAAGGTTTGCCCCAAAAAAGAACAAATTCAGAAAAAAATCAAAAAATCAATAGAGCATGACCATTTGGACACACTTGATAGAGATCCACCCAAGGCACATCCCCAACAAGTTTGAAGTAAATCTGGTCAATATTATTAAAGTTATGACCATTACAAGCAATTCCCATGTTAAACTTTCCTATTAAAACTTTTGTAGAGATTTTTGAAAAAAAATCATAAAAAAATCCAAATTCATTGGAACATGACCATTGGAACAAACCTGGTAGACACCCACCCAAGGTACATTGCCACCAAGTTTGAAGCAAATCTGGATGATGGTTTTGGAGAAGAAGTCGAAAATGTAAATTAGCATTAGAATGCCCATTGACTTACATGGTAATCAATAGTAAAGGTGCATTCAAAAAAAATATAAAAATCAATGGAGCGTGACCATTTGAACAACTTGGTAGAGATCCACTCAAGGTGTATCCCCACCAAGTTTGAAGTCAATCTGGATGACAGTTTTGGAGAAGAAGTCGAAAATGTGAATTAGCATTAGAATCCCATCGACTTCCATAGTAATCAATAGGAAAGCTGCATTGACCGACAAGTACCAGAATTGAAAAAATCGTAAAAAATCAGGAATCTGCAGCATTCCCACATAATGAACAACTTTGTTTGACCCTTCTACAAGGAACATATCCACCATGTTTCCGCTTAATCTGAGGGACGGTTCTGGAGAAGAAGTCGAAAATAGCTATAACACACAAAAATTCATATAGAATTAGGAAAAAATCGCAGCGCCACCTGGTGAACAAATTAAGAACTAGGAGTCCCAGGGAGTGTTCCTGTGTGATATCAAAGCAATTGGGTAAGCGGCTTCGGAGAAGAAGATTTTTTAAGATTTACCCAAAAAAGAACAAAAAAATTCATTAAAAATCCAAAAATCACTGGACCGTGACCAATTGAACAAACTTGGTAGAGACCCACCCAAGGCACATCTCCACCAAGTTTAAAGTGAATCTGGATGACGGTTTTTGAGAAGAAGTCGAAAATGTGAATTGTGGACGACGGACGGACAACGGACCCTCAAAAAACCTCAGCTGACTGACAAGTCAGCTGAGGTAAAAACTACATGTAGGTGCATTCTGCAGCATCATAGTTATTGGTGATGCTCCAATAGCAACAAAACTGGCTAAACTAATATAACTGCTTCAACCTAATTGCTGTCAGGGCCTCACTTAGTTATCTCTATTGCATCTGATACACAATATCTTTTTTTTTTTTCAAAATAACAACTTTGACAAAATCATGATTACAAGTATTTCCTGGTCAATAGCAACCTGGTTACTGTATCTAAGTTTAAACAACATGCATAACATTAGCTAACCACTCTGACAATCACTTCACAACATAATTATATAATTCCTACTCCTCTTCCTAAACAATAGGCATTAAATTCAATACCCTAGTGTATATGAAATATGATGTTCCCTTATCCCTCCAACAAAATTTGACTCTGTTAGAACCTTGAAAATGGTTCTAAGGTTCCTGTATTATTGACATTTTAATGTCATAAAGCCCTACCTGTTGAAGAAAAAGTATAAACTTGTGTGGTTTTGTGCATGCCACTCCTGGCTGCACAACCAGTACATATCTATATGCTGCTGTGAACTTCACTCTTTCAATGCCAAATTTTGCAACAGCACTTCTTGATGTGCATTGAGCGCAATACGTCCAATGCACACCAAGAATAGCTGTCGACCTGGAATATTCTCTGGAACTATAGACATACTGGATATTCTCTGTGGAATTACAGTGGTAACTATCTTGAGAGACCCTTCCAATGAGACTTCGAGACAGCGCATATCTTTTTAAGACCACTCTCTTGGAACACTGTGCTATCTTTACCATGTTAATATACCTCTAATGAAAGACCACCTGTTTTGAGAGACCACATTTTGACCTGCCCTAGGGATGGTCTCTGAAGAGAGACCACTATATAGAAATACTGGTAAGTTTGAATGAAAAGTCTTTTTAGAAGTAATTGGAATCTGGGATCCTAAAGATAATTCAGACCAGTTGACTTAAGTAGATGGATCTTAGTCATGATTGGCACTGAAAGAGTTCAAAGTTTTAAACCTAATTGGTGGAAATCTTTCAGCTCCAGAAGAAAAAAAAATGACTCCCTGTCTTAAATACGCCTACATACATGTAAATGTATGCAGCTACAAGTACTCCTTCAGATTTATGAACTATGGGCAATAACACTCATTGATAATTTCAAGTTAGCAGGCAGATGTTCAGTTATGTTATCATGTGTGTCATTGATCACATACATATACCTACTAGCCTAATAATAAAACATCTGAATATGGTCTCATGTAGACCAAGGTAAAAATGCATGTGTACAATTCCAGAATTTATGGACAAAAGCACAAGAAGAGAGCTGTGTGAACAGCCTGTCCTCAGCTGACCAACTTGCCATTCAACCCCTACAGTCCCACTCCAGTCTGCAGGATGAGCATTTGCAGAAGACAGTCCAACTTGGAGTTTCCATGGCAATCCCCACGTTCTTGTATGGTAATCAACAGGAATGATATGCATTAACTCTTTCAGTGCCAAATTTTGGACTGAGTCAACAGCTTTTCTCAGTTTTGCATTTGGGCACAATGTGCCCAATGCATGTCGAGAAAAGATGATGACGTGGGGTATTCTCTCTGGAACTATAGGCATACTGGTACCCTAATGATAATTCACACTAGTTTGACTTAAGCACATTGTAGATTGGCTTTAGTCATGATTGGCACTGAAAGAGTTAACTGACAAGCACCCAAATTGAAAACTTTGTTAAAAATGAGTGATCTAGAGTATCACGAAGTTTCAGGACAATCTCAGAGATAGTTTTATAAAAGTATAAAATGAAAAAAAACACAAAAAAATGTTTAAAAAAAAAAAAAAAAAAAAAAATCCAAAATCGCAGTGCCACCTGTTGAACAAAAAAGTCTGGGGGTCCCAGTAGTGTCCCTCTGCAATTTCAAAGCAATTGGCTGAGCAGTTTCGGAGCACAAGTTTTTTTTTTAAAGATTTTGCCAAAACCTCAGACAAAATATTAATTAAAAAAACTTGAAACAAATGGAATGTGACCATTTGAACAAAGCTGGTAGAGACCCATCCAAGGTACATCCCCACCAAGTTTCAAACGAAATATGGTAGATGCAGCACGGAGAAGAAGTCTAAAATGTGAATTTCTACTGCATTCCTCATTGACTAACACTTAAATCAATAGGAATGCATGCATTAGCAGATAGATGCCAAAATTGAAAAATTTGTTAAAAAATAAGGATCCAGAATATCAGCACCCAGCAAAAATTTTGTTTACCCCTTCCACAAGCTACACTTTTACCATGTTTCAGAACAATCTGCATGACTGATTTGGAGAAGCCAAACAGCAAAATACCCCCCATCCCCAACAAAAATGAGTGAAAAAAAAAAAAAGAAGCAAACTATCCAAAAATTCATGAGACCATGACCATTTGAACAAACTTGGTAGAGACCTATCCAAAATACATCTCCAGTTAGGTTCAAGCAAAATGTACCTGAAGGTTTTGGAGAAGTTGACAATGTGATTTGTGGACAGAAGGGTGATGGACTGTAATGTAACCCCAGCTGATTTGTCACCTGAAGTAATAAACCACTGTGATATCCTGTCCATATCATGTGTAATAATCACATATTTTACTGAAAATAGTCAAGAATATTCATTGAAAGTTTCTGATAAATTTGTGCTGCTTAAAAAGACAATGTTCTGTCAGTTAGCCCACTACTGTAATGGAACATGTTGCAAAGATGATCTGATCAGAATAGGTGAGACAATGGTGGCTCATAGCCTCAGATGTTAACATTTACAATGTTATACAATGCTTGTAGCTGTGAAATTATAATCAAAGGAGATTTATTTTTGAGTGTTTTATCACATTCATGATGACCACTGGCAAGTGACCATAAACATTACATTGTAAAACATAGATATACAACATCATTATGCATATATATATTCTAACTGCACAATGTGCAGACTCCATGTTGTGCTAATCCCCCAAGTGACACTGGATAAGTTGTATCTAGGATACTGTAAATAGTATGTACATGTAATTTATCCATCTTTTGACCAGCCACATCATGCCCATGGCTTGAAGACAGTGAAAGGCTACATTTACTGTCTTTATGGAGAGCAGATATATCTCATGACCCTGCATCAAACTTACATGTATTTACTGTTTCCTTAGATATTTTTCAACCAAAAAAAAAAAAAGGGGAAAAAAAAATCAAAATATTATATCGCTTTTTTTTGGCAAAATTATTGTAACAATATTCATGAGAGATTTTAAGCTTCTTATTAATTGTTTGTAAAATATATTCATATAAACATAAATCTTTCATGCTTTTGGACTGCGGAGCAATGCAATATTGTCAACATGTTTCCTTTAAGAGTTCCCTTTAAAAGGCCTTTTTACACACAAGATCCCACCCACTACCCTTTCCGACTTGCAGAATGGCCGCTACTAAGTATGCATACCTTATGTACAGTTAAGCCTCTCTAAAACTTAACAGACAAATGCATTTTTTTTGTGTGTTGCAAAGTGTTGCACTGGGGTATGTAAAAGGTTGGCAAAAGGTTAAAAATGGTTGAGACAGTTGCAAACCATTTCTACATTTTAATAAATAAGGTTGAGACAGTGTGTGAAATGGTTAACATTTTCCATGTATTGATACGGTCAAATAAAGTGATGTTGAATCTGAATGAATTGTTAACCATTAGAGAAATCTTTTAAAGTGTTTAAAAGGGATTTACGTTAATAAGAGGAAATGGTTTGGAAAGTGTTAGAAATGGGTTTGAAAAAGGTTGCAAAAGGTTGATGCACTTGGTGACTGCTAAGTTTAACTCCGGCTTAACTGTATATCAGGTCCAAGTTACAACAGCTGTACAACATGTATACAATAATCCCGGTTCCCTTCTCAATGTGTACACATATAGTTCCAAACTGCAACTTCCCTTTGATGAAATTGTCCTGTCCTTTTTGCACTGACCTTCTATTGATATTTTTTACATGTGATTGGGGAAGAAAAACCTATAAATTTATATACATTATAAGTGCTTCTCTTCAGACTCATGTATAGTTTGACAATAGTGCATCAAATAATGGACAACAATGTTAAGTGGTGCATATCAACTCGTCAAATCCCATCTCGACAAAAACCCAACTTGCCGACAGGTCAAATGGTCGAAGAAACAAGTCGTCGAAGGTACAACTGGTCAATGTCATTGTGTCAACTACATGTAGTCTTACATACCTTACCTGTATGAATCTGTGTTCCATACTTAGTCTGTGATTTTTCATTTTCTTTGTAACCTAAATTGTTTGTGGATTAAACATATCAAATGATAAGTGATTGCTTGATTTGTTTGTCTCACCCTCACTTGGCTGGTGCATGATGTGGTTTTCACCCACACAGAGATAAATTGATGGTAAGACAGTTACAATTGATGAGAGAAAATGATAAAATGTATTATTTATGTGAGAATTTTTCTACATTTTTATTTCTATGTGAGATATTTTCCACATTATAGGTGGACGAAATGCAGCTAACACTTTCTTTGCCGCTTTCACAAGATTAAATGAACGATACAAGACATAAATACCCCCCACTATTATTTTATTATTAAAACATAATTGATTTTTGATTGTAAGTGCAGACATCTAAATGTATATGTCACTGTTCTTATTAATTTTCTTTTTTATTTTTTTTCCCAATTTTCAATGTGATTGTCACAAACTTTGTAAATATGTACGTGTATACACAAGGAGAAGACCTGTATTAGCCTCAGCTTATTTGTCTAATCCTCCTTAAAGAAATAAAGTATATTACAACAAATTGATTTTTGATGACTTTTGACAACTTTCCAACGAATAAGGTGGTTTTGATGTGCTGGAGATTCGATGAGTTGAGGAATCGGCAACTTGTCAATTAGACTAATTGATGATTCGACCAGTTGACAATTTGATGTAGTCTTTCGACGAGCTGTCGTGAATGACAAGATAGAAACTCATGCCTGTTGAATGACAGGTTTTGTTTACAACCTTACATTTATTAGTATATTATCTGGAATGCGTGCACTTATTTCCTGTCAAGTTTTTGAAATACTTGCACATGGTTACATGCCTGGTCCTGGTTGTACAACAGTATACTATGTATAGTATAGTAATGACATTCAAATGAAGTATTATATCAGTTTACTGTCAGATTCTGTTTGCACCAACTTGGACTTGGTCTTGGGACATCCATTTTGAATAATTTCATATTTGTACAAGCTGACATATCTGAACAAGTATCAGCACTGCTCATAAACCTTACATGTACAAAGCTTATCTGCATTGTGTGTGATATATGTGTTCAAAGGCGAAGTGCAGTGCGGAGATAGCCATAAGTTTTGGCACACACCGACAAAGAAGCCAACCTGAACATTTCCAATTCTGTATTTTTGTTGCTCTCAGCGAAGAACTCCTTATGCATCAACACGCATACAACTGAATTTTTTTCACATACACACGACTTGCACCCCGCAATGAGCATTCCATACTACCAAGAATGGTGACATGAACGAACACTGCAAACATGAATTTTTCTGTAGTACCACAGAGCCATGTCAAGCACATGCAGAAAGACCCACCTCTTCCAGTCCGCCGACTGTGTTTTTGCAGTGCCCCATTCTCCCCACAAAGGAGGACGTCGTGGGTGAATTGTAGTCATCCCACGTCTCCTTGAGAAACTCACTAATGCTTATGTTCTCGGGCATCACATGAAAATGGATCTACACGCTCAGCAAGGGTGGAAACATCAGTGTTTTAGGGCTGGGTATGCCCCACTTCTTTCAAAACCAAAATACTCCCTCTAGATGTAGTCCCGCACCAAATTACTGCTTCCGGAAATTATGATTTCACTCGCAGATATTTCGCTTTCATGAAAGTCATAGATCCGGACCAAAATAGAAAATTGATGAAAATTGATGTGTAAGTTGTGAAGCAATGTATTCAATTTATTTCATGAAAATATTTTCAATGTGAAAATATCCGTATCTACTTCCGTGCTATTTTTAGACATATCCCACAGTTCATGACAAAACAGTGACAAGACCGAAAGCGCGCCGATGAAACTGTGAGTGCATCAAAGCATGGAGTTGTAGCTCCGTGATCGGAGTGAGGGAACGTGGAATGGTTGAATTATGGTTGAGTTGACATCTTGCTGTTGAAAACCATTTGTGAAAGACAAATTTGGTAACGGTGTGCGCTGATTAGGGGTGTTTCAGGTTCTTTAAATATTGCGAATCAAGTACCTAACAAGTTTTATTGCTCGTTTTTACATGGCGCTGTTGCTGGTTATGACTTATGTTAGGCCCATTCAGCTCAGGCTGAGCATGGACGTAAATTGGAGTTAATGTCCCTGCGCTCAGCCAGCCCTGTTTTGCCCGATGCCCCCCCCCCCCCCGAACTTGCCCAAGGTTCTATACATAACATTAGAAACTCTTCAAGAGCTCCGACGCCTCTATTTTCATTGACATGGTACCGTGACAGCAGACTGGTTATAAAATAGTAAAACCAGCCAAGTCGAGGAGACGAGTCAACAGACTGGCCTCGTTCCCGCGGCGGATCACTCCGAGTGCTTGCACGAGGAGTGATCCGCCGCGGGAACGAGGCCAGTCTGCTGACGAGTCTCCTCCACGCCGCTGGTTTTACTTTTATCCAGTAATTATAGCTTTGATTATATTTTCATCGTTAAATACAAAAAAAAAGACAATTAAAAACAGTTTCAAAGTTTATTTCATCAAACAAGGCTTTGCATATTTTTTTGCGTATGAATAACTGTAACGCAGGATCCAGTAATTGGGTCATTTGAAAAGAACATGCTTGACGTGCACCTACTACAAGAATTTAGAAGGAAAGTAGTTCTCAGTGACCTTTGCACTGTGGTGATACGGATTGACCTTTGCACTGTGGTGATATGGATTGACCTTTGCACTGTGGTGATATGGACAAGGTTATCACCCAGTCTGTATCTTCCACCTTTTTTTTGGATGATACTGTATTATAGCTGTAATTATATTTTCATCGTTAAATACAAAAAAAAAAAAAAAACAGTTTCAATATTTATTTCATCAAACAAGGCTTTGCATAGTTTTGCGTATGAATAACTGTAACGCAGGATCCAGTAATTGGGTCATTTGAAAACTACATGCTTGACGTGCGCCTACTACAAGAATTTAGAAGGAAAGTAGTTCTCAGTGACCTTTGCACTGTGGTGATATGGACAGGGTTATCACCCAGTCTGTATCTTCCACCTTTTCTGGATGATACAGCTATAATTACTGGATAAATGAATTTGGGTGGAAGATACAGACTGGGTGATAACCCTGTCCATATCACCACAGTGCAAAGGTCAATCCTTATCACCACAGTGCAAAGGTCAATCCTTATCACCACAGTGCAAAGGTCCCTGAGAACTACTTTCCTTCTAAATTCTTGTAGTTGGCGCACGTCAAGCATGTAGTTTTCAAATGACCCAATTACTGGATCCTGCGTTACAGTTATTCATACGCAAAGTCTTGTTTGATGAAATAAATTTTGAAACTGTTTTTAATTGTCTTTTTTTGTATTTAACGATGAAAATAAAATTACAGCTATAATTACTGGATAAAAGTAAAACCAGCAACGTGGAGGAGACTCGTCAGCAGACTGGCCTCGTTTCCCCCAGCGGATCACTCCGCGTGCTTGCACGAGGAGTGATCCGCCGCGGGAACGAGGCCAGTCTGCTGACTCATCTCCTCCACTTGGCTGGTTTTACTATTAGAGCAGGCTATAGCCTATATTCACAGTGTACAAGTATTTGCCCATTTATGCGATACTGACTTGGTAACCGAGTCTTTATTATACATTTGCATGGTATGTATCGCAACCGCATGCCATCCAGTGGTAAAAAGTCTCCCTGCATTATGGTGTATTAATACTTTTGACATAGGTGTTCGCTTGATAATGGTGTATGTACACACTTCGAATTTAAAAACTGACACAATAGAGGGTCCAGGATGTGTATCGTAAGAGGCTGGATTTTTCAGGAATAAAAGATTTTGGCCCTTGACTTGAGAATGATCCAAATCCATGGAACTGTCCGCCATGTACTTTGTCAAATTTTCCTTTTGTGGACTGTTCACACCTATCATCGACTTCAGACAGTTTACTATCTAGCTCCTCCTTGCTCGATGACCCATCCAATTCCCCCTTTTCGGCCAGTGTGTTCTCTAGTATCAAAAATCAGAAATGTATCAAGATTGCTCATCTTAACATCTGTAGCCTGTGTCCTAAATTGGATCAGCTCAAACTTATACTGCATGATAAAGTCTTTGATATTTTTGAAACCTGGCTAAATGACACTTTCTCAGATATGGAATAAAATATACCAGGTTATAACTTTATGGGAGAGGATGGGTCATGGAGGAGGGGTGGAGTTTTATGTGCATTTGTAAGTGATAAATATATAGTTGACAAGATATCCCCACTTCCTAAGAATACTACAGACACTGAGCCACATGAATCAGGCCTTGAAACTCTATGGCTCAAATTAAAATTATCTAACACCAAACCTATCTATTTATGTGGTCTTTATAGACCACCGGACACTTTGCAGAATGACTGTTTACATGATCTTGAGTCACAATACAATCTATGCATAAGTTCACCAAGCGGGGAAACCCCAGTGGAGATTCCGATGTCAGAGTCAGGCGCGCATAAGTTTCCGGGTAATTTGCGGGCCACTCAATCTTACCACACAGACTACAACCCTACGCAACACAGCAACTGAGGAAGAGTGAAACACTTACCTTGATTTCTTCAAACCACAGAATCTGCTGTGGCTGAAACAGTATTTTAAAGACAAAGGAATATCTATCTGTTGATGGCAGGAATAAAGTAGCACTTTTATTTTTGATATTTGTCAGTTTGACGTTTCTTCCTGGTATCAACATAACAGCCCACTACACAACAATCAGTGGTGGTTTACCATTATAATTTGCCCGGTCACTCAACGTTCCAACTATCAATGCTTTCTGTACTTCCCCCGCCAACGATCTGTAATGGTAAACTTCCATAGAACTCCTGTATTTGGTCTATTTTCTGAGTTTCTGCTCATGTTGACACAACATTAGTGTCCGCCATCATGCGTTATCGTGACCACTTTCGAGAAGGTGCATAGCACGCCATCTGGTTGCAAAAAAATCAGCCCGCATGCCTCGCCTTCGTAATGGGACAGCTGTCAGAGTTTTCCTGCTTGGTGAACTTATGCATAGAGCATATTGGACGGTTTCCCACTGGGATCTGTAATTATTATTCTTGGTGATTTCAACATCAATTATTTAGTTTCAAACAGTGTGCTTAAGGCTCTGCATGTAGTCTGGTTAACCTTCAAAATTTCTTCCAGTTCATACATGACATTACTAGGAAGACCGTCCATTCTGCATTGTTTATCGACCATGCTTTCTCAAATAAACCACACATGTTTAGTAGCTGTGGTGTTATCAACTGTGGACTCAGTGACCAGAGCATGATTTATATTTATATTACTCGTAAAGGGCGTATACCCAAAGGTAACTCCAAAATCATTCGAGCTAAAACCTTCAGACTACCATGCAGACCTAAATAATATTTTTCTGGCGGTATATCGACGACTGTTTCGGCATCTGGACACGGGGAGAAAAGTCACTTCTTGAATGGAAGGAGTGGCTTAAACACACAACACCCAACCATCAAGTTCACGCTCGATTACTCTTACCTACAAGTCCACTTCCTAGACACGACCGTCATTAGACAACCAAATGGTCAACTAGCGACCACACTCTATTGTAAACCGACAGACACACATAGCTATCTTCATTACACATCATGCCACCCCAAACACGTGACACGCTCCATCCCCTATAGTCAATTCCTCAGGGTTATCAGGATATGTTCAGACCCCGGCGACAGAGACTTGCATCTCGACCGCATGGTCGAACACTTTCTCAAAAGGGGCTACCCGATGAACCTACTTCAGGCCAGTAGAGAAAAAGCTCTCCTCCGACATCGGAGCGAGATCATGATCCCTACAACCGCCACAGGCCAATTTAACAAAATCCCGCTTATACATACGTTCAACCCGCGCAATCCAAAAACCAAGCAAATGGTCCTACACTATTGGGACATCTTACAGCTTTCCCGAGAATGCAGAGAGGTCTTCACCGAGAAACCACTCTTCGGGTTTAGAAAATGCGCAAACCTCAAAAATATTCTGGTTAGAGCTAAACTCACATACCCACGGCCCAATAAGGGCCGCGAAGGATATGTTCCAGCCAATCCACACGATCCATGCCAACGTGAGAACTGCTTCGTCTGCTCCATGATTCGCAAACAAAAGACAGCTACGATCTCACACACAGGCCAAAAGATCAAATTACCGACAGACACAGACTGTCAGTCCCGTAACATCATATATCTCCTCACATGCCTTAAATGTTCACTCCAATATATTGGAGAAACCAAAAGGACCTTCCGTGAGCGATATCTCGAACATGAAAGAAACATACGACTCAAAAAACCGAGTCCCCTACTTCACCATTGGGTACAAGCTGGCCATTCGGCCAACGACATCCTGTTCACACAAATCTTGGAAGTTATCAACAAGGACCCATCCCTTGAATCTTCTACCACCTTCCGACGCAAAAGAGAACGACACTGGATCTATAAGTTTCACACTTTGGAACCGGATGGTCTCAACACACTAGGTTGAGGACCATTTTCTATTCCTCTTTACTAAATAATATTGACTGGTCACGAGTGAGAAACACTCCGTGCCCTCAAGGGTCCTGGATCATAACTGCGAAATACTGTCAATAATTTGACTACTAAACTGAAGAAGGACTTTGTTTCTGACTCAATACAAAATAACATAAATGACCCCAAAAAGTTATGGAAATCCCTAAAAGTATTATCCCTTCTAAAATCAGTGATGGCTCTTCTAAAAGTACGAAGGAAAACAAGGAGATCACCAATGCTGTTGACATGGCCAATTCTTTCAATGAGTTTTTCGCCAGCATCGGAGATACCCTTGCCAGTAAAATCCCCCCTAACCCTCATGTTTTCACACCCTCTGAACGCAAAGTAAATACGGACTTCAAATTTTTACCTATTGCGTCTAACACAATTCTTCAGTTTAGAAGTCTGCCTAATGGAAAATCCACTGGTATAGATGCTCTGAGTACCTGTCTGCTTAGAGATGGAGTATATAAATTTATTATACCAATGACACTTATTTAACTGTTCTTCCTGTCACCATGAAAGTCTTAGAAAGACAGGTGCGTCATCAGTTTTATGATTTCCTGACTGCTCATAACCTTATCACTTCCAATCAATCCGGCTTTCGCAAGCAGCAATCCACTGCCTCTGCCTTAACTCACTTTACTTATCATGTCCTTCAAGATATTGATGCTGATAAGAGCTGTGGCGTCCTATTCCTTGACTTAAAAAAAGCATTTGACACTGTTAACCATGACATCCTCTTGCAAAAACTCAAAATTTATGGTGTTGATGCAACAGAACTTTCATTGTTTCGATACAACCTTTCCGATAGATATCAGTGTACAATCATTAATGGATCCTTGTCTGACCCCAAGGTACTGAAATGTGGGGTCCCCTCCGGATCTATTCTTGGTCCTCTTCTCTTTATTCTTTATATCAATGACCTTCCAGACTCAATAATGCGGATGACACAGCTCTTTGCTACTACGATCAAGATTTTGTCGAGATTGAAAGAATTTTGTATCTTGAGCTCCTAAATATGTCACATTGGTTTCAGACAATTAAGCTTACGCTAAGAGCTAGTAATTCACGCTTTTTGGCTCACCTTCTAAAATGAAAAATCCCAATTATTTGGAAATTAAAATAGACGATGAGATTATTGAACAGGTGACAGTCTTTAAGTATCTGGGCATCCAGCTTGACAATATTCTGTCTTTCGCTAGTCACTTTGACTACACCATTCGTAAAATAAATTCCGAATTAGCTGCACTTGGCAGGGCATCCAGATACATGTACCTGGATACTAAACTCCTTCTTACGCTATATAAAGCTTTGATTCTCCCTCACCTCGACTATTGTGATATTATTTGGGATTCATGTTAAAAAAATCTAAATCTAAATTGCAAATCCTCCAGAACAGCACTGCGCATGATTTTTGCGAGGGACCACAATACGCCCACCACTGAACTCCACAGGAGGGGCAGCTTGCGATCCCTGCAGGAACGGCGCAAGTTTCATTTGGGTATATTTAAGTTTCAGGCAACTAACAATACCTTGCCCGATCACATTTCTGATAAATTTACTTTTGCAGTTTGCAGGGCCAGAATTTCACAAAATTTTCCGAGAATCTATTTGGATTCTTGTCAATTAGTTTTCTTTTTAAAGAAAGACAGGTTCAGGAGAATCTTTACGAGAATGGATTCTCAGATTCTCGCCGAAATTCTGGCCCTGAGTTTGTCAGTGATACAAGGGTCCCACAGCATACTAAGTACAGTATTGTGTGTAAATCCGTTCTTTTTTTCTAAGGCATATCACCAACATGCTTGTAATTGTTCTTTTTCAGATAAGGAGTATTAAGTGAAGCACACAGACATCATGCCAGCACCAGGGTTTGCAGTAGTGGAGCAAGCCACCAGCACATTGAAGAAGGTGGAGGAGTACATAACCGCAGGCATGGACACGGTCACAGATGTGACGCTCGACCTTGTTGAGTACGACAAAGGTGAGTGTTATGCTCACAGACATTTACACTGGGTGTGCGTCAGTTCATCGCTATGTCCTTTGATTGTTTGTCGTTTTTGTAGTGCAGTTATCTGGTTGGTACCCAATTTGGTCATCTGGACATTCTGTTACAGACATACCTGGTTACATATTCTTATGTCACAGTGCCAGAAACTCAGGGAGATACCTAGTGGCCCCCAATTTTTTTTTTTTTTGGGGGGGGGGGCAGTAGATAAATTTTTCAGTGGCCAAAATGAGACCTAAGTGGTCCAAAGGGCCAAAGCTATGCTAGGGGGTCTGGGGGGGGGCGTACCCCCCCCCCCCCCCAAAAAAATTTTGAATTGGAGCATGCAAATGTTGCTTTCTGGTGAGTTTTGAGTGGATCTTGACTTGGCTGATGAAATCACACAATTTGTTGTCATTTGCATGACATAGCCGATTCCTCAATGATCTGGAGCCATGGGCTGCCTGTTTTCCAGGCAGGCTGTACTTTTCTTACACGCTTTGCTTCATACCTGGAAAAGTCAGTAAAATATGAAAAAACGGTCACAAGGAAGTGTTTAATTATGACATTAGAAATATAAATAGAGTAATCGATTTGTAAGAAAAAAGAGAGACTGTAGCTTGTCGAGTTAGTTTTTAGATAAACGAACAACTTTATATTTGGTACAATGTAGTCGTAAAAAATTCCAAATAGAAGATTTATTTAATGAGGGCAGGGAAAAAGGCCTGATTGGATCTTGCAGCTAAAATCATAACATAAAACTGACATGCCCTCTGTGTCCTGAATCTGATATTATTTTATGCTGGTCAGGGCCAAGCCAACTCAATCGCCCTCCACCCACCCCACTCACCCCTCCATATGGGCCAGCTATTTTGAGCATTGATATTGTTTTAGTGTTTGCAATTTGTTTTTCATCCAAATTTCACAGGTTTGCCTCAAAAAGTTCAACTTTTCTTACTGTCATTGAATTGGCTGAGTTTGTCATTGAAAGTCAAAATTTTCAGATGCAAGATTACATGATGATATTCATTGAATGTACTTAAATTTTTCATCACATTTATAGATTAAGATGAAAGAACAAACGAAAAAGAAAACACAACGTTACTGTTTGACAGATAGTAGGTGCACTATATATTCACCCATGTTGCGGTGAGAATTTGTCTGTTGGTAATACGGGGATCACAAAAGAAATGCATCTTTATTTGCATAATTGTTTACGGTTACCACATATTTTCTGCTAGTGAAAGACAAAATGTTGTCACCAAAAATGACTTCAGTTTATATAACCAGGGAACGTTGCTTGAAGTTGATGTTGCCATGATTACCCTTGCAGATTACCACTCGAGCAGCGTGTGCGTATACTGCTACAAACTATGCTACAATATTGATAATAAACATGACACTGGGGCACTGTTATCTTAATCTTCTTGGCTTATAATTAAACATAAACTTATTTCCTGCTTTTACTTTTGGATCCAGTACTCCTACTTGGTGGTTTAAAAAAAAAAACCCACGCCTCCACCATTGCTAGCGCGCTGGTCAATGTACAGTCATATTGTATGTGCAATCTCATTGGTCCGTTAGAAGACAGTCTGACCAATCAAAAACAATATTTTACGTTTGTGTCTTTTCTTCATCATAAAAAAGGTCATGGCCTGTCTACATCTCGGAGATTGCATGTGCGATTGCACATTTTGACATAACAAGGTTGCGACGAGAAAACAACACAAAATTCAAGCTTTTATAATGATTTTATTATATAACATATATATCGCCCAGCTTAAAAAATTTGGGCGACTGTTTAGCGTGGTTTTTACTACATTGGGTCACCCAATTGCACCTTTAGTTCCATTTGGCAACCAGGTGACCGGCCATTTCTGCCACTGGTGTCATCTTGGCGCGGTTGAATGTTACCTGTCAATAGCCAAAATCTGTATTTTTGACATGTACACAATGATAAAGCGACAAGGTGTCAGAAAGACTGAGTTCTGTCATCAAATGTTTATCCATTCTTGCGACATACATAATAAAAACTACTCTTCTGTCTTCTAAGATTACTATTTTGTACACCAATATATAAAGAAATCCTGGTTACACATTTTCATTACATGAGCTTCGACTGCTGCCAGCACCATGGGCGCTAAACGCTGTCAATACGGTTCCCTTACACAAATATAAAAGCATACAAGGTGCTGATAAATTGGCTTGCAATGGGTTTTCTTATACCCTAGAACAGACACTGCTTTCAGGCAAACAGCTTTGGAGTTCCTCCATGTAATAAACTGAAATTGTTTTTTTTGAAAAGATAGTGGACAACATCTGGAGGTTGAGCTGAATAAAGCTAGATGTAAAGAAATGCAAAAACAGCAGTCAAAAGAAAATGGGATCAGCCACCACCCCCCCCCCCCCCCTGACATTTCGAACCCTGGATGGTTCTTCTTCAGGGGTTGGGAGGCTGGTCTAAAATTTATATTGTTAACATGACTCTTAAGTACTGGCAGGGAGATGAAGAAAAAAAATTTGTGAATACACTGGTGATTCGTGCCATAGTTGGCGTGCATTGTGACGTCATATATATTAAAAGTTTATTGAGTACGTTCGTAAGTTGGTTTTGTGCGTAGAAATTGTACTTCTTTACTACCCATGTGTTATAACTGCTTGCAATAATTAGTTCTGCTGCCCCAATTTAAAAAAAAAATATTTGATTGTATTATATTATGATATAATAAAGATTATGCTTTGTTAAAATAAGAAGTAGTCTCTGTTCTTTCTGCTGTTTTTGCGTTTCTTTACTTTTAGCTTTATTCAGCTCAAGCTCCAGATGTTGTCCACTATCTTTTCAACATAACTTTTGGCCAGTCCCATGATAGCGGACCCTGCATTTTTGTTAGATCCATCTGGTACAATGACTAACTGTTTTTGACCACTGTGTTGTTCTACTTCCTCCATTTGAAGTTGCTTTATATTTTGTTCTTGTCGCTTTGTCTCATGTGCAAGTTGTAATTTGGCCAGATATGTCCAGTTTAGATAAAATAAATTTTGGTCACAAATGCGACCCAATTTGGCGACCAGGTGGTTCCGCAACAAATGGTGTTGACTGACCAGTTGTCTCAGCAACGAAGTGAAATTGCATCCATATGACAATGCGACTAACTGAATTGAATGCGATAAGGCGTTACAGAATCATTGACACTGTGGGAGACGTGAAGTTTCACAGCTCTGTGGGCGTGGTGTCACCAACAGTCACTTGCATCTCCTGTATGAATGTTGAGGCATCAGGTATTTGGAACAATGAATACTACATGTATGACTCAGACATTGACTGACATTTCATATTGCAATCAGTAAGAGTACAGAAAACATCTCAAAGTGACTTTTTCCCTCATGGTAGTTTTATGCAGTCTCACTTCAGCCTTCTGACAAGATGGTCCAAAATCTGGCGAATACACACTAAAATGTACAACATATTTAGAAATACATATGCCATAAATTACCTAATTACTGCACCATGTGCTTAGAAAAATATTTATTCTTAAAAGTAGGATGAAAAAACCCTCAATTTTAAGCACACACCGAGTTCCCTGACCTGGGCCGGGTCCAAGATTGAATGTATTCATGGGGAGGCTACGCCAGCATTTAAAAGTGAATGTGCTGTTGTTGATGAGATCGTATACATCAATGCATTGTATGGCACACTCACCTACACATCAGCATGTATATATGAACCAGTAGCCACTTGGGTAGGTGCATTCTTGTTTTTATTTTTATTGATTTTTCAAACCAGAAAAAAAGTGAGATGGGCCTTCAAAATGGATGTGGCAGTTTGTGAGAAGCTATTTATTAATTTGTTTTTGCCTTAGTATGAACCCTGTGGTGTTCTTTCATGTTACAGAGGGCAGTGGCAATAAGGTGAAGTCCCTCAAGGACATGATGCTGAGATATGCCGACATGGAACGAGAGCTGCATCAAGTTTTAGAAGCTGTGGACTTTGTGAAGACTGAGGTACAGTGGATATAAATACGTGCTAATCCCTTCATTATTTCCATAAGTACTGTCTTTTACAGCTTACAGTAAAACCTCCTGAGGTACAGTGGATATACATATGTGCTGATCCATTCATTATTTCCATTCTGATTTTTACAGCTTACAGTAAAACCTCTTTATAATACCACCCCCAGGGTGACTCAATTGAGAACTCTCACAGTGTTTTCCCCAGCTTTTCAAGAGGGCAGGGCACCTTTTTTGTTGTTTTTATGGAAATAGTTCTGAATTTGATCTTATACTCATGGTCAATAGATAAATTGATACATTGTTTTGCCAATTAGTTTAAATTGTATTGAAATTTTATGAGAAAATTAATGTAATTGCCCAGAATATAAAAAAGAAACATGAGAGAAAAGGGCAGGGAGCTAAAGAAAAAGGCAGGGAGCCAAACAAAAGGGCAGGGCAAATCTCCCTTCTAATTTAAGCTACAGGCAACACTGTCTTAAGACAGGTGGTATTTCATAGGAGGTATAAACATAATAAACAAGTTGAAAGTACCAAGCAAAGTATCCTAAAACAAAGTGGTGGTCCATCCCAGGTTTCTTTGTACTCTAGTACTGAGACTTGTGCTTGCCTCTTTTGTGTATATTATATATAGAAACTGTTGACTAAAACTGGAAAAAAAATTCTCCAGTTTGACCACATCTACATGGATTCCTGTCATTACATAATTTCACTTATCCATAATGGCCTAGGAACCATTCCAGATGACCATGAGCCAAATCCTAATGTTTTTTGGATTTGCCTGAAGAAATGTATAAATCAGTGTTTTGACCAGGTACCCGCCCACAAAGTCATCATCCTCCGGTACCCAGATACCCGCAACTTTATATCCTAATATTGCTAGATAAGTTTGTCACAACATTTCTAAGTTTGTGCACTTCTAGGCTGATAGGGCATTCCAGGTACATAACACAATTTCTGCTTAGTGGCTTTGCTCTTTGAAAACTGTGAAAATGTGCGAACATAGCTCATTCACTGGGCTACCAGCCCCATAAATCTCAACAGGAACAAGGCATCACTGCCTAATCCCAAGCGTACTTCAAGTTTAGTAGTATGGAAATATTTCTTAGTGGTTAAAATACATACATGAAGTATTACATTTATTTAAATGTTGAATGTAGTGGGGAAGGCACTATTACAGAGCCAACATGCAGTTTCCCACAAAGTACCTGATTAGTAAGTGATTATTGTGTAAAAATCTGAGTATTTTGTTCTTTGTAAAATAAGCAGGTACCCATTCGGGTACCCGGTTATTTTTTAAATGAATTGTGAAAGGACCACAACAGAATACTACATTTGTATTTCCAATTTTGGCTACAAACCTTTGCAGTCTGGAGTTGTCCCTGGTGGTGAAGTGAACCATTTTTGAAGCTGCAAATTGCATTTGATCATAATTCAGATTTTACAGCATTCCTTAAACAGAAGTGCATGAAATTTGATAAAAAATATGAAGACATTCTTCTGACTTAAATGAACAAATTTTCTTAAGTAATCCACACATCAGTACTGTGGTCCCTCCTTTGAAAGACCACTCCATTAGGAGAGCATCCTCACTTGAAAGGCCATAATTGTAAGGTCTTTCTTCAGTACTTTTTATGTTATTTATACCTCCTTTGACAGATCACTGTATGTGCCCACCTTTTGGTGGCACTAGGGGTAGTCTCTCAAAGGACGGACTACTGTACATAGAATGCTAGATATTGTAATTATTCATCAGTGATTAAAGTCATTCTGATTTGGGAAAGAGGTTACTATATAAAAGCATGGAACTGATGCACCTTATTTTTGACGAGAGACTTGTCATATTCGGTTTGAGAGAATTAGTCTTCAAACTGTGCCAATGCTGTAATTGGACATTTTGGAATACACAGTCAGTGATTCCATTAACTCATTCCATACCAGTCCCTGATTTTTCCGTATATTTACCATATATTTACCTAGATTTTTAGACGACAATTGGGTATTCACATTCATCATGAAATGAGCTTTCGTTCAAGTACCAACATGCCTATTGTCTGAAGTCAGTGGTTCTGGCACTGCCTGGCAAGGGCAGCTGCAGCATGACTTGCCAAGCAGTGCCAGAACCACTGACTAAGGCCTGTGACCATAGTTTGGAATGAGTTAACCCCCAAACACCTACCAAGTGGGGGTATATTACCCTTTCAAAACCTAAAATACCCTGAGAAAATTTTTAAGGGTCGTCGGGTTTGTTTATTTACATGTAAAATTGGTGAAAATTTGGTCTTCCCCTTGTGATGCCCTGAAAAAAATCCTAACAGAAGCACTGATAGTTAGACCTATCTTAAAAACACACTGACACGGATGAAAAAAGCGTGGTCCTTCAAGACAGGTGGTCGCTCACGGAAGTTATTAAATAGCATGAAACTTAGTCAGCAAAGTACCATGAGAAGCCAGTCCTATGAGGACATGGACCATTGTAGAAGTACATTATGTTTTAATTACCATCTACACATCTCTCTAGGGTGACAGAGTGGCACAGGTACAACATTTTTGTTGTTCCAGCTCATGAATGTGTGCCGGTTAAAAGATTAGCATATCATGGCTCACAAATTTGCATGTCTTCTTCGCCAGGACAAGTCAAATTCCAATTAGGGCAAGTTAGAATTGCAAACCACAACTTTCCATTTTTCTAAATGATATTTCCACGGATGGACAAGCCTTCTTGGGCTGGGGCTAGTTAAATGCCAGACTTACTAGTCCTGAGGAATGCTCCTGAAAAACAGAATTGCATAACCCTGCAATTTGTTTGTGTAAGTTAGAGTTTTGTATCTGCTACTCAGCAACAACCTGTAATCAGGATAAAATTTCTTTTGTGCCTTTTACTGTAAGTTTGGAATGGCTAGTTTAATAATACATGTTAATCTTTTGTCAGTCTCGACAGGCAGAAGGAGTCAGCTTGGAAAGTGTATTTGACCAAAAGTTGCAGGAATTGAAGGAGAAGAACTCTAAAAAAGAACTGGAAAAACATGAGAAGTTTGTCGACCTTCACCAAAAAATAAAAGAACTCTTGGATCCAGGTATGCCTATATTTACATTGCAAATGAGCACTTTGTTCATGGCATGATCTTGGTCAACTTGGCTCAGGACTTGCTCTGTTTAAAATTGTATTAATCTTGGTATTGTTACATTCCACTCAATTACAGATGTACTCATTTTCATATATCTACACAAATTTGTGCACTCGTCAGCCAGTGAGCTTGACAAATTAACCCTTTTGCTCTTGAATTAAGCAGCAACAGCTTTCCTTGACATGGGTCTACTCCTATGTTAGCGCTAGCAGTAGCCAAAATAGCCAAATGCTACTAAAACTTCAAAATGGCTATTAAAAGTAGCAAATGGCTACTAAAATTTCCCCAAAATTCTTTATTTTCATGCAGAAATTTAACAAATTTCAAGTCTGTGTAGCTTTCTCCTAGAAAAATTTAAATTTTGGCTACTAATTTTAAAATCCTAGCGCTAACCTAGTAGTCCACGCTAAGGAAAGCCATTGACCAGGGGCATGTTCTGTTCATGGGTCCTGTCTACAACAGACCAGTTCATCGGACCAGGTTTATTGGGTGCACTTGGGGAAGCGCACCCTGCTTTGTTTACATTTTGTGCTCGGCCACGCTGGCCGGATTACACGTGGAAGGATAAGAAAGTAAAACACAGGATGTGCTCGGATTTAACGAAAAATCAAACCGTTAGAAAACTTTAAATGCACGTCTCACCACTGATGTGACATTTTAGGTAAAATGTTTGCACTGTTCAGCACAATCCATGCTGTAATCACTAGCGTTAACCGTGGCATCTGTTGTAAACATATGACAGCATGGGCCCGACTTGGCTATTTGCTGATTAGACAATCAGGCCAATAATGGAATGCATAATTAATTACGGTGTGGAAAAGTTTGGTACGACTCGGTATGAACAGGTCTATTATAAGTCAAGTTGCTTGTCATAACTATTGAAATAAGTTGAGAACATTCATGTAAAGGCCTTTGAGCTGCACCTAGTTTTGGACGGTTTAAGTGGCGACAGGGTTAAGGGGTTAATTCTATGCAATTTGGCTGAGTCAGTAATTTTCTTTTGTGTATGTGTGTGTGTGGATAAGACACTAAATGCCAAAGCCCTCCTTGGGAAAGTTGTAGATTTGAAATGTGCTACTTTGACCAAGGAGCTTCAAAGCAACAGGAGATTACACTCCTGGATTTTGTGGCAATTGGTGTTGTCTGCAAGTGTTATGCAACTTTCCTGTAATAAAAGTGATATGAAATGGTCAAATATTGCAAACATTTTGCATTTCTTTTTATCATGAAGATTGATACAGGTTGTTAGTCAACAGCTTTCCATTGTGGGCAGAAAGTTTGAGTTTATGAATAACCCATTGTAACTTTTGACATTTTACAGACATCTAGGTTCAAATATTCTGTTTCAAATGATTACTATCATATTGTGTCAGATGATTATTATCATATTGTGTAAGATGATTAATTGTATATTGTGTCAGACTCTCACTCACCAGTACCTTTGATTCTGGAATGAATTTGAGTTGGAAATAGTGGGGATTTTTTCCACAGAGAGACCAGGTCTAACAAAGTTCTGCTTTTTTCCTGTAGAGGGAACAGATGCTATATCTCAGTACACTGCCACAATGTCAAAACAGGAGGATGAAGACATTGCTATGACCCAACAAGAGGTCAACACCAAGTGTCCATACACAGCCCAGGAAATGGTGCATCCTGTCCGCAACAAACACTGTGGCCATAACTATGACAGAGATGGGATCAAAGAGTTAATGAAAAACCGACGAAGTCGTGCTAAGTACGTCTGTAAATGTGTTCCATATGTACTATTCAGTTGCCAGCTTAGCTGACTTTTAGGCCATTTGTACGTGGCTGGTGGCCTGTGAATCTGCTGGCTTTGTCACAGATTTCAATTTTTCATTCCCTGGTGAACATATCTAGCTATCAGCTGTCTAATCACACCAGACCCCTTGTAAACAGCAATTAGTGGATTATAATTTTGCAGGGGCACAATAGTGGCATTTGTGTATTTTCCTGGCCTGGTCTGTGATGCATATGGGTAAATATACACCTTGCCCTGCAGCGTGTCACTAGGTAATGAAGTGTACAGGTCATTGAAAACCTGGAAAGTTATAGAATTTGGCTTGTCTAAAATCCAGGCCTGGAGAGTCATGGAATTTGTAAAATTTGGCTGAAAGTCATGGAAAGTCATTGGATTTTGAAGTTGCTCATTTTGAAATTGTATTGCATGTACATGGGAATTTTTTCATTCTTCACAATTTTTCGTAGCATATATTTTATTTATTTATTTTTTTGTTTTGGTTGTTGATCAGGTTCCTGTAGCTACTTCATTGTAAATTTCATGAAATTGTGGAATCTTTCCATTAAGACCCCACACTTGAGTAAAATTATACTCTATAAGTCTTTTTTTAAAGTCATGCAAAAGGTCATGGAAAGTCATGGAAATTGCCAATCAATGATGAGTATGGACCCTGCTTGTAGCCAATGGTGGCCTTTGTGTATTTTCCTGGCCTGGTCTGTGAAGCATACTGGGTGAATATACACCTTGCCCTACAGCCTGTCACCAGGTAATGAAGTGTTGCCAGTGAGGAAGGAAAGTGTTACTGGCTGGGCTGACAGCCAGCAGTAAAAGCCAGCAGATCTAGGGTCTCAGTCTAACAGTGCAGTGCGCTAGGTCTGCCGAAAATGCAAACTATTGGACATATCTGCTCTAAACTGCTCCCAATCCACCTTCAGCCCATCTGAGACATGCCAGAACTTTTATCATTATCGGAACCAATTCAGTCCCTCTGCACATACTTTTAATCAACAAAGTGCCTTTGATTGGGGACACTTTTAAATACAGTGGTACCTGCTGTATGCTACCACTGCCATGTGCAGCCACACTACTTTTAATGGTCACATTGCTGTGACATAGGAGTCAGTTTCTTTCTAAGTTTGCCTGCCATAATAATAATGACATAATAATACTGTGGCTCTCCGCTTCTCTGCCGCGGTCCTGTGTCACTATGTGACACAGGTGGCCTAGGGTAAAAAAAAAAACACCATCCCTCACACACCCTATCCCCGCCTCTAAGGCTCAGGCTTTTCCCATGGGAGCCCCCATGGGAGCCCTTATAAGGGCTACCACCATTCCCATTCCCATTCCCTCCCCTCCCTGTACTCTGGGATTCTAATTTAACCTGTTGTCTTCTAACTCCCATTATTTCATTCCTTTTGTCTTCTAACTCCCACTATTTCATTCCTTTTCTCCCAGCATCCTACCAGGTAGTCCTGTACATTTTTATTATCTTGCTTCACAGAAAGCCACCTTTCAAACCTAAAATCTGTGATATGTGTTCCTCTTCCTGTAAACACCGAACCTCTTCTAAACCCTTGTAATTGTAATCTTCCCTGTGTAACTTTCTGGAAAAAATCTTCCCTTATCTCTCAATATGCATTGCACCACAACAGCCAATGGTCCACTGTCTCATCTGCCTCTTGTCTATACGACTTACACTTTCCATTACTACCTGTTGTCCACTTCTGTTTTCACTTTTCTAGATTGATTACTCTTGCCCTACTTTGAAACAGAAGCTTGGATCCCTTCCCTCCATCCCAACACACACTTTTCTTTGGCTTTTCTAATACCTTGTATGCCTTCAATGTACTTTTTTCCCTGACTCCTCTTTTCCAGTCTTCTTTCCAACCCTCTGTAACAGTCTAACCTATGTATACTTTCCAATCATCCACCTCATCGTATCATTTTAGTTCATATTTCTCTGCTAACCCGTCTATGTCTTTGACCCATCTTGTTTTTTTTCCTTGACTACCTCATTGTAAACTTTCCTGCACCACCTGTCTTTGCTTATTGCTTGTAGATACCCCCAGTACTTTAACTTAGCTTTGGCAATCCTATCTGTGATTTTATTCCATCCTAACTCTTCTAGGACTGCTTCTGTTGCTGTACATGGTGGTGCTTCCAGTATCCATTTCCCCATCTCATTCTGTGCTTTCTCCATTCCCTGGATATCTACCTCACTCACTGAAATCACATCTAAGCCATATATCATTCCTGGTATTGCAACTCTATCCCATAATACTCTTGCTGTGTATGCTCTGTTGAAACTGTTCAGTGCTGTAGCTGAAACATTCCTTTTGTCCGATTCACTTTCTGTTTAATCTTCTCACCTGATACCTGAAAATGCCTTTACCCGTTGCTTTTATCTTAACACCCAGGTATTCATACTCATCAACCTCCCCAATTTCAATTAACTGTTCCCTGCCTTCTGTCAGGTCACCTGCAGTACATGGATGTTGTCACTTTTTCTTGGCACAAGGGATAACCACATACAGCAGGTTTTACTGTACTGTCATTGTGTTCCTTTTTGGTTCATTTAAAATCTGTCCAACTTTAACTTTTGACCCTTGGCAAAAGGTTAACACAGGGCTATGCTGTATCCCCAACTGGCAGTTTATAAAATTGTGTTCAATGCTCACATACTATGAAGTCTTTGAACATACTGACCTCACCACCACACAGTGGGGAAGCTTTCACATTTTTAGGTTTATTTCACGATGGTCTTGTTTTCGTGCTGCAGTGTCTCAGAGCCTGCACTGATTTTGCTGAAATTTGATGAGAAGCACATGCCATATTCATTTCAATAGTAGCACAGTGGGCTAATGCAAAGATTTCCTGGAACAGACATGGTTTTTGCTGAGTTTTGTGATACTGTGCCAGTCTGTGGTCCCTGTCTTGAGAGACCACCCCTAGCGCAGGTGAAAATGTGGTCTCTCAAAACAGGTGGTCTTTCATGAGAGGTGTAATAACATGGAAAAGATAGCATAGTGTTCTGAGACAGCGGTCTTATAAAGATATGCAGTCTCGCATTGGAGGGGTCTCTCAAGACAGGTACCACTGTAATGATATGTCTATATTTACAGTTTCACAAGCACTAACACTTATTGGCCCATGTGACGAATCTTCAGCGCTGATTATTCAAATAGGTCGTATGATGAGCTGACTACATCACAATGAGCCAATACAAACAATCATCTGAATAATATTTGTGCATGTAACCTTTGCAGCAGCAGTGTTTGGCGTAAATTAACCGCATTGTAGTCACATTTAGCCATTAAGAAAGCATTTTACTAATGTAGACAAAGTTCTGAACTTTCCAAACATGCAGTATTTACTGCAGGTGATCCAGTCACATGAAGGCCAGAAACAAGTGCAATTTTACTGTTTTCATGTTGTTTTGCCAATTTTCAATCATTACAGTGAGAATACTCAGGACAGTGCCACTGTGAACATTCCATGTTTACATATAATCTTTACCCACTTGAAAATGCAAGACCAGTGTTTCCAACCCACCAAACTTAAAATACGGCAGATGGAAAGTAAAATTCCAGGAGATTGATAAATTAATATGAAATATACATACATGTAGAAGGACAATTTTGATGAAATTCTGGGAAGTGGCTGACAACAACATTGACATTATGGCTGGCAGTCTTGAACTAAGACTGACATAATGTCAATGTTGCAACATCACATTTGTACAATTATTTATGATTGATTGATTGAATACACAGTTATTAAAAAGTTACAACCAAGGCAAGATTCTATTTTGATACATAATATGTTTATTTCATTTCCAGTACAGATGGGATTGCAATTCTTTGAAGCTTTGATGTCATTGATATGCTTTTTCTCCAGACAAAATAAACCATTAAAATATTGTGATACATATTGTACTGTGAGGTGTTTAGCATAATTCGTATGGTATCTGGACTTAGGCATATCCTTTCACCCCTAATGTATATGGGTCAAAATGTGAAAAATCTTCAACTAAATACTCTTTTATTCTATTTTATTTCATTTATTTATTAATATTTTTTTTTTGGTGGATCTTTTTTAAATTTACTGGGATTATGGAAGAAGTTAAACTCTTGATTGCTAATGATTCTAGTGAAGTCCCATTGTCCAGATGGTGAAACAGCAGGTACCACTCCATGTATTTGAATTGATCTGTTTTATATAATACATGACAGCAGAGCACCAGGACCATAGGCCTCCTTTGTAATGAAATGCTTGATCACGATACAACTTAATTTCTTGCTTGATAGTTTTGAAAAGTGTGAAAATCAGTGCCATATGGATGTTGCATATAGGACATTTGTTTCTGACCAATTTTTTCCTCAAATATTGTTCAATGTTATATCAAGAAACATCTCTGGATATTGAATTAATTTTGTCTTTTACCAGTAAAAATACCAGTCATGGGGAGGGGGGGGGGAGGGCTGGCCCTTTTACAACTGGTGGAGATACTAATTTCTTTTTTATATTTTGCTTGCAGGTGTCCAGTTGGTGGTTGCCCTAATGAGAAGCCTATTGAGATGAGTGATCTGGAAGACAACAAAGAACTCAGGCGCTATATAGAAAACAAGAATCGTCAAGCTGGAAAAAGGAAAAAACGGGTTCAAAACATGCCGTTCTCTCCATGATATGTGGTGCAAACTTTTGTCTCAGAAATATTTTGAATATTAAATGTTTTTTTCAACTTACCAAACGTTCATTAGGTCAGCTGACTTGTCAGTCAGCTGAGCTTATCTTATGGTCCGTCGTCCGTCCGTCCGTCGTCCGTCAACAATTTACATTTTCGACTTCTTCTCCGAAACCGTCCGCCAGATCCACTTCAAACTTGGTGGGGATGTGCCTTGGGTAGGTGTCTACCAAGTTTGTTCAAATGGTCACGGTCCATTGATTTTTGGATTTTAATGATTTTTTTTGTTCCTTGTTGGGCAAATCTTAAAAAATCTTCTTCTTTGAAACCGCTCACCCAATTACTTTGATATCACACAGAAACACTCCCACGGACACCTAGTTCTTAATTTGTTCACCAGGTGGCGCTGCAATTTTTTTCTATTTTTTAATGAATTTTTGTGTGTTTTAGCTATTTTCGACTTCTTCTCCAGAACTGTCCCTCAGATTAAGCTGAAACATGGTGGATATGTTCCTTGTAGAAGGGTCAAACAAAGTTGTTCACTCTGTGGGAATGCTGCAGATTCCTGATTTTTAACGATTTTTTCAATTCGGGTACTTATCGGTCAATGCAGCTTTCCTATTGACTACTATGGAAGTCGATGGGCATTCTAATGCTAATTCACGTTTTTGACTTCTTCGCCAAAACCGTCATCCAGATTAACTTCAAACTTGGTGGGGATGTACCTTGGGCGGGTGTCTACCAGGTTTGTTCAAATGGTCATGCTCCAGTGATTTTTGGATTTTTAATGAATTTTTTTGTTCTTTTTTTGGACAAATCTTAAAAAATCTGTCTCTCTGAAAGCGCTTACTCAATCACTGTGATATCACACGGAAAGACACCTAGGGACTCCCGTGTTCTCAATTTGGTGACCAGGTGGCGCTGCAATTTTTCACTATTTTATTATGAATTTTTGTGTGTTCTGCCTATTTTCGACTTCTTCGCCAGAACCGTTACTCAGATTAAGCTGAAACGTGGTGGATATATTAACTTCAAACTTGGTGGGGATGTACCTTGGGTGGGTGTCTACCAAGTTTGTTCCCATGGTTATGTTCTAATGAATTTTGGTTTTTTTATGATTTTTTTTTTCAAAAATCTGTACAAAAGTTTTAATAGGAAAGTTTTAACGTGGGAATTTCTTGTAATGGTTGTAACTAAAATACTTTTGGCCAGATTTACGTCAAACTTGGTGGGGGTGCGCTTCTACCAAGTTTGTTCAAATGGTCACGCTCTATTGATTTTTGGAATTTTTATGAATTTTTTTTTTGGGGGGGGAGCAAACCTTAAAAACTCTTCACCTCTGAAACTGCTCACCCAGTTGTTTTGATATAGTTTATAGACACTCCCAGGGACGCATAGTTCCCAATTTGTTCACCAGGTGGCACTGCAATTTTTTCTATTTTTTTTTTTTTTTATGAATTTTTTATATGGTTTTGTTATTTTTCACTTGTTCTCAGAACAGTCACTCAGATTAAAGTGAAATGTGATGGATATGTTCTTGTCGAAGGGTCAAACAAAGTGTTTACTAGGTGGCATTGCTTTAGATTCCTGATTTTTAAGTATTTTCCATTTGGGTACTTATCAATCAATGCAGCTTTCCTATTGATTACTATGTAAGTCAATGGGCATTCTAGTGCTAATTCACAGGACAACTGACACAAAATTTACTGTTTACTTGATAACTTGAGATCTGTTTTGAGTTAATACTGTGATGCTGCACATGTTAATGTTTTTGTATGAAGGTCATGCTGAGACAGTACATGAATGACTTTGACCTCGTTTGTGGGGTCACAGTGCAACATACATGAATTTTACTCTTCATTATAACTTGAGAACTACTTGTACCTTGATGTTGGACATGTTAGTGTTCTTGTATAAAGGTCAGACTTACTCAGACCATGGATGACCTTGATCTTTCCCAAGTTCCTAGAGCTGCAAGTGTGATGAATGTCAAGATGAGCTGAGCATGGGCTGTTCACACAGCCCTCTTGTTTTAAAAATTATTGTCCTGGACATTCATAATGTTGCTGAAGTTTCAGTTTAAGGGTACATGACATGTTATGACAGAGGCTTACCAAGTGCTCTACAATGCAAGGAACCACCATGAAAAGTGCTACAATGTACATACTTTCTGAAAGCAAGCCAGCCCAGCGTATTTTGTACTGTCAATGACTTGCAGGGTATTTGTGTTTATACAACAATAATGCAACATTGTCTTCTCTGTTTGGCGCAAAACTCACATCTACTTCTTTATGTGTAGATAGATATGAAAAAAAAATTGTTTTGGAAATACTTTTTTTCTATCATTCTTGAGTTACAAGCCTTTGAAACTGTGAAAACGATGTCTCATGCAGACAACCAAAGGTCCTGTCATATGAATGGCTTTCCCAACAAATCTGCTACAAAAACAAAAGCAAAAAACACTTCAAATGTGTTTATTTTGTTGACATTGTAACAATGAGATTGCAGCAAATTTCAAATGTTATTCAGCGACAGCTAGAAATTGTTTGTGACTCAGTTTGCATGTAAGCCATTTGTTGATGCCACAAAATGGACCATCAAAGGGAAAGCCACCTTCAGCGGGATTTGCCTGACCTGGCATGGCCTTTTATTCATCTGACATCTTGCTAATCAAAGTGACTCTTTCTAGTTGAGTATTCTGACTAGTGTTTTATTTCAAACTTCAGATTTGTGTGTCTTTTTGCAGGGATTTTGGGGCCATAATTGACAAAGCTTGAAACTTATACTGCAGAAGCCTTTCATTAGAAACTTGGCTAAATTGGACATTCACTGACTTTGACCAATTTTCAAGGTCACCAGGGGTCATCATATTTTGACCCTAGCTGAAAGGGTCATCAGGTTGTATGTACCATTATATTTTTGGAGTGTTCGGAAGCGGATAAAGAACACTTGTTGAAAGAGAACAACATTCCTTAATGTTACATGAAACATGTCCAAGTCATATATATAACAGTAATATGTCACGCATTGTAATATAAAATCCAGTGGTGATGTCACTATCATTTCTACTCCTCATTAATTTCCATAGATGGTGAGTTGCAGGGGCTGCTCCACATTTATATCAAATGAAAGTTTTAACTTTGATTCAAGTGCTATCACAATATTTGGTGAATGAAAACAATGGATTTTAAGTTAGTTGATAACCCGGGACCCACATCATTTGTTGAAACTAATGAGTCTCCGTCTGATGGCTTTGGCATCATTTTTTTTTTCTATGATGTGTTCCTTGGTAACTAACCTAGACCTAATGTATGTTTGGTGGAACTAGGTGGCATAAATGAAGGCCCACAAGCCACAAAATGTGTTTTTAATACGGTCTATGCATAAGTTCACCAAGGGGGAAAACCCTGGCGGAGATTCCGATGTCAGAGCCGGGGGCACACAGGTTTCTGGGTAATTTGCGGGCCACTCAGTCTTACCGCACAGGCTACAGCGCTACTGAATTAGTGAATACAGCAAGTAACGAGGAATGAAACGCGGAGCAAGATTTCTTCAAAAAACAGAATCTAAGGTGGCTGAAAAAGTATTTTAAAGACAAAGGAATATCAGTCGATGGAATCAATAATGCGGCAATTTTATTTTTGATATTTGTCAGTTTGACGTTTCTTCCTGGTATCAACTGTTCAATATTATAGTCATTACAGCCCTCTACACAACAGTCAGTGGTGGCTTGCCATGATAATCCGCCTTGCCTCAACGTTGTAACTACCAATGCTTTCAGTACTCCCACCGCCAAAGATCCACAATGGTAAACTTCTATGCACCTCTTGTATTTGGTCCATTCCTGCTTTTCTGTTCACATTGACAGTGTCTGCCATCATGCATTATTGTGACCACTTTTGAGAAGGTGCACAACGTGCCATCTGGTGGCAAAAAATCAGCCCGCATGCCTCTCTTTCGTTATGGGACAACTGCCGGGATTTTCCCGCTTGGTAAACTTATGCATAGACCGTATCGAGACCTGGCTATGACTTGCACATCAACATAAGAGGTTGACCTTATTTGTGTCAATTAAGCTATCTCATCAGAATAAGGCTATTATGGTCACTAGTCAAATACTTAATAGAAAGTTTGAGTGTTATTCACATGGACACATAAATTCGTTCAGTGCAAATTGCAGCAAAGGTGCATCCTTATCCAAATTATCATGCCGATTCCTGATTCAAAGTACTTTTCCATCCATCCCTAAAGAAAAAGACCTTTTCAATCAAGTAACGGGCATTCCTTTAGCTCAGTGGGACGTCAGAATGACACAGGTTAGCAGCTTGCTTTGGACACATGGCACTAGAAGATGTACGGAGGAAAGCTGTGGACACAGGCTTAAGTTTAGCACTGACAGGTCAGGACATGATGGTAAACAATACTCTTTTACTTGTTTTGCGATAAACTGCAATAAGAATGGCACTATAAAAACATTTTGTTATATAACATTACAAATAAATTATATTTTTCAACATTTCTTGTGTGTTTGGTGTTTGGGTCATTTTTGCATATACTTTTGTCATTGCATTTCATACCTTGCCATCCATCCATCCATCCATCCATAAACTTTTATTTGCAAACATGATACAGTCAACCATTTTCATATTAGCCCCATATAACTTCAAGTTTATGAAAATCTTGGTCGAGTTCCATAATGGTGGCACAACCTAAAGTATTATGTAATGCTGATACCAAAATAGGAGAATTTTGAGAATGCTGTATTTCTCAAGTTTTTTATGAATCATTGCAAGACTTGATGGGAATGTCAATCGGGCAAAATGACGAAAACATGCCAAAATTTGATGGGCCCCCTAAAGTACTATACAAGATATTGATCAAAAGGTGTAAACACAATAAATTAATTATGTTGACGAAGAATAATGCTGATTGCACCAAATGTACCACATGTGTATCATATCGGAAGTAACCAGTTGCATAAAATTAATGACCATTGATCTACTTTTTACCTCAGCTGACTTGTCAGTCAGCTGAGGTTTTTTGAGGGTCCATCATCCGTCCGTTGTCCGTCCGTCGTCCACAATTAACATTTTCGACTTCTAAACCGGCAGCCAGATTCACTTCAAACTTGGTGGAAATGTGCCTTGGGTGGGTCTCTACCAAGTTTGTTCAAAGGGTCGCGGTCCAGTGATTTTTGGATTTTTAATGAATTTTTACCTCAGCTGACTTGTCAGTCAGCTGAGGTTTTTTTGAGGGTCCGTCGTCCGTCCGTCCGTCTTCCACAATTCACATTTTCGACTTCTTCTCAAAAACCGTCAGCCAGATTCACTGCAAACTTGGTGGAGATGTGCCTTGGGTGGGTTTCTACCAAGTTTGTTCAAATGGTCACGGTCCAGTGATTTTTGGATTTTTAATGAATTTTTTTGTTCTTTTTTGGGTAAATCTTAAAAAATCTTCTTCTCCGAAACCGCTCACCCAATTGCTTTGATATCACACAGGAACACTCCCTGGGACTCCTAGTTCTTAATTTATTCACCAGGTGGCGCTGCAATTTTTTCTAATTTTTTATGAATTTTTGTGTGTTAAAGCTATTTTCGACTTCTTCTCCAGAACCATCACTCAGATTTAGCTGAAACATGGTGGATATGTTCCTTGTAGAAGGGTCAAACAAGTTGTTCACTATGTGGGAATGCTGCGGATTCCTGATTTTTAACGATTTTTTCAATTCGGGTACTTGTCGGTCAATGCAGCTTTCCTATTGATTACTATGGAAGTCGATGGGCATTCTAATGCTTTCTCGCATATTTGACTTCTTCTCCAAAACCGTCATCCAGATTAACTTCAAATTTGGTAGGGATGTACCTTGGGTGGGTTTCTACCAATTTTGTTCATGTGGTCATGCTCCAGTGATTTTTGGATTTTTTAATGAATTTTTTTCTTGTTTTTTTTGGACAAATCTTAAAAAAGCTTCTTCCCCGAAACTGCTTACTTAAATGCTTTGATATCACACAGGAAGACATCTAGGAACTCCTTGTTGTTAATTTGTTCACCAGGTGGCGCTGCAGTTTTTTTTCTATTTTTTTTTTGTTGTAAATTTTTGTTTGCTATAGATACTTTCGACTTCTTCTCCAGAACCGTCACTAAGATTAAGCTTACACTTGGTGGATATGTTCCTAATGGAAGGGCCAAACAAAGTTGTTCACTGTGTGGGAATGCTGCGGATTCCTGATTTTAAATGATTTTTTCAAGTCGGCTCCTTTGGGGTAAATGCACCTTTCCTGTTGATTACTATGTAAGTCAATGGGTATTCTAATGCTAATTTACATTTTCGAACTCTTCTCCAAATCCATCATCCAGATTTACTGCAAACTTGGTGGCAATGTACCTTGGGTGGGTGTCTACCAGGTTTGTTCCAATGGTCATGTTCCAATGAATTTGGATTTTTTTATGATTTTTTTTCAAAAACCTCTACAAAAGTTTTAATGGGAAAACTTGACATGGGAATTTCTTGTAATGGTCATAACTTAAATAATATTGACCAGATTTACTTCAAACTTGGTGGGGATGTGCCTTAGGTGGATCTCTACTAAGTATGTTCAAATGGTCACGCTCTATTGATTTTTGGATTTTTTATGAATTTTTTTGTTTTTTGGGGGGGGGCAAACCTTCAAAATTCTCCTCTGAAACCGCTCACCCAATTGCTTTGATATCGTACATAGACACTCACGGGGACACCTAGTTCCCAATTTGTTCACCAGGTGGCGCTGCAATTTTTTTTTTAGGAATTTTTTGTATGGTTTTGATTTTTTACCTCAGCTGACTTGTCAGTCAGCTGAGGTTTTTTGAGGGTCCGTCGTCCGTCGTCCACAATTCACATTTTCGACTTCTTCTCAAAAACCATCAGCCAGATTCACTTCAAACTTGGTGGAGATGTGTCTTGGGTGGGTCTCTACCAAGTTTGTTCAAATGGTCACGGTCCAGTGATTTTTGGATTTTTAATGAATTTTTTTTGTTCTTTTTTGGGTAAATCTTAAAAAATCTTCTTCTCCGAAACCGCTCACCCAATTGCTTTGATATCACACAGGAACACTCCCTGGGACTCCTAGTTCTTAATTTGTTCACCAGGTGTCGCTGCAATTTTTTCCTAATTTTTTATGAATTTTTGTGTGTTATAGCTATTTTCGACTTCTTCTCCAGAACCGTCACTCAGATTAAACTGAAACATGGTGGCTATGTTCCTTGTAGAAGGGTCAAACAAAGTTGTTCACTATGTGGGAATGCTGCGGATTCCTTAATTTTAACATTTTTTTCAAGTCTGGTACTTGATGGTCAATGCAGCTTTCCTATTGATTACTATGTAAGTCAATGGGCATTCGAATGCTAATTCACATTTTCAACTTCTTCTCCAAAACCGTCATGCAGATTTACTTCAAACTTGGTGGCAATGTACCTTGGGTGGGTTTCTACCAATTTTGTTCAAATGTTCGTGCTCCAGTGATTTTTGGATTTTAAATGAATTTTTTGGTTCTTTTTTTGGACCAATCTTAAAAAATCTTCTTCTCTGAAACTGCTTACCCAATTGCTTTGATATCACACAGGAAGACATCTAGGGACTCCTTGTTGTTAATTTGTTCACCAGGTGGCGCTGCAGTTTTTTTTTAAATTTTTTTATGAATTTTTGTGTGTTATAGCTATTTTCGACTTCTTCTCCAGAACGGTCACTCAGATTAAGCTTACACTTGGTGGATATGTTCCTCATGGAAGGGCCAAACAAAGTTGTTCACTATGTTGGAATGCTGCGGATTCCTGATTTTTAATGAATTTGTTCAATTCGGCTCCTTTGCGGTAAATGCACCTTTCCTATTGATTACCGTGTAAGTCAATGGGCATTCTAATGCTAATTTACATTTTGACTTCTTCTCCAAAACCATCATCCAGATTTACTTCAAACTTGGTGGCAATGTACCTTGGGTGGGTGTCTACCAGGTTTGTCCCAATGGTCATGTTCCAATGAATTTGGATTTTTTTATGATTTTTTTTGTTCAAAAATCTCCACAGAAGTTTTGATAGTAAAGTTTAACATGGGAATTTCTTGTAATGGTCATAGCTTTAATAATATTGACCATTTTTTCTTCAAACTTGGTCGGGATGTGCCTTGGGTTGATCTCTACCAAGTGGGTTCAAATGGTCACGCTCTAACGATTTTTGGATTTTTTATGAATTTTTTTGTTCTTTTTTGGAGCAAACTTTCAAAATTCTCCTCTGAAACCGCTCACCCAATTGCTTTGATATTGTACATAGACACTCCCGGGGAGGGTCAAACAGTTGTTTACTAGGTGGCACTGCTTTGGATTCTTGATTTTTAAGGATTTTCAATTCGGGTACTTATCGTTCAATGCAGCTTTTACTCTTGATTACTATGTAAGTCAAAGGGCATTCTAATGCTAATTCACAGGACAACTGCGGGAAATTTACTGTTTACTTGATAACTTGAGATCTGTTTTGAGTTAGCTACACATGTTAATTATTCTGTATGAAGGTCATGCTGAGACAGTACATGAATGACCTTGACCTCGTTTGTGGGGTCACAGTGCAACATACATGAATTTTACTCTTCATTATAACTTGAGAACTACTTGAACTTTGATGTTGCACATGTAAGTGTTCTTCTATAAAGTTCAGACTTACTCAGAACATGGTGTCCTTGATCCTTTCCCAAGTTCCTAGAGCTGCAAGTGTGATGAATGTCAAGATCAGCTGAGGCACGGGCTGTTCACACAGCCCTCTTGTTTCACTTGTTCTCAGAACCATCCCTCAGATTAAGCTGAAATGTGATGGATATATTGTTGTGGAAGGGTCAATCAGTTGTTTACTAGAAGCACTGCTTTGGATTCCTGATTTTTAAGGATTTCAATTCGGGTACTTATCGTTCAATGCAGCTTTCCTATTGATTACTATGTAAGTCAATGGGCATTCTAATGCTAATTCACAGGACAACTGACACGAAATTTACTGTTTACTTGATAACTTGAGATCTGTTTTGAGTTAGCTACACATGTTAATTATTCTGTATGAAGGCCATGCTGAGACAGTACATGAATGACCTTGACCTTGTTTGTGGGGTCACAGTGCAACATACATGAATTTTACTCTTCATTATAACTTGAGAACTACTTGAACTTTGATGTTGCACAATCATGTAAGTTTTCTTCTATAAAGGTCAGACTTACTCAGAACATGGTGTCCTTGATCCTTTCCCAAGTTCATAGAGCTGCAAGTGTGATGAATGTCAAGATCAGCTGAGGCACGGGCTGTTCACACAGCCCTCTTGTTTTGTTCTTTTTTGGGTAAATCGTAAAAAATCTTCTTCTCTGAAACCGCTCACCCAATTGCTTTGATATCACACAGGAACACTCCCTGGGACACTTAGTTCTTAATTTGTTTACCAAATGGCGCTGCAATTTTTTCCTAATTTTTTATGAATTTTTGTGTGTTATAGCTATTTTCGACTTCTTCTCCAGAACCGTCACTCAGATTAAGCTGAAACATGGTGGATATTTGCCTTGTAGAAGGGTCAAACAAAGTTGTTCACTATGTGGGAATGCTGCGGTTCCTGATTTTTAACGATTTTTTCAATTCGGGTACTTGTCGGTCAATGCAGCTTTCCTATTGATTACTATGGAAGTCAATGGGCATTCTAATGCTAATTCACATTTTCGACTTCTTCTCCAAAACCGTCATCCAGATTAACCTCAAACTTGGTGGCAATGTACCTTGGGTGGGTTTCTACCAATTTTGTTCAAATGTTCATGCTCCAGTGATTTTTGGATTTTTAATGAATTTTTTTGTTCTTTTTTTTTTTTTTGGACAAATCTTAAAAAAATCTTCTTCTCCGAAACTGCGTACCCAATTGCTTTGATATCGTACATAGACACTCCCGGGGACACATAGTTCCCAATTTGTTCACCAGGTGGCGCTGCAATTTTTTTAGGAATTTTTTGTATGGTTTTGCTATTTTTCACTTGTCAGAACTGTCCCTCAGATTAAGCTGAGATGTGATGGATATGTTGTTGTGGAAGGGTCAAACAGTTGTTTACTAGGTGGCATTGCTTTGGATTCCTGATTTTTAAGGATTTTCAATTCGGGTGCTTATCGTTCGATGCAGCTTTCCTATTGATTACTATGTATGTCAATGGGCATTCTAATGCTAATTCACAGGACAACTGACACGAAATTTACTGTTTACTTGATAACTTGGGATCTGTTTTGAGTTAGCTACACATGTCAATTATTCTGTATGAAGGTCATGCTGAGACAGTACATGAATGACCTTGACCTTGTTTGTGGGGTCACAGTGCAACATACATGAATTTTACTCTTCATTATAACTTGAGAACTACTTGAACTTTGATGTTGCACATGTAAGTGTTCTTCTACAAAGGTCAGACTTACTCAGAACATGGTGTCCTTGATCCTTTCCCAAGTTCCTAGAGCTGCAAGTGTGATGAATGTCAAGATCAGCTGAGGCACGGGCTGTTCACACAGCCCTCTTGTTTAAAGTCACAGAGGGAATGCATTTCACAATTTTTTTTTTTTTTTTACCTCTGCTGACCTAAGGTTGCAGAGCTTCTAGGATTGCTCATGTCCGTCCATCCATGAACTTTTCAGTTGTAAGTAAGACACCATTCACAGTTTTCAAGTTAGCCCAATATAACTTGCAGGACTTTGGGGTGTATGAAAATTTGGGTCCCCTTGGATATTGATGGCGCCAGCTACAATATTATGTAATATAGGGGTCAAAATCTGAATTATCTTGTGAACACTTTAGCATCTGTAATTTTTGGCAGATATTCAAATTAGTTGGGATTGTGCAGCAGGTCAATGTCTAAGCCGCCAATGACACAAGTGGGGCCACCTATAATTTGATGGAAATTATGAGCCAAAATATGTTTTAAGATATAAAATTCCATATTTGGAGAAGTAATTCGATTTGGCATGCCAAATTTATCAGACATATAGACCATGTCCAATCAGGGTTCGCACAGGTCCTGGAAGTGCTTGAAAGTACTTTAATTTGCTACATTCATCTTCAAGGCCTTGAAAATCCAAAAGATTGGACAAAGGTCATGGAAAAGTCCTTGAATTTTATTTTCAAGCATCACCCAATGAGGCAAGAAATATGAATATTTTCCACGAAATTTAGCATTTATGAACTTTAATCACATTAAGATGAACACATTATGCTGTCATTTTCCTTTGAAGTGGCTGGCAAATTCCATTTGTCAAAATGTAACCTTGCAAATAACAAAGTATCTTGTTGCTTTTAACCCATGCAGGTTAGACAGTTCTTATCAAATCAGGCCTAACCAATTATGTGAACCATATTTACATGTACAGCCTACTTTCAGGGACAAATACACTGTATCAAACATACAGGTAACAAAGTACATCAGCTTCGTAGAAAAGAATTTGGGCCATTCTTGTGAAAAATTTGCATCGGGATAGGTACATCTTCGGGTCTAGTTTTACCCATATGTAGTTTTAGCAATTTTATAGATATATAGAGTCAATTTCAGGAATACAACGCATACTGGCCTACATAAGTCACAGTAAACTCGTAAAATAATCCATATTGAATTTATCTTTAAAAAGGAATTTTGGTAATATGATCCACATATAGGCTTCTTTGTAAGTTTGGGGAAAGTCTACTGCCTATTTCAAAAATGGAGTCCAATTCATATGTGGTTGGAATAAATGTGGAGTAATATGCATTGGTCTTAGTAGACGGTTGAAAAGTGATTATATAAACAATTTGTCCTTTTCTATTGCTGGATCTGGTCCTTGAAAACTTGATTTAAGTTCTTGGAAAAAGTCCTTGAAAGTCCTTAAATTTACTTTTCATGAACCTGTATGAACCCTGTCCAATGCTACAATGTTTTATATCATTGATTGTAACCTATTTTTGTGAGGTCGGCATGCCTGTAAAGTTGAAAGGGGTGATTTTGTAATGGCAGAGTGTAGCTTGGACATCAATGGCAAAGCGAATTGAGCCTCCAGATCAAAAGAGCATTTGATTACATTGTACAAAAAAAAAAAAAAAAACTGTACTTGGTGACCTACTTTTTGGGTCCCCATGATCCAGTATTTATGGAGTTGGGCACTTGTCCAAATTTATTGTGTTTTTTTCCCAATAACTCATAACGTTATTACACGATTGGAACAGATCATGTATGGAAAGCTGAATGTGGGGTGCACATGCTGAACATTATTAAAATTATGTTACCGTGATACCATCTACAGTTTTCAAGATAGCCCACTATACTTTTTAGGACTTATACACTGTATAAAAATCTAGGTCCCTTTCGATATTTGTGGTGCCACCTACAATATTATGCAGTATGGATCAAAATTGGAAAATGTTGTAAACACTACCGTTTTTAATTTTTGGCATATCTTCACGAAATTTGGTGGGATTGTGGGGGGAGTCAAAATCTGAGCTACTAGTGATACTAGTGGCGCCACCTATGATTTGACGGAACTCATGAGTGAGTCAGAACGTGTTTTAATACATAAAATTCCATATCTGGAAACGTAATTAGATTAGAATTGCCGAATTTATAGGAGATATATACCATGTCCAATGCTAGAATGTTATATAATATCAGTGATCTTGATCTATTTTTTGTGAGGTTGGCATGCCTGTAAAGTTGAAAGCGGTGATTTTGTAATGGCAGGTGTAGCTTGGAAATCAATATCAATATCCGTGCAGCTTTAGGCCCATGGGCCTCTTGTGTTACATAATCTGGGTGACCTTAATCATCTGTCGCAAGGTCACTGAGAACATACAGCGAAGGACTCGCTCACTGTCTTGGCACATGCAACGATATCCATCACAGGAGGTGCGCAAATCAGCTATGATTACATGGTGAGCGAAGTGCCATTTGGTGGACAAATGAGACACCAAAATCACATAAGCTTTATATGTTCAGAATCCACTTGAGGACTCGCAACTTTGAAATGAAGATGTAGGTGTAGCCAAGGTGCCAGTAGAGCATAAGACCCATGGGCCTCTTGTTTTTGTTATAATCGCCACAACTGGACATACGTACATGTGTCAATATACTGGTGTAGAAACATGATACAGACAACTGTCCAGACAGTGAGTCATTTTGGTGCCACGGATGGTATGAAGTAGAAATAGCATTGCAGGTGTAAAAAGTACATTAAATTCAAATATGCATTGGGCCAATGATCATTTTTTTCAAATTTTGGATGACATGAACTTAATTTTCAAGGTCATTAAGGCTGTAGTAAAGGATGGTTATTTCTACCTTTTGAGAAATATGAAGCCTAACAACACAGAATGTACCACCAAATTTAATGTGTATTACCAATAGAAATTTGATATTGCATAATATGGGTGACCTTGACCTACTTTCTCTAGGTCACAGATGGAATACATATCAGGAAATGATATTTTTTTGTTATGGTCATTACATTAGACCTTTGCTGGTGTATCGGCATACCATCATGGGAAAATAATACTTAGGCAGAAGTCTATGATATACAGAGTCGTGGCTATTTTGATTATAAATTGCACTGGAACTTGCAAATTTACACCAAAATCCCAATGTGCAAATTTTATGAAATTGTGAGTGAATTTGCAGAAGTGCCAAGTTGCCAAAAATATTAAACGGGTGCTCAAGCTGAAAAATGTTGCAAAAAGCGTGAGTCCTATTACATGTATATTATAATGGAGGAGACTGGTAAAAAAGTGGGAGAAGGACAAATTTAGGTGATTTATATCATTAGAAAAACTGCAGATCTCCCGCCAAATCCAGAGACTTGGCACCTCTAAACCTTGACATATTTTTCAAGGTCATTAAACAGGTAGCAGAAGACACTAAATTTGACCTGTTGACAGACAAAGTGAGCAATACCGCATCTACCACAAATGTGTACCATATGTAGAAGTTTGATATTGCAATATAGGTGACCTTGACCTATTTTCTCAAGGGCATAGAGGGAATGTGTATCATGAAATGATGTTATTGTGATTATTGTGATACCCATGGCATAAATTTAGATGGAACTGCACAATTGACACCAAATATGATTAGATTAGTGGTAAAATTTTGTAATATGTTGTTTGACATTCACCTATTTTTGAAGGTCACTAGGCACTTATCAAAAAATTCAATATAGCGATTACATAAAGAACAAGGGGCAGGATATCAAGCGCAGCACAAATGTGTGATGAAGTGGAAATTTGATGTTGCATTATATGGATGACTTTAACTTATTTCTCATGGAGGGAATGTATTTCAGGAAATGAATTTTTTGTGATAGTCATCAGATTATATGTCAGCAGAACATTAGGTCGATGGGCTTCTTGTTGATTTCTGAAAAATTGTTGGCAGGATATTCCTGAGATGTGGTGGAGATAGATGTGCTTTGGCTAGGTCGTTGCCAAGTCTGGCCATACAGCCATACAGCAATGGATTTTGCATATCCAGAGTTTATTATTGGTTTGTGGGGGAGGGTGCGGATCTCCAAAAATGATCTCTAAAATATCATGACTAATTGGTACCAACTTGGATCACACTGCTGCACCTTGATTTGTCCAATGTTCAATTTTTTTTATTTTTTTTTTAGGTGTTGCTGACTGCCCAGTCAGACTGAGCTGTAGGAAGCCAGCTCACTCAACATTAACCATTTCAGCTTTGAGACTACCCAAAAATTATTAAAGAGAATTGAGCCTCCAGATCAAAATTGCGCTTGATCACATAAACATAAAACTACTTGGTGACCTGCTTTTTGGGTCACTGTGACCCAGTAATTATGGAGTTTGGCGCTTGTCCAAGTTCATTGTTTTTCCTCAACAACTCGAAAAGTTGTTATCTGATTTGAAAAAACAGACTTTATATGGAAAGCTGGATGTTGGGCGCATATTTTGAACATAACAAATCTCTAATTCGAGTTGAAGAACAAGGTCAAATGGCCAGTTTGAATATAGGGGTCATCTCATGAATGCTTTACACCCCACAATTCTTGAGATGGGCCCATGTAACTTATTATAAAGAGTTATAAAGTGTATATAAATCTGTCAACATCAATGTTGGTGGCGCCGCTTATGGTATGATGTAATATACAGGTCAAAATGTGAAAATGGTGTAACCGAAGTACTGTCCATAGTTTTCATGTAGCCCAATATAACTTTCAGGACTTGTAGGGGGTATAAAAATCTAGGTTCTTTTCGAAATTGGTGGCGCCACCTACAATATTATGCGAACTCTTTACTCTCCATAAGCTAACCTGTCCCTGTCTAACTTATATACATGGAAGTACTATTGTCCATATTGCACACGTTCCTCTGTAAAATTTTGACATAGGCTGTATTAGCCCAAATAAATTAAAGGGTCTTCTGCGGGTAACTACTCAACATATTTCGGAGCCTTTTACCCGTACATGTCTCTCTGAGTAGCGGCTCCTTGTCTAAGCTACATATTCAGCAAAGACAACCCAGGCCAGTACAACAAACTCAATCAGAGACCCAAGTGGCCCCAAAAGTCCGTATTTTTTTTTCAGTGGCCCAAATGTGACCTACCTGGCCCAAAGGCCCGAAGGCATGCTAGGGGGGTCTGGGGCATCCCCCCACCACCACGATTTTTTTAAAATTTAAGCATGCAGAATGGTTTATCTGGGGAGTTTCTAGTATCTTGCCTTCCCATGGTTAACGAAATCACATTTTAATCATTATTGTACTGATTTGGCTATTTTCCCTCAGATGTACAAAAATCAGATGAAAATTAGCAAAAATTAGTAAAAAATAATAAAAAAGAAACATCTTATCAATTTAGATAAGACAAACTTTGCATTCATACATGTAAGGCTTTAGAGAATTTTTGACACAAATTACGGTTATTAATTCAGGGAAAATTAACAGATAAATTATCCAGCAATTAAGAGTTGTGTATTTTCTCTACAAAAGCAAGAAGAAAAAATCGATTAACATAATCACTAGGCCTGAATTTACTTAACTTTTATCACTGAATGTTCATTGATAATATTTTATACACACATATGCAAGGGTGGTGCAATATAATTGCTGAAAGCACGCCAAACTTTGATGCATGAAATGGGAGTACCAAATTCCTAGGGTATCTTGCCTTGGCTTATTTCCATGATGGACCACAAGAAGGAAGTAGCAGAAATGCAAGTATGAAATCGGAAAAAATATTAAGTTGCTTTGCACAGGTTTGTAGCTGACATGCTTTTATTATATATGAATTAAAAGATTGATCGAAATTTTTAATAAATTAATATATATAATAAATATAAGCACCAAAGGCGCATTTTTTTAACTGCAGGGACCTGCTAATTTTGATTAAATTGCAGGTCCCTGATAACACTAAGATGCTGAAACTAAAGATATATAAAGCGGTCTCTCTCCAGTAGCAATACTCCCATCTCATGCATCAAGAAAGATTTCACCTTATTTTTGAAAATGTTCATACATTCACTCTCTTTGATATACCTTGGCAGGTTCTGCATGCGAATAGGTATAATCATGGCACAGTAGTACCTGCAATTACCGACCCCAGTCCCCACCTGGTCAAAACGACCAGATTTGCTTTGTTAAATGACCTGACGCGCAAGACCACGGTGCTGTCTAATTGCAGCAGCAAATTTACATTCCCTGGTTCATTTGCTCAATAAACTACCTCACATGAAAAACACTTATTTTGGCAAAATTCTGTAACATGTTTCAAGAACTGTGATGCAAAAAAAAAAAGTCGTCAAAATCAACCGTAACTGAGTTGTAAGACTAAGTTAACAGAAAAGCTGGCAACGTGTGCCGTTATTTTGCAGTAAAGTCAACTAAAACACAGCTTTTTATTTCAATTTGTCTGGACGGTCAACTTGGACCCGGGAAAAGCATAGCTGCCGCATATATAGCCACGATGAGCGCGGTATCAGTATCTGGTGTCCTACGTTTCAGGTGTCTGTTCTCCGAGTTACCAGAGAGAAAGTCCTCAACGTATTTTTAAAGGATGACTTACAATCCTAACCTTAATATGCCCGCTCGGTTGTGTTTGTAGCAGTTATCAGCGCTAGTTATAAATTCAAAAACAACACGAAGGCATGCACACACATACACACACCTTGAGCGCCCATTTAAACATGACGTAATGCATTGTGGGAAAGGAAAATCACAGCGAATCGTGGCCACGTGTTTTCAGTACGGTTCCAGGTGACTGTTCGCCGAGTTACCAGGGCAAACGGTCGTTAAAGTACTTTTGAAACATGACTTCCTATCTTAACTTTAATCTGCCCCCTCGGTTGTTTTATATATATATATATATATATATATATATATATATATATATATATATATATATATATATATATATATATATATATATATATATATATATATATATATATCATCGTTAGTTACAAATGCAAATGCGACGCGTCACGCTCGAGCACTATTTTCAACATTGGGCAATTAATGCATTGACAGCGGGACAGTCTCACAAAAGTACACTTGATTTGGATATCAAAGTGAATTGCGGCCACAGCATATATATCATTATTGATGCTCTGAAATAATTGCAAAATATAAAGTTTCGGTTTCATATGTTACAACCCTCTTCCCACCCCCACTTGGCAAGATCGTCCCAATTCTCCTTTACAAACATTGACATTGGGTGCGGAACTCACTATTTTCACAACGGCAGCCAAGTCGGTTGGATATTTTGAAGAGGTAGCGTCCAAAATATATGTGTGATTAGTGTTTTGGGAAGGTTAATTTGTCTAGTGAATGTAATGTACACTACCATCCATGTATAGAGAATCCAAGAGTGTGTTAGGTTTAGCAATCATAGCAGCAGTGATAAGAGTCCGCCAAGGTTCCCCAACTTCATGTTTTTTGTTTACTGTTTTTGTGAGCGACCTCATCCGCAGCTTTAAAGAAAAATGTGTGTGGGACGATTTTCTCAAATGGATGCATGTCTTAATGCTGATGGACGGCACTATCATATTCGCCACCTCAAAAGAGAAATGTATTGAAAAACTAGGTATTTTAATGCAATTTTTTATCAAATCAGGTATGGTAATCAATGAGGCAAAACCAAAATTCATGGTTGTAAATGGAACTCCCGAAGAAAGATTGCCACTTATTGGTAGGTGCAGACAAGACACTAAAAGTTGAACATTCTGAGCAGTATGTGTACCTGGGTAGCATGCTTACATGTGATGGTAGCACGGTATCCGCTGTGAGAGAACATGCTAAATCTGTGAAAAAAACATTTGTGAAAGCTTGTATCTTTTTTCAGCAAGAACCCGGAAATGCCATTCAGTGTGAAAAGGAAGGTTCTGGGTGCTGCATTCATGGCTTCAATATAATATGGATGTGAAAGTTGGTTAAACGTCGGGCTAAGAAGTGTAGAAAACATTACATGAGTGCGTTAAAAGCCCTACTAGGCGCAAGAACGTCGACTGCTAGTAACCTGTGCTTGGTTGAGCAGGCTACTCTATGCTCAAAGATTTATTTGAGTATAAACAAACAGAATTTTTTCAGGATTTCAGAATTTTTACTTGGACTGAGTGATGTCGATAGAAGACAGTTTACACCAAGCCAAACAACGTGTATCTGAGTCTGAGAAATCAAAGTTTGTGACTTACAGGCAGATCAACTCTTTGCTACAGGTACATGATGTATATACTGGGGATATAAGTACTTTTGTACCCGAGTACTTAAGAGTATCATTTTCACGCGTCCGCCTGTCTGCGCACAGGCTAAAGGTTGAAACGGGGAGATGGGCCCCGCATCCCCTCTGGACCAGAGGTTGTGCACGTGTGGAAGTGTTCAGGACGAGGAGCACGTTATGCAGCACGACCAGATTTGTCCGGAGTTTTTCTCGGACCCTACGACTCCGAAAACCACCAAACTTGCCATGGTAACTGACCTAAAGTGGAATAAGACACCTGACTTGCAATAGTCAGGATGTGTAAAATTATGTAAATTAGGGGTAATTAAATTTTAAAAGCTCCATATCTTCCATACTATTGCAGACAGACACAAAGTTCTAACTTCCACGTAGGTTTGAGACATCTGTCGATGGACAGAGAACAAAAGTTAGAAGTGCAACTAAATGTGGCAAGTTTGAAGCTTTTTTGCCGTGCTAATTATGTTTGCGTGCCAACCCAGACATATTGTTCTTTCTTATTTCCTTTCTTTCTTTCTTTCTTTCTTTCTTTCTTTCTTTCTTTCTTTCTTTCTTTCTTTCTTTCTTTCTTTCTTTCCTTCCTCCCTCCCTCCCTCCCTCCCTTCCTTCCTTCCATCCTTCTTTCTTTCTTTCTTTCTTTCTTTCTTTCTTTCTTTCTTTCTTTCTTTCTTTCTTTCCGCCAAATTTGTCCGGAGCTTTTCTCTAACACCGTGCAAGCTACACTGTTTCAACTTAGGATGGTAATACACCTGGTAGGGAAGTTGTCTCTCTGATTTGGAATAGTCATGATGTTCAAAATTATGCTAATAAGGGGCAGTTAAATTTTACAAGCTCCATATCTTCAAAACTATAATAGATATATACAAAATTCAAAGTTCAGCATATAGGTTTGTGACATCTGCCAATCTAATGGACAGTAAACAAAGGTTGGAAAATTTTAAATTCTGCTATTTAAAGCAATTTGAAAATTTAAATCTTGAATATCTTCAAAACTATAATAGTTAGAGATGCCATTCCAAATTCAATATATAGATTTGTGATGGAGGTGCATCCAATGAACCATGAACCAAACTTGTAGGACTTGCATTTATGCAAATTAGATGTTTACCTAAAATTTAAGTCGTGAATATCTTCAAAAAATATTATAGATACAGATGCCATTTTTACTTCTGCATATAGGTTTCTGCTACAGGCGCATCCAATGAACCATGAACCAAAATTGTAGGATTTGAATTTATGCAAATTTGGGGAATACACAAAATTTAAATCTTGAATATCTTCAAAATTATTATTGATAGCGATGCCATTCTAACTTCAATACACAGGTTTGTGCTATAGGTGCATCCAATGAACAATGAGCCAAAGTTGTAACATTTAAATTTATGCAAATTAGGTGAATACACAAAATTTCAATCTTGAATATTTTCAAAACTGTTAACAAAATTTCAGTCCTGAGTATCTGCTAGAGTGACCTTGAAAGGTCAAAGCTAGACATGTTTACCTATAACATTCTGCGACACTTTTCACCATCTTGGCCATACTGGTAACATGCCATCACACATTTGAGCTGATGTCACAGATAGGAGGCAGGTTGGTCAACGCAGCACTTCCCTGCTTGGATAACTGTAAGGACATTTTTGTATGTGGCTGGTGGCTCAGGGTGCCTGTCCAATTATCAAGGGCCCCGGGTCCGCTAAACAGGCAAAAATAACATATGATCACCTTGAACAGGGACCTACATGTGATGAATTATTCTGCAACAAAAATTTGGAAGAGGTGATGATTGGGCTCTCTCTGTCTCTCTCCCTATACCTATCCCTCCCCTCCTTTATGTCTGGGTGCCATCCCAAACATACTGCTTTCTCATTTTTTAGCTCCGGTGATCATATCACCTGAGCTTATACCATAGTCTCAAAATACGTCGTCCATCATACACAATTTACATTTTCGACTTCTTCTCCAAAAATGCAGGCTAGATCTGCTTCAAACTTGGTGGAAATGTGTCTTGGGTGGGTCTCTACCAAGTTTGTTCAAATGGTCACGGTCCAGTGATTTTGGATTTTTAATGAATTATTTTGTTCTTTTTTGGGCAAATCTTAAAAAATCTTCTTCTCTGAAACCGCTTACCATGTTGCTTTAATATGACACAGGTACACTTCCTAAAACTTTTAGCCCTTAATTTGTTCACCAGGTGGCGCTGACATGTTTTTCTAATTTTTTATGTACTTTTGTGTGATATAGCTATTTTCGACTTCTTCTCCAGAACTGTAACTCAGATTAAGCTGAAACATGGTGGATATGTTCCTTCTAGAAAGGTCAAACAAAGTTGATCACTATGTGGGAATGTTGCGGATTTCTGATTTTTAACGATTTTTTCAATTCGGGTACTTACCGGTCAATGCAGCTTTCCTATTGATTACTATGCAAGTCAATGACCATTCTAATGCTTTCTCACATTTTCTTCAAAACCGTCATCCAGATTAACTTCAAACTTGGTGGCAATGTACCTTGGGTGGGTTTCTACCAGTTTTGTTCAAATGGTCATGCTCCATTGTTCTATTTTTGGACAAATCTTAAAAAATCTTCTTCTCCGAAACCGCTTACCCAATTGCTTTGATATCACACAGGAACACTCCCTGGGTCTCTTAGTTCTTAATTTGTTCACCAGGTGGCGCTGTAATAATTTTCTATTTTTCATCTAATTTTTGTGTGTTATAAATATTTTCGACTTCTTCTCCAGAACCGTCAGTCAGATTAAGCTGAAACATGGTGGATATGTTCCTTCTAGAAAGGTCAAATAAAGTTGTACACTATGTGAGAATCCTACGGATTCCTGATTTTTAACGATTTTTTCAATTCGGGTACTTACCGGTTAATGCAGCTTTCCTATTGATTACTATGTAAGTCAATGAGCATTCTAATGCTAATTCACATTTTCGACTTCTTCTCCAAAACCGTCATCCAGATTAACTTCAAACTTGGTGGCAATGTACCTTGGGTGCATTTTGGGTACTTGTTGGTAAATGCATATATTCTGATTGTTTACTATGTAAATCAATTGGCCTCTGATACAGATTCACACTTTCAACTTCTCCGACGAAACCGTCACTCCATATCTTCCAAACTATTGCAGATAAACACAAAATGTGAACGGGCACATATAGGTTTGTGATACCTGCCAATAAAACGTAAATGAAAGTTGTAGGGATTCAACTTTGCCAATAAGGGCCATTGAAAAATTTAAATGTTGAATATCTCCAAAACTATTATAGATAGAGATGAAATTCTAAGTTCAATTTATCAGTTTGTGGCAAAGCAACATCCAATGAACTATGAACCAAGGTTATGATATTTTTAATTTATGCAACTTAGGCGGGTATGCAAAATTTTAAATCTTGAATAGCTTCAACACTATTATAGATAGAGGTGCCATTCCATCTTCAATTTTTGGGACATCCAATGAACCATGATCCAAAATCGTACAATTTTAATTAATGCAAATAAGATGAATACAAAAAATTTCAATCTTAAATAACTTCAAGACTATTACACATACAGGAGTCATTCGACCTCAATTTGTAGGCATGTGACATAGCCGCATTTCATGAACCACAAACCAAAGCTGTAGGCTTTTAATTTAAGCAAATTAGACAAATACACAATATAAAAGTCTTTGAATAGCTTCAAAACTATTACAGATAATAGTGTCATTAATAGTTTATACGTTTGTGACATGGCCACATCCATTGAACCAAGAACCAAACTTATAGCATTATAATTTATGCACTTTTTTGCACTTCCTCATGCCCTGAGCAGGCCCATGTGGTAGTATGAAAAAAATAGTGAAAAATACAACTATGCACCGTAACCAAAACAGCTCCAGCAGTGTGACTTCTTGCGAGGTTGCAGACTTCTTGGTTTTGCAATTTCTACACAATCTTGAACTATATTCTCATAACAATCTTTTTTAGTCAATGCTGTGCTTGAATAGATACGTCGAATCATTTTTTTCAGTGCACATGTCTATGAAAAAAAAGTGAGCCAGATTTTCCGTTTGGGTAAATTCCGAGAAAATAACGTTGAGTCACTTTAATTTGAGGAAAACTTAAACTAGCCATCCCTCACGTCTTTAGCATATTAGTGTAGTATTTTTATGAGGAGGACAAGGTCTTATTCAATTACGGCAAGGTTACATTTGAGTGGAACCTTAAGAGAATTGCATCAGAGTGGTGTACATTTAACAAACTAGTTCAGTGTACCTTTATTTTGCAATACACTTGCACAAAATGTAACGCAACCAAACCTTAATGCACATACTTTTTATACACCTTGAATCCTGTTCTGTCACCATGTTACACAAGAGCAGCTGCTTTCATTTGACAGCGGGTATATACAAAGGATATTTACACACCACTACACAGTGAATTATACAATAACAATAGTTCAATGAAGCTTTATTTTCCAATTCACATCCTTTCACACAATGTTAAGCATCCAAACCTTAATGCACATACTTTTTATACACGTTCAATCCTGTTCTTCCACCATGTGACACCAGAGCAGCTGATTTCATTCGACAACAGGTGTTTACACACCACTATACAGTGAATTATAAAATACCAACAGAATGTGTGATGATCCAAGGAAAGCTGTTGACTGAGTCTTAAATGTGGTACTGAAGGAGCTAAGAGGGGGTCAGTTAAGAGCGTTTCTTTACACGTCATCATTATCATCACCATCAATAAATGCTATAAATGTTAATCTCAAGATACAAACTCTATTAAAAGTAGTGTATTTAATACAAAGAGAAACTAAAAAAACCTCATTCAGTAAGCCCTTGTACCGTTTGAACACTATCAAGTCCGATATTCTAAGAGCAATGATAAGAACAAGTAAGGTCTTATGGAACAAATCTTCAATAATTTAAGTATAATTTGCGTCATTTTGATGTTATTCATTAAAAATAAATACAGATGTCCATGACTGCTAATCACCCATCAATTGCAAGAAGCCACTTGGACTGTAAGGTGTCTTAAATGTACAATATGTGACACCAAATATCGTTTTCTTAAATAAGAAGGACACAGCTACACTCAGAAAATATTATTGTTTAGACAGGGACCACATTGGCAAAAGTTCCCTGTCCAATTTGTCTAAGAATGATGCATTACTTACTGCCTTACAAAATCGCAGTACAGGCTTTGTGTTGTGTTCACATCAGATACCGTCCTCATATAAAATAATTCTCGTCACAGATTGGTCAATATGCACGTACCATTCTATGGCTACATATTCTGTGTTGACGCTAAGAATGACACAGTGACATATAAATACGTACATATACACTGTATCTTTCAAATTCAAGCGCCTTTTACTCAAATAAATATGACCTTTATGGCCCTGGCAAGCACTACTATAAAATAGTATAATTCATTGTTATTAACCCTTAAAGTGCTGATTTAAGATTGAGTCAACTTTTTGCTTCAGACAAGGCTGTTTGGTATTTGAATGAAATGTATCTTCATGAGGAATTTGACTTTTTTTAACCATTATATGTTTAATGGTAATGAGAAACCAGCTATAGCAGTGATTAGCACTTTAAGGGCTAAGATACACCCTGGACCCAGGTCCACACATGTATTTGATTCTTATATTATATTACAATCAGCTCATCCACTTGAACTTGAGTATTCAACATCCATATAGTTTTATAGTAAACCAGGGAACCTTGACAAAGCAATCAAAACAAGATAAAATAAAAGAAATTAGCAACTTTGAGTTTGAATATTACCAAATAACATAAAAAGGAGTGTTGAGGGAGATGCAGGTGTACCCAGCCCTATCTACTTGTAACGAATTCCATCATACTTATAAAATGCTACTTTTCCATAATTCAGCACATCTCTTTCAAAATGAATTGCATCAACATTTGAGGTCCAGGTCTTAAAAAGTATTTTCTATCATGATGTTATGCCATAACCAAGGGCCATCCAATAGGAACACAGCATTGGCAGGTCGTAATACCAGTACAACGACCTCCCAGGATTATTACGACCTCCAATGCTATTTGTTCAAATAAAGAGCAATGACTGCTTTTACTTTTTAACGGGAAGGGGAGGCTATGGCAGTTTGTCATAAGCATAATTTATAATTTTTGCAAAGTATTGTGCGGGGGGGGGGGGGGGGGGGGAGGAGGGCTTTGTCAGTTTGTCAACATGGCTACCGAATGGTTTCTCTTGGATGCTCTCTCCAGTATGAAGTTGGTAAAATTGTGCATTTTCAGGGAGCGATCACATTATTATCTGCATAATCGAGGGGTTGGGATTGGACCCCTACCAACTAATGAGTCTCGATACTGGTAACAGTATTAGGGTGCATATACACGAACTCGACAATAGAACAGTCCATGGTGAAGCCCTCACACTACTAGGCCTATTCGATGCCGAAGGGGATTCTGTGGTCGAGTGGTCAGGCATGGCTGACATGACAAGTAAAACCACTCCTACGTATCCATTTGCCCCTCCATCCATACAGACGAAACGATTTGCTCATCCGAGTGATGAAGAATTGAACAATATTGCTGGGCAATGTACAACAAAGTCCACAGACAAGGCGACAGGCAAACTGTTTGGGGAGTAAAGTAGTGCCACTTCCATGTTTACATGCTTGCCGCGCCATCTGTGTGAAGATGTCAACAAGCCCATAGCCGTGACCTTGTATATCGTGTTCAAAAGTCGCATTATGGTCATGTAGTCTTTTCCATTTTGTTCACAATAAAATGTTCCAGTGCTCCTTGTAGGCTTCCCCTTGTTCTCTGCTCATAATAAAGTGCTATAGTGGCGAAGTACATCCTTAAAGTTTACATGTCCCATGTAAAATTGCCACGATCCTGGAGCTATGAAAATTACCGTTGCCATGCACGGCGTCCTTGTTATCCAAGGCAGTTCTTCCGAAAATACTTACATTCAATCTAACTTTTAACATTATAAGTATAGAAGGGAGCCTGGTGTGTTATGAGACCATAACACATTAGCCTTGTGTGTTATGGAACCATAACACATGTGTCCCGCCGACATTCCAATAAGCCAAGCCTACCTGGGTTTCCGGAACTTAACACTTGAACATGCTTGGCAAATTTGTTTTCAGTCGTTTCTCTTAATTCTATATATTAAGTTTCGAAATTTCGTGAAAATTGAGCACAAAAATGAAGATTGAAATGTAAATATAAGCAATGAGGGTCGCTTTTGTGTGTGTTATGGCATAATGACGCGGGTGATGGAAGCTGGCATCGGGTGAGGTGCACTAACGTGCGCCACGCCCACGATGTCAGCTTCAATCACGCGCGTCATTATGCCATAACACACACAAAATCGACCATCATATTTTAAGTAACAGCCAGATGGCAGTAATCTTCCTACACAGACTGATAGGCTTGGACGTGATGTGGATGTTTGCCGTGTGAGTGTGATTTTTCACGGCCTCTTAGACGGTTCATCATGATAGAAAAGTGATTAAAACCTTTAACTCAGGGTTTGTGCCTGTACCCTGACCCGGACGCCAGCACAACTTTCGAGCCGAATGCATGTACCCTGACCCTGCTGCCAGGACAACACCCGAGCCGAAGGCTGGGGTGTTGTGCTGGTGGCTGGGTAAGGGTACAGGCAGAAACCCCTTGTTGGCGGTGTTAATCCCTTAAAGGGGTACTGTGGTGATAATTTACAATTTTTGAGTTGTTTCATATAATAAATGTGAACCAATATCAGAAAATGCAAACTTTATTCCCAACTGGATAAACAGATATCAAGTTTTCTTAGATATGTAAATGAGGGGTTGTGATGTCATCTGGGCTAACTGCTACAGCTAATGCAATGACAGCCGAGTAAAACTTTGACAAAAACATGGAACCCTGACCAAGTACACATATTCCACTTTTACTACGGATGAAGCAGTGTGTATAGATATAATCAAATTTACTAAACTGAGATATTTACACATTTAATGAGGATTAATAAGGAAAGAAAAATGCAGAAATCAATATACACAAGCTAACAGCTCCTGAGGTTGTGTAATCAACTACTGAAGCAGGTGTCAACTAATATACCAGACTGATAAGATCAAAGGGGGTGATTAACACAGTACACAAGTAATTATGATATGCCTGCTAATGTTGTGTATCTCAGCTTGGTGCCCCTCAAGGTTTGTGTATTATATATGGAGGGTAGCCCAGGTGACATCACACATCAGAACACCTACTGGAATATAAAATAGCTCTAACTAAATACCTGTTTGAGAAAAAATGTTGAAAATTTGTCACATGAACACCTAAAATGACCATTAATGACTAAAAAAAGTAAAAACTTTCACTGCAGTTCCCCTTTAAAGCAATAAACATCTCTCTCTCTTTCTCTCTTGTCTTTGTTGATCGATCAAAAAAATCTTATTCACTTTTGCAACACCATAATCATGGTCGAGCATGGCAGACTGAAAGTACTCTCATAAAATAGTCCAAGGCTGACAATGCATGTCTTGATGCTCAAAAAAACACCCAGTAACATATGCAAAAAGACTTCTTAAAGACAGCGAGCTTATAAAACGGTTGTTAAAGATCATAATACAACAAGTGCCAGAAATTGTCTGTAGCGGTTACAAGAAAGAAAAATTATCACTTATATATTTGATAAGTAATGTCTCACATCGAAGTGAGACATTTAACTTATCCAATTTTAAGTGTAATTTTCTCTTCTGTAACGCTACAGAAATACTGGCACTTGAGTACATGATCTTTTAACATTTTATAAGTTGTACTTGAAGGAATTAAGGCAATTCTGAACAATGATTGCTGTGATCGGCGCTGAAGAATTAAATTAAATAGCCACGAAAATATCTGCAGGTCAAGGCATCGTACTGGCCAATCCATCATGTCAATCCCCTACCTTGGTGGGCTGCAGTTCTTGCAATATGTGAAAAGGCGTCGTCATTTAAAAAAAATCCTTAAGTTAGATTAAACTGTGGTACAATCAGGGAAAAAAGTTGCCCATGTATTACTACTCTCAATTTGAAGATGTTAATTTAAATTCTTTCTAAAAGTCCTTTCATTCAGGTAAAGGCACATTTTTTCCAGAAGAGAAAGTAGAAGGCAAAGAAGCAGGGACAGGAACAGGAGAAGGGACAGGAGAAGAATAGAACGATCCCGGGACTTTTCACATTTCGATGCATGCTTTACATGCTGCTAATGCCAGAAACTCAGTCTTTAAGTCAACACTAACTTAGTCTTGTCATTTAAAATCTTATTGTTTTACTTTCAAGCGTTCTATCTCTCTTGGATTTCCACCAAGCCTAAGAAGAACGTTTTTGGCCTGATTCCACATCGTTGTGAATTCCTGCTCATCTAACTTTAGGACAGGTCTATGGGCTAAATCGTCATTTCTCATTGCTCCCAAACGCAGGATATCTGCTGCCTTTGATTGGTCACTGCTATCTGGTTGTCCAAACCACCCTTTGATTGGTGGATCAAATGCGTTGTGCCGAGGCAGGACTATATCATTGATATGTCTACAAAACAAGTGCTTCAAGACCGTAATATCTAAACTCTCAATGTCCACCTGGCCACTGTCAAACAAGAGGTCATAGATCCATTTGGAGGGTCCCTTGAGGACACTTTTTCTTTCTGATTGAACTTGGTGCCCTTCTTTTTTTTTGTTTCCTCCATCAGTACTTAATTTCCCTGTGTAAGTGCCTTGATTTTCCTGCGTTAGTCTGCTTGAAAGATGCCCCTGTAATTTGCTAAGCCATTCCTGAAATGTCAGTGGATAGATGTGGCTTGTGAGAATGTCTCTGATAACCTTTGCTGCATATTCTGTTATCAGCGTGTAATAGTTTATGAAGTTTGCACGATGTGGATCGATAGCCACAAACATTGGGTTGCTCACTGCAAAGTCAACATGATGAAACATGAAATAGACAAAAAGATGATGAATACTGCATGCAGTAGTGTATGGATGTGAAAAAGAAGTGCAGCATTTGCGCCAATATGAATATATGCATAGCCTGCCATTGGTATTGCACATTATGAATGTTAATTTTATATTATACAGCCTCGAAGGAGGTAGTTTGCTAAAGCTGAACACAGTAAACTGTTGCTGATGAGAAGCACCCTTCATAAAATGAGGACACATGTCTGCGAGCTTTGGCAATTTATATTATCTGAATTTACATAGGGTCAAAACATTTAATTCTGGCATTAAGAGTCGCCAGAGGCTTGATATAATTTAGAGTGAGCAGTTAAAGTTGGTATAATATCCGTAGGATTGATATTGTAAAAACTGACAGCCAGATATTCGATGCTTTGAATTTCCTCACCAACATCATTTCCAAAAACCATTCTGTTTCGTGTAGCTTTAGATGAAATGATAGAGGTAGCTATCAGAGGTAATGACTACAGCCATTAAAAATGAATTTCTACAATTGTTTTTGTTTTCTTTTAATGCCTGGGTCTTTCATATCTCTAATGGTGTCTAAAATTATACAAATGTTGTCTACAGAAGTACATGTGTTGCTGCAATTCTTATGTATTTTAAGACAGCACATTGTTTTTTGTTTTTGTTTTTGTTTTTGTTTTGTGTGTATGTGTGTGAGTTTTGTGCATGTGCCAGTGTATGTGTCTCCATTTATGCATCTCCAATTCAATAAAAAGTTTCAGGTTCAGCGCGATCCGGAAAAAATATTTCGTCAATTTCAACACACTGTTTCGGAAACTCTGCCAACAAGTCTGGCTTTCTTGTAAATCGGCAAGAATGCACATTAAGTAAACTTTTCATGACGTTTGGAAGCATAACATTGACTTTCTCACTACCCTTATGGTTTGGCACGCTTTGTGATAGCTGTATGCAAAACATTTACATTTATGCGACCTTTACAATTGCACATTACTAAACCATAGACATTCAGCTTTGTACGAATAATTGGTGGCATTTATTCAATATTTTACAATGACGACCAACTGTATTGAGTACTATGTAAAAACTCTAGATTTTACATGAAAATAATGCTATCCTCCAAATAAACATGACCATTTCATACAACGTTTACTAAAAAGGTGTTTCTGAAATGTACTGATAGAACACGTTATTGCGTAAAGAACTCTATCTCATATACGCTTAAACAGGCACGACTTGACTTTGGGCAGCTAATGAGCATATTGACAGCAAACTACATACATGTTTGGAATTTCATCCTTTGAAAGTGAACTCTTCCCATAAGACTGCACTATTGATTTAATTCTAATGTGGTTTGGAATATTTGTGTGTATTGTTCACATCAATAATTTGTTTGTACTTTTATGTGAGCTTCATCCATCTTCAAATGTATATTGACATCATCCTTAAAATCATTACCAGTTTGATTCCCTAATCACTGACAAAGTTCAATTACTGGATTAGGCCAACATACGATTAACTTGGCACAAAATATTTTAAAATTATGCATCAATGAATAAAAAGTATAAAATTGGGTAAATGAATTTGCATTAAAGTTGAATTTTCTTCGAAATATTTGAAATATCAATATGTACTTTGACAGAAAGGCCAAATGTCTTCATTACGTAAATTTCGTGTTTTAACTAATGGCAAGAAATTATAATAAATTAGGAACTTGCACAAGCCATTTTGCTGCAAGCATAAATATTTCTTTGTTGAGAATAGGCATGCTCATATAAAATGTGACTATTTAAGCCTCCATTGTTAACCGTACACCCTTTTCTGGAATAGCCTACCAGATGAGAGATTTACACAAATTTCCTCTAATCTTGAACATTATCTATTCGCTGATTTTGATCAAATGTCTTAGAGCAATAATAGCCCCCTTTTTTCAAACATGGCCAACCTGCATGAGAAACAGATAAGGCTGACGTAACGTTTAACTGCGCTTGAAAACACCTAACCCTACCTATGCCAAGAAATGTGTAAATTGTAAACATGAAGAAGTCATCTTTGCTTCTAGTGACATTTCAATTATGTCAGGTAAACAAAAGAGCTATTTTGGTTGTCATAATGAGAACAAACTAAACATATATAAATATCTGCAACAATTTACATTTTTACATAAATATGGGTATCCTGTGAACATACTACAGCAATCATGAATGATTTAGGGCATTCGGATTCCATCGCCTGTTTCTTATGTCCCGACCAGCCATTTTCCTTTCTTAGACCAAAAATAATAAAACAATTTTTAGGGTTCACACACTTTTTAAGCAATTTCTACACTAAAATTTAAAAATGGCAAGATATCTTATGGTTGTAGCAAAGATTGAAGAGTTGAACGAACAAATTCTACTGTTTAAAGCCAGATGTCAATAAATGTATCTCAGAGCATTATGTCTTAAGAAACGTGTCAGAATGGTAATATTATGCTGTAGAGATAATGCAGATTAGATAAGTAAAACAAAATTAATGGTAGTTCAGGGTAAAAAATCCATTCTAGAGCCAGCTATTTTTCAGGAGTCACGGCGTAGTAACTTATCAAGTAAGATCTTAAATTTTTGAAAAATAAACCTTAAAAGAAATAGTATATTGCCATTGTAAGAGTAAACTAAAGAGACAACAAAATATCTATAAAACAGTTTTGCACATGAAAAGTTTAGTAGTCAAGTGAAATATGACTGATTACCCGATGAAAAAACTATGTCACCATTTTTGCATCAGGGGGCGAAGATGGCTGATACCAGTGGTCAGACAAACTAAGAACAACCATTGATCATGACTTCTATCATGGGGGTGATGATTTGCATATATTTGCATGAAAATGTGCCTATCCTAATTGGACTGTATTGCAAGTTCAGTTTCTTATAAGGTTTACTTTACATGCTGCAGAAATACCCAAAATAGAATTATTTTATTCTATTCAGATTTTTTATTTTCTTTCAACCTACTGGCACTTTTATCATAGTGACTGAACATAAGAAACAGAGAAAAAGATGCCCTTGTATGACATCTCATGTAGCATACACACGTAAAGAGTGGCGTTTTTAACACATAGACACAAAATGTAGCCTCACAAAAATACATTTTGTAATGTTTGACATCCACTATCGGTCATTTCTTTGGTGTTCTACTTCGATTCTGAAGATTAATTTGATGGTAACCCACAAGGATTTTTCTTCTTTTCACTCACCTTCAAAGTCATGGTCGTACAATTTAAGTTTTTTTGCCACGAATGGAAAACCGCACACACCGCTATCCTTTGTATATAGCTTTTTGAGATTTCTGCAATTTGATAGCTGTGTCGGGAGCTCCTCAACATCACTGTTTCTCAAATTTAGAAGTTTCAATTGTTGAAGTGCAGCTATTTTACCGGACAGGTGCTTCAGCTTGGTTCCCCCAACATTAAGAATTTCTAATGAGTTGCAACTCCAAAGTTCATCTGGCAGAGATAGAATTTCATTGTCGCTGATATCTAGATGACGCAATCTATTCAGCGTCTGCATGGTACTTGGCAGAGTGTGCACATCAGTTCCTCGGATACTAAGCATTTCAAGTGCTAAGCATTTACCGATACTCATTGGAAGTGTGTTGCCTAAAGGATTCCCATCAAGAATCAGTATTCTTAGATGAACTAGATTACAAACGTCACCTGTAAGGCATAGTTGACCTGTATTCGCTAAAAGCAATCTTTCAAGTTTATTACAATTCCACAGCTCAACTGGGACTTGTCCTGTTGCGTTGTCAGTCAAACAAAGTTCTTTCATTTGTGTCATGTTTCCTACTTGTGAATCCAAATATGTTTGACCAGTGCTTTGCAGGTCCAGCACCTCCAGCTGGTCCATTTCCCACAGCCATGCAGGGACTTGCCCGATGTTATTTCGTTCTAGATAGAGTTCCTTCAAATTAAGAAGATTTTTCATTTTTTCATCCAGGCACGTTTGTCCTGTATTTTTGAGGTCTAGTATTTCAAGCTTATTGCATTTCCAGATTTCTTGAGGAAGCTGTCCTATCTGGTTCCCTGTCAACGTGAGTTCCCTCAGATTGCATAAATTTCCGACACTATTGTCAAGTGAAACCTGGCCTGTATTGCAAAGATGTAATATTTCCAACTGTTTACAGTTCCACAGTTCAACTGGAATTTGTCTGATTGGGTTGTCACTCAGATACAGCTGTTTTATATGTTCCATCTTTTCTATCTGTGGATCCACATGTGTTTGTCCAGTGCTGTCTAAATCCAGCACCTCCAGCTGGTCCATTTCCCACAGCCATGCAGGGACTTGCCCGATGTTATTTCGTTCTAGATAGAGTTCCTTCAAATTAAGAAGCTTTTTCAATCGTTCATCCAGGCACGTTTGTCCTGTATTTTTGAGGTCTAGTATTTCAAGCTTATTGCATTTCCAGATTTCTTGAGGAAGCTGTCCTATCTGGTTCCCTGTCAACCCAAGTTCCCTCAGATTGCATAAATTTCCGACACTATTGTCAAGTGAAACCTGGCCTGTATTGCAAAGATGTAATATTTCCAACTGTTTACAGTTCCACAGTTCAACTGGAATTTGTCTGATTGGGTTGTCACTCAGATACAGCTGTTTTATATGTTCCATCTTTTCTATCTGTGGATCCACATGTGTTTGTCCAGTGCTGTCTAAATCCAGCACCTCCAGCTGGTCCATTTCCCACAGCCATGCAGGGACTTGCCCGATGTTATTTCGTTCTAGATAGAGTTCCTTCAAATTAAGAAGCTTTTTCAATCGTTCATCCAGGCACGTTTGTCCTGTATTTTTGAGGTCTAGTATTTCAAGCTTATTGCATTTCCAGATTTCTTGAGGAAGCTGTCCTATCTGGTTCCCTGTCAACCCAAGTTCCCTCAGATTGCATAAATTTCCGACACTATTGTCAAGTGAAACCTGGCCTGTATTGCAAAGATATAATATTTCCAACTGTTTACAGTTCCACAGTTCAACTGGAATTTGTCTGATTGGGTTGTCACTCAGACACAGCACTTTTATATGTTCCATCTTTTCTATCTGTGGATCCACATGTGTTTGTCCAGTACTGTCTAAATCCAGCACCTGCAGCTGGTCCATTTCCCACAGCCATGCAGGGACTTGCCCGATGTTATTTCGTTCTAGATAGAGTTCCTTCAAATTAAGAAGCTTTTTCAATTGTTCATCCAGGCACGTTTGTCCTGTATTTTTGAGGGCTAGTATTTCAAGTTTATTGCATTTCCAGATTTCTTGAGGAAGCTGTCCTATCTGGTTCCCTGTCAACGTGAGTTCCCTCAGATTGCATAAATTTCCGACACTATTGTCAAGTGAAACCTGGCCTGTATTGCAAAGATGTAATATTTCCAACTGTTTACAGTTCCACAGTTCAACTGGAATTTGTCTGATTGGGTTGTCACTCAGATACAGCTGTTTTATATGTTCCATCTTTTCTATCTGTGGATCCACATGTGTTTGTCCAGTGCTGTCTAAATCCAGCACCTTCAGCTGGTCCATTTCCCACAGCCATGCAGGGACTTGCCCGATGTTATTTCGTTCTAGATAGAGTTCCTTCAAATTAAGAAGCTTTTTCAATTGTTCATCCAGGCACGTTTGTCCTGTATTTTGGAGGGCTAGTATTTCAAGTTTATTGCATTTCCAGATTTCTTGAGGAAGCTGTCCTATCTGGTTCCCTGTCAACGTGAGTTCCCTCAGATTGCATAAATTTCCGACACTATTGTCAAGTGAAACCTGGCCTGTATTGCGAAGACGCAATATTTCCAACTGTTTACAGTTCCACAGTTCAACTGGAATTTGTCTGATTGGGTTGTCACTCAGACACAGCCCTTTTATATGTTCCATCTTTTCTATCTGTGGATCCACATGTGTTTGTCCAGTACTGTCTAAATCCAGCACCTGCAGCTGGTCCATTTCCCACAGCCATGCAGGGACTTGCCCGATGTTATTTCGTTCTAGATAGAGTTCCTTCAAATTAAGAAGCTTTTTCAATTGTTCATCCAGGCACGTTTGTCCTGTATTTTGGAGGGCTAGTATTTCAAGTTTATTGCATTTCCAGATTTCTTGAGGAAGCTGTCCTATCTGGTTCCCTGTCAACGTGAGTTCCCTCAGATTGCATAAATTTCCGACACTATTGTCAAGTGAAACCTGGCCTGTATTGCGAAGACGCAATATTTTCAACTGTTTACAGTTCCACAGTTCAACTGGAATTTGTCTGATTGGGTTGTCACTCAGACACAGCACTTTTATATGTTCCATCTTTTCTATCTGTGGATCCACATGTGTTTGTCCAGTACTGTCTAAATCCAGCACCTGCAGCTGGTCCATTTCCCACAGCCATGCAGGGACTTGCCCGATGTTATTTCGTTCTAGATAGAGTTCCTTCAAATTAAGAAGCTTTTTCAATTGTTCATCCAGGCACGTTTGTCCTGTATTTTTGAGGGCTAGTATTTCAAGTTTATTGCATTTCCAGATTTCTTGAGGAAGCTGTCCTATCTGGTTCCCTGTCAACGTGAGTTCCCTCAGATTGCATAAATTTCCGACACTATTGTCAAGTGAAACCTGGCCTGTATTGCAAAGATGTAATATTTCCAACTGTTTACAGTTCCACAGTTCAACTGGAATTTGTCTGATTGGGTTGTCACTCAGATACAGCTGTTTTATATGTTCCATCTTTTCTATCTGTGGATCCACATGTGTTTGTCCAGTGCTGTCTAAATCCAGCACCTTCAGCTGGTCCATTTCCCACAGCCATGCAGGGACTTGCCCGATGTTATTTCGTTCTAGATAGAGTTCCTTCAAATTAAGAAGCTTTTTCAATTGTTCATCCAGGCACGTTTGTCCTGTATTTTTGAGGGCTAGTATTTCAAGTTTATTGCATTTCCAGATTTCTTGAGGAAGCTGTCCTATCTGGTTCCCTGTCAACGTGAGTTCCCTCAGATTGCATAAATTTCCGACACTATTGTCAAGTGAAACCTGGCCTGTATTGCGAAGACGCAATATTTCCAACTGTTTACAGTTCCACAGTTCAACTGGAATTTGTCCAATTGCATTGTCACTCAGATCCAGTGATTTTATATGTTTCATCTTTCCTACCTGTGGATCCACATGTGTTTGTCCAGTGTTTGCTAAATTCAGCACCTCCAGCTGGTCCATTTTCCATAGCCATGCAGGCACTTGGCCAAAAACTGTATCTTGTATGTTCAAAATTTTCAAATTTTTGCAATTGCATAGTTGTATTGGTAGAATTCGAAGAGGGTTATTCTGCAGATATAATTCCTGCAGTTTATTTAATTGTCCAATCCCCTGTGGTACCTCCTGAATATGGTTATCGCTAAGTTCAATTATAGTCACATTAGATTCACTTAATATGGAACCTGGGAATTCTCTCAGATTCTGGTTGCTTCTGTTAATCTGTTTTGTCGCTAGTAGACCCATGCCTATGTTTTTCTTAGTCTGACGTGATACCTTGCTTTATGTATGTATTCAGGTTTTTGGGGGCACTGATTTTATTAGTTTCTTTTCCGGCAATGGTGGACTTCCGATCGCCTACTTAGATAGATTTACCCTTATGTAGTTGAAGCCTCAATATAGTTAAGTCAGTAACAGTAGTTTCCATGCGTACCTCAAGTATGAAGTTGGGTATCTGTAAATCAAGATATGTATAGACATTCACACACACACACACACACACACACACACACACACACACACACGCACACGCACGCACACACACACACATATATATATATGTATATATATGTATATATATATGTATATATGTGTATATATATGTGTGTGTGTGTGTGTGTGTAATGGGGTGCGATTTCCGATTTTAGTCAGTATTTTAACATTTAAGTAAATGTATTTAAGGGTATGTTGAAGCAAGTTATATATTGAAACATTCTATGCTTGAATATGTCATCAAATGAATTTGTACATATGAAAGCAACAATTGCACGAGGTGTTTAAATAGTAAATTGTCTAGATAAATTTAAAATTACATTTGCTTTTATCTTTAAATTGGTTTGATGAAACAGAGAGTATTCGACCACGTGTTGAAATGTATTTGATCACAATAAAATCGATTCAAAGGCATCATTTAATACTTCTGGTGATAACAAAAATATGCTCCCTGTCATCGCAGACATTTTAACAGATCGTCAGATTACTGACTATATCATCAAATAATTTCTGTTCCAATATAATCAGATTATTTAATAATTTACATGATCAAATCCGACCAGGAGTGATTTTAAAAGACTATCTAATAATCAATCATATAATCAAATCCCTTTTTGGCTAATTAAATTGTAACATTAAATACTTAAACATATGATTACATAGAGCTGGGTGTGACATGACAATATGTTAAAATAATTTGAGGTATCATAATATCCTATGTAGGCAAATCAAATGATATCGTTACATGACAGGGGAAGCGATTTTATGATTTATGATATAGTACTTGATTATGTGAGTTCAGACAAGAGATGGCAGTCTCTGTGAAACGTTGTAGCCCTAAGAGTCCGTTTGTTTGTTGTTGTTGTTTTTTTTTTGTTTTGTTTTTTTGTTGTTGTTTGTTTTTTTGTTTTTGTTTTTTGTTTTTTGTTTTTTGTTTTTATTGGTCTCAACATGACAGGAAAAAATTGAATATGATCTTGTAATATGAATCTGCCGCAGCTGCAGATATCTTTACGTCAAATGAATGGTCGCCCAAAACGGAAGGTTTTGATTTTAGTTACTGTAAAGTACATTTAGCGCCATCTGATGAGTTCAGAAATTAAGGCCTTGCCAAATTAGTACTGATACTGGGCAGTCTCCTTTCATGACGTCGTCCATGTCTGCTTGCCTACAGGCAGTGGATCTGATTAACATTGTAACGTAGGATTCCCCAAGGTCTTCTTTAGGTTTGGTTAATGCATCATCAAGCTTTTACAATAACACAACTGAAACCAAGGGATTCCATTCTAGCTCTCAGTTTAATTTGCCCTGCACACACCGCAACACACCCATATTACGCTCAACTTTTACCGTACCTTTGGGACAACACAACCTGATGGAAGGATTTCTCCTAGGCTATGGGTTCTATAGTGACCGCCTGTTATTTTCCGGACTCAGCGAAAGTGATTTTGATATGATCAAATATGTAATTTTATGATGAAGTAGTTTCCTGTCCAATTAAATCAAATGATACAAAACTACTTTCAGGCTAGGAACTCCAATTCTGGTTTTATTCAGCATTGTGACATGTCATTTATATTACAGAGTTTTGCGTCACACAGTTTATAACTTAAAGAAGTAATTAAGAAATAATGTATGCCTTAGCTATAATGCAGTCATGATACCTATTTTTGTCTCGGGGTTTTAAATGAAACACGAAAACTGTCCATTTGACACTGATGCTACAAGTGTAACTGCATGTATGCTCATCACGTACTCAGCCAATAGGATGTTGACGGATGGATGCAGTGACAACCTAATTCCAATGCTTTTTGGAAATAGACGCAAGGCAACGCAAGTCCAATAATGCTACCCTTTTAGTATGTCGATGGCCAGGTACCATTATCATAGTTTCCAGCTTTGTCACTAGATGGCGATATTGACATCAGCATTTCTGGGTAGCTGGGTAGCTAAGAGTATATTGTGTACTTCTTATATGCAGACCAAAAAAAAGCTAGAAATCTCCATGTTCAGACTAACAGACATGCCCCATGTATACATGCATAAATTCATCAGATACAATAAAACTGAGAATACTGACAACCTGTTTTGAACAAGAAACTGTATTTTGTAGAACGAGGCTCCAGACAGCAGCAAGCAGGGAGTCAGTAATTATTAACCTAAATATCCAAGGTTCGAGGGAGCAGTCCTTAATATGTCATAAAGACACAATGTTGTTGTGTAGACAACCATGTATAAATTCTGGTTTAAGATTACCATGTGGCATTGTTCTTGTCATTCCTGTAGTTTGACCTTACAAGTCAGAGCTCAGTGTTCCCTGTTCATGGCAAAGACCTACAGCCAAATGTACATTGCTCTTTAACAAAGCCCCTTTGTTTGGGTCATGATTATTTTGAGAAAAAATAGGTCAGTGACACCGTATATGTATGAACGTTTACACGTATGTCTAGCTTTGTTGACGGATGTAGACTATTCTTCATGTTTGCTTTGTTACATGATAAACAAGCTCAGGGCTCTCCAACTGGACCACTGTGCAAAACAGTGCCACACAGCTGTTGGCACATGCTAAAAATGCTTCAAAATGGGTGTTTCTCTAGCATCTTGTTGAGAAAGTGCTCCAAGAAATTTTGATATTTGAAACGGAAATTTCACAATTTTGCAATGTGCATAATACATCATGATGTAAAGCATGTAAGGTTTGCTCACTGCGAAGTGTCTCACACATTGCAATTAAAAGTTGTAGAGTAGCACACTATACTCACAGAAATGAATTTGTGGAATTTATGAACTTGTTTCTACAACCTTTACTTAGGTTTTTATTTGTAACTTGGGCTTGTTTACCATGATGCTCATAAGTTAGCCACAGACTTTAAGTCAACCATCACATGATGTTGAGGGACTCTGTAGCTTTGCTCCACTTGCAGTGCTGCTACATAAGTAACATTGTCAATGCAAAATCCAGCTTTTACTTTTTTGCAAGGTACTTGGCCAGCATTTTTTGTTATGATTGAATCTGTTTTACACTGAAATAAAAATAATCTGACATCTATTTACCATACAAGATTCATACTGTGTACAAGCTGAACTGATCAAATGACAATGACATTCTGTTTGTCTGTAAGAGCCAGAGCTCATGAATAAATTGGCTGACAATCCATCAATTTTTATTCCAAAAATATCAAACAAAGCAACAAGAAATTACCACTTTCAGGAAACTTCTCATTAAATTGTTACAACCAATGTTGCTGATTGGAACATTTTTATCAAACAATAAACTGCAAGAGTAGTGCAAATTTCCCCATTCACCTAACATAGACTCCCACCTGTAAACACAAGTCTGAACTACCCGGAAGTAGTTGTTGTCACCTAGGTGGCAAAGCTGGAAACTGGAGTTATTGGTACCTGTTCATTTATGTTCAGGTGGACATACGGACAAACTAAACCCCAGGTACGTCTCTTTATTTATTATCAGTACTAGGCATTACCACTGTAAAGTCAAACAGGTTTGATATTTTACGATGCACTACTAACCAGCAGTGCAGGATGGACGTATAACCAGACGCATGGAAAAAATCAACTGCAGGTGCGTATCCTGATATAACGACTTGAAGCCGGTAATACGATATATATGGAAACTCTTAAATCGTCAGGGTAAGATAGTATCAGTTGAAAAGTGACATATACACGATGGAAGCATAGTTTGTATGTGGAATGGATCTCCACATCTGCCCTTTAAGTGTTTGGCCATCAAATCCATAGCAAACACATGTTGATGCATTTATCTATTGAGAGTTCTGTGTGAAAGCTGTCCGTCACATTTGTGGTTATTCATTAGCTTTTTGAAGCTATTAATTTATGATACATAGAAAAGTCATATTAATAGTAGGCCTAATGCAAAGTTCATTGTCTGTAAGTCGAATAATTTATCGGGAGGGCATATGCACGGAGCAACGTGCAAAAGCAACGTGCACAAGCATCGGCAAAAGGAACTCTAGAGCCCTGTTCACACTGCTTAAAATTACCGCATTTAATTCGAAAGTCATCCGAAAGTGCAGTTCACACCACATATTATTTTTCCTAGATCCGTATAGAATGCGAAATCTACTTCCGAAAGGAAAACCTGCTAGGGGAGGTGGTTTTTCACCGAATGCTTACCGGTAGCATCCACATTCGGAAGTTTCTGAGCGTGTCTGAACGCGACATCCGCAAGTTTTCCCAAATGTAGAACTCGACGCATGCGCACATATGCCGACTCAGATCCAGTCACTTCCTCTCGGTTTGTAAACAAGCAACACACAAGTTGTACTATAGACGCCCTTGTAAATAATGGGATTTACGCACGAGCAAACCCTTGCTTTAATTGAATTGTGGGGAGATGAAAGAGTCCAGGCTGTGCTGGAAGGATCGCATAGGTGAATTTTGTGCAGAATGCTGAACGTGACAACGACAGATCTGCGCATGTGCGAACCCGCCAATTCAGTATCAATTCCGAAAGCACACATGACAGTGTGGACGATCAAACCGCATTTTAATCGGTAGTCAGGTAACAGTCTGAACGGAACTTTCGCATGTCTTTCGGAAGTGCTAAAGTCCGAATGCTAATTCCGAAAGGAAAAATACCGCAGTGTGAACACAGCATTTATGTCCCCTTCCCCAAATCACACGTGTGAAGGCATAAACACTAGCTTCACTTGCTCCGGAAGACCGTTTTTCTGTTCCTGCCTGACTTACGGCCCACCCATCAAGGAGCATTTACGCTTTGAAAAGCAACTAACGCATATTTAAAAATATCATCAAATCTATTTAATAATGTAATTAATTGTGTATTTTAACATAGGCAAGTGAACTAAATGATATAACTAAATACGTTTGAACATAATTATGTCTAATTGAGCTGTATTTAATGTCACTGAACTCATTTTATGATACGACGAAATACATTTTATGTATGGTGTAGATTTTATCTTTTGATTAAACAGATTAAAACACACCCATTGAAATATGTTCAAATATATTTTATATGATTAAATCAATTTCATGATATCGTCAAACATTTTATGATACATTATCGTGAGGGTTAGGAGTGTGGCCACCCCAAAGACTGACACTAATAATGGTGAGTCTACCCTCTCCCCCCACACCCCCGATTCTCCCCCCCCCCCCCACACCCCCGATATGTGGTCACACTGTACCCATCACGAGCAACACGGCACATCACACAGGCTGAAGATACTCGAGCGTAGCAGCATACATTTGAGAGAGGGTCGCAGTCAACCAGAGCTCCCGGGCCTCCAGCTCCAGGCGCCTGGTATCAGGTCGAACACAGGTGGACAAGGTTCGGCAAGTTTTTATCAACGCACACACCCGACGTACTTTTTTCCATTACGTAGGAACATCACGAGAGTAGCGACTGGCTTCCAAGACATTGAAGGTGGATCTGCGGTGGCGGCGCACCTGACCACCACGTGTAAAATATATACATATGTATAATTGAAGTGTTTACTTTTGACGCAAAAATACCCTTATCTGATTTATACCTGAGTCGTTACGTCTAGAACAACTTCCAAGTCGTTGTTACACTATTTCGTAGTTCAAACTGAGACTCCCCATAAGCCAACCCGCCGCTGTCTAATTTACATGTATAATATGATATGTTAAACCCCAAAAGCGAGCGAAGCTCCTAAGCTAGAAATATATATATATATATGTACATATGTATGTATGTATGTATGTACATATGTATGTATGTATGTATGTATGTATGTATGTATGTGTGTGTGTGTGTGTGTGTGTGTGTGTGTATAGAAGTGCTGACAGCTGATCCCATGATTTACCGAGTCTGTAAATTTTGGCTGGTGGCCCTGGGCCCTAATTTGAAAGGCCTTGTGCATGCTTAGGCCACATATATAAAAAACAATATCCCGGTTTATCATCGGTGGTTTCCCAAAAAGGTGATGAGGGAGGGAGTTTTTTTTTTTTTTTAAAACCCTTTCCCTCCCTCCCAATGATTTACTGTATTGAGGCTTTCCGCCAGTCCCCATTTGCCATACTGGTCATTAGTCATTCAGAATGTCACAACAATGCTGCAATATAGTTCTCTTGATTTGCGTTAGCCAGAAATTCAAAATAGGGCGTCCAAATCTTTCGATTGTATTTGGGTCCTGGTGAGCATAGCTTTCCTCCCCAACTGCGTGTGAAGTTGCCGACATTTTCACTCTTTAATAGCCACATTAATTATTATTGACATTCATTGTCTCAGCCAAATTAGTTTTCTATCGACACAATTTTTGTGATGTTTTGGCATTCCCAACAAAACATAATGCCGAAAGAAAGAGCTCACAACTGGGTCTGGGGCTTATGATTGACAAAATGTTGCCATATTTTTAAGTCGATGTCTTTAAAACTGCCACATAGAAAAAAATAAATTTAAAGAAAAAATTAAACTGAGGGAAGATGTACCTTGCTCGATGTTTTTTGTTTTTGTTTTTGTTTGATTTTTTGCTTTTTGTTTGTGTGTTTTCTTTTAGTTATTTTTTTGTTTTGTTTTTGTATTTTTCAGCACTTTTACAGGTGAAAATTGGCAAAAAATGTAAAAACAGCGGAAAAATTGCACTCGTTTCTGCCCTCCGTAGGACTGGATCACTTCCGATAAACACGGCATGCCTGGTATCATTGGAAGCTTAGGAGCTTCGTTTACATGAATAAAATGCTTTCTCATTGGCTAAATGTGACTTCAATGCGGTTAATTTATGCCAAACATGACTTTGTCAATGGTTAGAATTGTTATTCAGACGATCATTTCTATTGGCTGATGGTGATGTTGTCAGATCGTCATATGACCTGTTTGAAAAAAACAACACGGAAGATTAGTAATGTGGACCAATAGGAGCACGGCGATAGATCAGATCATGCAAGGTCACCCACGTACCTTCACATTTATAGCGAGCTTCCCTCGCAAAATATGTGAAAGTACTATTCACTAGTAGAGCCTTTCGTCAGCAGGCTGGGGCATCCAGCGGCGCCCGTCGTGGTTTTAACAGTTCGGCAGTTTCAACTCTACAGTGATTTACTTAAACAGGGGAAGTGTGACAGACCTGTGCTCAGCAAATTTCGCCGAGTGTACTTTTTTGAACAATGCCATGCATAAATATCAAAGCACTGGCTCACTGGTCGAAGTCCGGGCTCAAATACGTTTCAAGTTATCAAGTGGCTAGTGAAATTCATGAAAGTGACCCTGTGACCGTGCGAATGAATTCGATCATATACTGTGTGAATCTTGTCCACAAGGCGGAGTATCAGCATCAAAGTCCTAGATTTAGTAGTTCTCAAGTTATTAAGTGAACAGCATGTAACCTTGGGAATAAGGTCAAGGTGACCCACGTACTGTGCACGCACACTCACAAGTGTCACTTTGCAATTTCAAACCAATTTGGCCTGGCAGTTTTAGAGAAAAAGAATTAAAGATTTGGCCAAAAAGAAAACAAAAAAATATTTATTTTCTTAAATCTACAAAGCATCATTATTTGAACAGTGTTAGCAGAGACCCAGCAAAGGTACATCTCACCATGTTTGAAGTGGATCTGGATAACTGTTATGTGGAAGAACCATACATGTCAATTACCAATTGCAATCTTCATTGATTTACATTCTAATCGACATAAATGTATGCATTAACTGGAATTTATCAGATTTAAAGAAGAAAAAAATCAAGAATACACAGCCAGGCCTACTAGAAAAAAGCTTTATTTGACCTTCTCACAGGGCACATTTCCATCAAGTTTCTGCATAAAAAGCAGAGAGGCTTTTAGAGAAGATGAAGAAAAATACAAATAGGAGAAAAATCCTAAAACTATGGCGCCGCTATTTTTAACAAAGTAAACTCTAGCTGTTCCCAGAGGAATCTGTACGGGATTTCAAAGCAATTCTCTAAGCGGATTCAGAAAAAAGTTTAACTTTTGTCCAAAACGTACAAAAAACCTAAAGACTATATAAAACGTACTGCATCACGGCCATTTGAATGAACTTGCATGGAAGCCATCAAAGGTACATCCTCACCATGCTCGACGAAAATATGGCATACTGTTGGGAGGGAGAGGTAAAAAATGAAAATTAGTATTTTATTCCCCAATGAATGATACAGTAATTGGTAGGAATGTATCAAGTGATAAGGGCCAAAATGAAAAATCCAAATTAATTAAGAATCCATAGTTAGCGGCACTTAGTGGAAAACTTTTTTTTGACCTGACTACAAAAAAAATATCATTTTTTTCAGCATAAGCAATTGTTTCAGAAAGAAAACGTAGCTTCAAACATTTCTTTTGCGGAATGGCTTAAAAATTGTAGAGAATATATTGAAAATATAGGCTGACAAAAGGTTAATGGAGTTGGCAAAAATGACAGATGTTTTTAATGTAATTAGAGGATAATAGCTTTCGGGAGCACGTGTGATTAACAGCTACAACTGTATAGTCACGGTACAGTGCAAGCGTTGCAGTTTTGCCAAAAGTGTTTTATGGGATTGTTGGCTTTTACTTTTAAGATGTTGTGCAAGTGGAAGTCACCAAAAAGAAGATGGTGATGCAATAATTATGCAAGCTCTGACAGGGGATGTATGTATGCCGTTTGGTAGAATTCAAGCTTTCTGCTGACTCGGCAAATCTGACATTTGAGCTTATACTCCTGTAATGGTGGATCGTAGGCCCATGGTTGCTTTTAAACTTTAATAAGAAAGTACCTATATGATTTCTTTTGGTGCTGTTAGTGTTTGATGATTAACCATGAGAGGTCAAACTGACAAATTGGCTAACATCTTGGCAGCCGTGGGTCCTGTGCCCATAAATATTGACCACAAGCAGGGAAATGCTAATTAGGTTTCTTTTCGTGTGGTTAATTTTGACTTTTAATGCCCTTAAAAGGTCACACTGACCTATTGGCTTCCTTTGCAGTAATATCAAACTTTTGGTTATTTACTGATAAGCACTGCCGATTACACTGCGCGGTAATTGAATTTAAAACTATAGTTGATAGCTTTTTTCTATTTGGCCCGTTCTTGTCTTTGTGATCGTCCAACTGGTTCGTCTCCGTGTGCTGCCATCTTGCGTCAACGACTCTACTTACCCTTTTTTCTTTCGCGTCTCCCCTGAACTTAAAAGTTAAGCTTCCCATTTCTTTGTCTTCTAAATATGAACTAGCCCTATATGCGACACATATAAAGAAAGCCGTCGAGCAGGTTCGGTCAGATACTCGTTTGAAGTGGAACTTGACACTACGATTTGCCTTGCCGTCTCCACGTTTTCCATGGGCAGTTATAGTATATACCTGATGGTCGCGTGTCTGGGAGCTTTCTGCGTACGTATTACCTCGTGTTTTGTCGGTTTTGTCTTTAATCGTGTATTTTTATTCTATTTTGGATAAAGATCGCTGTTAATTGTCGTTTTGCAGCCGGTCGTTCAGTGTGACACGTTGCAATATATTTCTGACATACAGGCGGATTGTCAGGCCATAAAATTTCCGTAAGTATTTTGATATTAAGTTTTTGCGCTAATTAAAAGTATTCTGCGCATATGTCGTTATATCTGCTTGCCACGCCCGAGATGTAAAGTTTTCAGAATTGAGAATTTAAAGTTGAATACATTCAACTAGGCGCGGTTAAATGTTTAGTTATATTATATAACTTTAAAGCACCTTTCAGGTTTGAACTCAAACCTGTGTATTGATATTGAAAGTGTATTTGAAACTGAGTCATATTATCACAAGACATCATGTCTTGGTATAAATATTAATATTTGTTTGTCGAAGTTGTATTCACGTCACGTTGCACAAGATTCACTTGTGCTGTTGAACGGGTTTCATTAAGATTATTGCCACGTAAAATGTATTTTGCGCACGCAGTTGAATCATGAAATTTGTGCAAGAGTTGTGTAATTTGCATGGATAAAATTATATGCACGTCGCTAGAAATGTGTAAAGTTGCACCAGTATATGGATACATTTTAGCTATGGTCTAATGGTAGCGAGTAAATCAGGTTTTGTATCTATACTGAAAGATGGTTATTATATGATATGAAGTAAAAGTTAAATATTGTATACGCGAGATTTGAAAATTCTTGACGCGGGCTAATATGTAAAAGATTAAAGATTTCTTTGTATGCGTCGAATATCATGTATAAAAAAATACTTCTCGTAATGTGTATTAAGTGTATATGGGTTTTCTTTTCCAGTTTATGGGAAGCATGGGAAGCACACGAAGCACGGGAATCTCAAAGGAATTTATATGTCGTTCGTGGTCAGATGTACCGCACCTGCAATGCTATCTGTGCTCCCAATAATGGAATATAAATTGGTTCTCGTTGACAATCCACGCCTTCGGTTTTTGTGTATGACAAGCACTAGTACAGTATCTATATACAGCAGTAAGGTTAGCACTTGTATAAGCAGCATATTCCAGTCAGCAGAGCACAGGATAATCATGATCCTCCTTTTCCCTCAATTTCAGCATAAACAGAAACATTTTAAATGGGAAATGCCGGTTACAGCTGATATCAGAATTTCATGATTTAGTCGAACAGCTTCCTTCAATATAGAAAGGACCCTGTTGGGTGTTGGACGCCACACTGGCCCTCCGAAATCTGTTACTTCTATTCAAATCGACGATTGGTGCTACTTAAAAATCAACTGCTACGGAATAGCAAAAGATAGTTACTTGTAAAAGCAAGGGTATTTCAGCCACTGGTACACTTAAGTGGTAGTCAGACACTGGTATGAACGTTTATTTATTGTTACTATATAGCAAGAAAAAAAAAGTATAAAAACCGGGAAAATCTTTAATTGCAGAGATGCAACTTAGAGAGTATTTTCCATCGCCTATAAGCCCAAACTTTAAAAAGAAAATTTGATTATTTTAAAATGTCCGTACGCAGGGTATCTTTTTGGCTCTTTATGCCTCAAAGCTAGGAATAAGGCATCACATGACTGCATTTTGAGTTTAAGACTATGACATAAAAATAAGCTCCCTTTGGCAGCAGGGAATCGAACCTCGTAACATAGTTAATACCTGCAGACATACAAGATACCCAGGTTATGAGGATATATGATCACATATGACGTAATATGAAAAATATATATCTCTGTCGAACTAGCCAGGTATGGTAGAATGAGACATATAGTCAACAGTGGGACAGAAGTACTCTGGCTGGAAGTAGTCTCATTCAACCTTTAGTAACGTAATCTAATGTGGAAAGGCAAATTCAACGACACAATAATACTTTTAAAAGAACTAGTCATCAAAGGTCAATATGGTTTAAAAACTGGCTCCCCAGTAAATAATAACAGAAATATCAGGTCAAATGGCCGAAAGGCTACTAAGTGAAGTTGTCCATGGTATTTAATCTTTGCATCTTTGTTTCCTTTTTTTTCAAGGGGCGGTGAGTCAGACTGGCGGGAGGCATACACGAGGTATGAAAGATAGATACAGGTCCGATCTACTGTCAAAATCTAGTGTAAGTCCTTCAACCCCATATATGGCTTTTGCAATGACATTACCACCACAAATATCCATGATTATTCATCCACTTCTTTATTTCTTTTTGAACAACAGGATATATCACATTTTAGCGTGTGAACTCAGAGTCATTTGTCAGCAAACAATTTTCACAACAAACTACACCTCAGACCTTCCTGGCGTACGAGTATTGTCAGTTTATTTTTCACAAGCAAACATACATGATTGTTACTCCAAAAACCTTTTAGCATTTCAATAATGTCTGAAATATCATCAGTAATTGGGGTATTTTGTATTTAAATAAGATTATATATATATATATATATATATGTATATATATATATATATATATATATATATATATGTATGTATATATATATATATACACACATATATATATATATATATATATATATATATATATATATATATATATATATATATATATATATATATATATATATATATATATATATAAATATATATACACACATATATATATATATAAACACTCTGGTTACAAAAGCACATTGGCTTTCGTTATGTAATCTCATGCTAAACTTCAATTACCAAAAAAATTATCATTGAAATCTGGACAGATAGCCAGCCATAGACCAAGAAAATATGTGAATGATTTTAATTGGACCAGGTGGAAACTGAGGTGGGGTGTCACCTGAGACTAGAATTTATGCCAATAGTAAATTTGTGTAGCAGAGTTACTCCAAATTCATGTTCTGCTTGTTGATCATGCCAACGTTGGGGCAATATATATTTTTTCGACGTTTTTCTATTGTGACCCGTGCACAATTTGTGATTTTCAGTAGCACCTACCTGTGGCACTACTTTTCACATTAACATGAAAAATATATAAGCTATGGAAACAAAAATGATATCATTGTAAAGAGAAGAAAATTATCTTTAAAATAAAAGTCTGTTGCAGTATTACACTGCATCAACTTGAAAAGCTACAATCTAATATAATTACCCTTACCCCTTAAATTTTGGAAAATTGGTAATATATTTGACTTCACGTTCTTATCAGGACTCCAGTTTTGCTCTGGATGAATTCTTTTTGGTCACATTCATATTCAGATACTCCATTTATGTAATTGCATTAATGTTTTAAGTTTCCTTTGATGTAAATGTCATTTTTGTCACCCGTTTTGATTCACTTTCAGAAAATGAAGAAAAGTGTTGGCACACGTAATATTAAGTGGATACCAATCAGACATTTTTCTGGAAAGTTTAGTGGATCAAGGCATATTGGTATTAAGTTGTGTTAACAGAAGAAGGATAGCTGATCATGCGGTAAATAGCCAAACGAGCTAAAGATCAGACTTTCCAAGCTCCACTCGCACAGTCTCTCCTTCTTCCAAGTGTACTCAAGCCATTCAGCTATTTAATTCCTGTTGATCCCCACACTGTTTCATCTGGCTGTTGGGCACTCTCTGATTGGGTACTATTTATGAGTTAGCCTCCGCCAAAGTCCTTTCACTGTGGAAAGAATAACTTCAGATTTTCCCATATGTGGGGTTTTCGTGTTTGTGTCGTTTTGTGGAATAAAAAATTAAAGTTTTTCCAGGGCCTAACAAAAAAAAAAAAAAAAAAAAAAAGAAAAGAAAAAAATCTTTCTTTTTCTGAGCAGTACGCCAAAGAAGCTTCATTCGGAACAACACAGTTTGCAATATTTTAGTAATTGAAAGTTTTGATTGTAATTTCATAACACATTTATGGTAACCTGGTTTCAGACTTCAATACTCACAATTACAAATTCAGTGTACAACCCCAACAGAGACAATTTAGTTCAAAGGCTTTAACAACCCATCCCCCAAAATCAAAGGCATCATTCTCCAGCAGAGCATGTTCTTGTTCAAAAGAATCTGGCGAGGGATTCCAAATACCGTTTGCAAAGTTTTCGGAATTTGAGACAAAAACAGTTTTAAGTTGAAGTAACAGGACACGGCATAATCTACTGTTAACATCATTTTGGTGATGTAAACCTACAATATACCACAAAGCATCAAGATGCCAGGATGTCATAACCACATAGGTTATTATGTTACGCATGACCACCATGCCGTTCAAGAACCAAAAATACATACATACATACATACATACATACATACATACATACATACATACATACATACGCATAATTAATATTTACTGATTATTTGCCTTTATCAGAATTCACACACACACACGCACGCGCACGCACACACACACACACACACACACACACACACACACACACACACATATATATATATATATATATATATATATATATATATATATACAACCACGTGTACTTCATTTAGGTGTCCCTAGCACAGACTCAACCTTGTTTCCTTTATCCAAGAAAGATCAGAAGGCACTTTGATATAGACTCTACCAGATTGACTGTTTTGTTATTCATCACCGCTTTCCACTTACATAAGGCAGAGAACTCTCAAGGTTTTTCCCCATACTTGCTACATTAAACGAAATTCAGACTTTTCTGGCTGTATTCATGAAAACTATCCATATTCTAAATCTCCAATTATAATGAAAATGAAACAGATTAGAGATAAACAGCGCCGAAATCAGGATCCTGCGTCTGACCTGGCATAATAAGTACCATTAAGAAAAATAAGATCGTCACCTGCTTGCATCCTGGTGCGTCCATACAGAGTCTAAAGCTTGTGATCACCGAAAGTTATCAAGGATGCCATTCTTAGTCTTTGGCACTCAGCCTTGAGCACTGCCAAAGGACTGCAGTCATTCAAAAATCATTGAGTCCTGTTTGTTTACTTTCTCCCTGATGGGCAAGAACACAAGCGAAGCAGATCCCAAAAAGCCGAATATATTAGCCAAAACACTTGCCAAAAGATTGAAAACTCCTCGTATTGATCATGTAGTTGTGTCAACACTAAATCTCTTCAGCTGGCTTTATTTATTTTTTTCCCTTTCTTGTCTGCCACAAACACCGCTTGATCAGTGAAAAAGGTATTAGCGAATGAGTGCTGCGTGACTGCTGAAGGGGCCAGAAAACAAGAAAGCAAAGCATTCCAAAGATGGCTGCCCAATCAGGGAACTTTCTTATTCGTAATATCAAAGGTGTCAAATAAATATATAAATGTACAAATTGCATTAAATTTAAGTGCAGGCTTATACACTACAATGACATATTAGCCCATTTTAGAATTGGTACCACACTATCATAACTACCAAGCATTTCAAACCCTTCTGTTCAATGTGCCATAAGTTACTTTTTTATGTCATGTAATATTTAGTCTCCTGTATAATTCATCTTCATGCAACTATTGTACCATGAGTACTAACACTTTGGTCAACGATATTCTCAAAAAGTTTGGCGGTGTCACCCGAAATAATCTTAATGAAATTCTACAAAACATAAATGATTTAGAAAATGCTATGTCTTTTACTTCTGATTCACCGTATATTGACGTTGACAAACTTACCGAATATTTAAAAAAACTTCTCACTGAGTTTTTCTGCCTTAGGCTTGAACATTCAATGTCTGAATCCTAAATATGACAAGCTTAAAATATTATTGGATAATTTAGCTGATAATGGATTTGAGTTCAGTGCAATTTGCATCCAGGAAACTTGGATAGAAGGTAACCAGATAGATATGTCATCATATAATCTGGACAATTATATTGCCATACCAAACGGTGTTGTATGTTGCTCCCACAGTGGTTCATTGATATATTTACACAAGAGTTTCCAATATGTTATCAGATATTTTCTCCCTCCAAATAAAATTTGGAAGGGTCAGTGTATTGATGTAACGGGAAATGGTCTGAAACAAAAGGTAACATTATTTAACACATACAGACCGCCGAGAGATAGAAATGAAGATATTGAAATAGTTCTTAATGAATTTTCCCCTAACCTTTCCAGTTTATCAAATGAGCGATCAGATAAGTTTGTTATTGGCGATTTTAATCTTGATTTACGGAGGACAAATACCAGAAAAAAAGTTTTCAGAATTTTTTTATATAATGCTAAGTAGCGATTTCCATCCTAAAATTACTTTACGAACTCGCTTATCTGAAAGACGGGCCACCATAATTGACAATGTTTTTTTTGTAATTTATCCAATTATTCAAAATCTTGCTCATCTGGTATTATTTTAACTGCCTTGTCAGACCATTTCCCATACTTCACATGTCTGGATAAAAAAAAAAAACAATTTCCAAGGACAAACTAAATTCAGAAAGGTGGTAACTAAGGACACACAGTCATATGACAAGTCTTACCAAGGGTTGATAAATGCCAACATAATGGAATCACCAGATAATGATCCTACTGATGATCCAAATTTCAATTACGATAAACTTGAACATATTATATGTAGCACTAAAGAAAAATACTTACCTGTTCGAACTGTCAAATTTAATAAATATAGGCATAAACGATCCCCATGGATAACTAACGGTATCCTAAAATCTCTTAAATTCCGTGATGATCTGCATAAGAAACCTCAAGTGTACTCCCCAAGACACTACGCAGCACAATGCTATGCAGCATAATCTCCGAGTTTACAATAGAATTGTAGATGCAATATACAACATTTAAAACACAATTATTACTGTGGCCAATTTGAAATGTACAAGAGAGATTCACGGAAAACATGGGACACTAAAAAATCAATTCTAAATCTAAATAAGAGTAAGAAAGATTTTCCTCCATTCTTTAAAATTAAAAACAACACAGTAACTAATAAAAATGAAATTGCTGATCGTTTCAATGAATTTTTTGCAAATATTGGTCCTAAGATGGCTGCTCATTTTAATGCTGGTGATACACCTGATTTTTCTACCTTTCTTACAGACCATATTCAAAAAAAAAAATTCCTTTAAACAAGTATCGGTCACTGAAACTGAATATATGATTAGAAAATTTAAGCCCAAGACAAGCACTGGACATGATCATTTATCAATGAAACTCCTGAAAGAGGCCTGTGCCTCTCTCTCAAACTCTCTTGCCCTTATCACAAACCAGTCCCTAAATACAGGTAAATTCCCATATAAATTGAAGATAGCTTCAGTTATACCTATACACAAAAAGGATGACAACTGAATTATAAACAACTATAGGCCCATTTCCGTTCTTCCTGTTATGTCAACAATTTTGGAAAAGGTAGTCTATCATCAAACATTTGACTTTTTTTACCTCCCACGCCTTGTTTTATAGTGGCCAACACGGCTTCAAGCAGCCGCACTCAACAGAGACTGCAACTCTTGAATTTTTAGATAGAATATACAAGGTACTTGATTCTGGCGAAATCCCAATCAGTTTTTTCCTTGACTTATCTAAGGCATTTCATACGTTAGACCATGACATTCTTCTTCAAAAATTAAAATATCGTGGTATCACCGGTACGCCTCTAAATTGGTTTAACAGCTACCTCTCAGATAGGTCCCAATATGTTCTCTTGCTCTAAAATTCTGCCTACTTCCACTGGTGTGCCTCAAGTACCAATTTTGGGCCCTCTCATGTTTGTCATATATGTCAAATGACATGCCCTCTGCTGCAGCTAATTTTGAGTTTATTCTATATGCTGATGATTCCACCCTCATGAATTCTCGGTACTCTTTTCAAATTTCTGCAAGGCGCAATTGTGACAATATATCTGAAAATATAAACTTTGAGCTGAACAAGGTGTCTGAATGATTAGCAAATTGTCACTCAATATATCTAAGACAAAGTACATGGTGTTCATTTTCTTCAACGTAAGACACATATGGACTTAAACCTTAAAATAAATAACATTCCTGTGGAGACGACTAGTGAATTTAATTTTTCTTGAATTACAAATTCAGGAAACTTTGTCATGGACTCCTCACATAATTAAAATTTCTTACAAACTGCCCCGCATAGTTGGTATCCTAAAGAGACTTCGTAATTCTATCCCTCTTAGTGGACTTTTGTTGATATATAGCTCACTTTTCCAGCCACATCTGAATTGTTCTATTTTAGCATGGGGTCACTCTTGTGACCGAATCTTCAAACCCCAAAAAATAAAAAAAGACAGTCCGCTTAATATGTAAAACGAACTTTTATGCTCATACTGAGCCCTTATTCAAACAATTTAATATTTTGACATGACACCAGGCATAGAGATGTTCCTCGTTACGCTACTCCCTTAAGAAACTCAATAAATGTTACCGTACGTTTTTATATCCCCACCCTACTTAACGAGACAGCCCCCATTGTTAAGGAGAAAGTCCATACTCATTCGTATGCAGGTTTTTCTAAGTACGCAAAGCAATACCTCGTCAGTAAATATTCTAAAGTTTGCACCATTCAAAACTGTTATGTTTGCTCATAATTATCATCTCTAGAATACTATTTTTGTACATGTAATCTCTCTAGTAAATGTTAATTTATATTCCACCAAATAATGATTATTTAGATTGTATCAGTTAAATCTTTTGTGTCCAATATCTATATATCCAATATCTATCTTGTCCTGTATATTGCCGGGTGTAAATTTCCAGAACCCCTCTCCAGGGTAGCTTCAGCGATAGTGGGTTCTCAAACCCTTAGCTGGAGTCATCCCGACAATAACTGTTTCAGTTTGTATCGTACACATATTCTGTTTGTTTGTTTGTTTGTTTGTTTTTCACACGAACGATAACTGTTTGCTTTTCTTGTACCTTCATGTTTTAATTACTGTTTATTTCTACCACTTTTGTCAAATAAAAGCAGATCTGAGTCTGAATCTGAATCATGCCATGCTTACTGGAATGTGATTATTTGAAAAGCTACAGTTCCGCCCGTGCTAAAAGTTAACAACCAAACGTGTTTGTGACGTTTGGCTGGTGTTTGGTTTTCGTTCGAAGTTCGTCTGAGAATCGTCTCAAATACTTTCAGCATTGCGTTTGAAACACTTTGAGCAAAGCAAACACTTTGAGCAACGCGTTTCTGTCAAGCACATTTTGAACACTTCAGTGAACATGCGTTTCAAATACTTACAAATGCATTTAAAATGTTTAGGTGTTATATTTTATTTTCCCTTTGTTGCTTAATTTACAGATATACACAATGAATTTTACATTACTTTTCTTCCTCACAAAAGTGCACATAAAATTGTTCACAACAATATGAGTTTATAAAGATTACAATGGGAATCAAAATATAAAAAATGTAAGAAAATTTGTTTTAATGTAAAAAGCCCCAAGTGAGTGAATGTATTTAAACTAGGATGCGTTTTGAACGACCAACGTGCAGAAATAAATAAAATTTGCACTCGGACTATGAAACGCTATATGCCACATATGTAGTAAGAAGAAAAATACTTGGTTGGTGCTGTAATGCAGACGCCATTCATTCCGTCATTTTTGTTTTTCCTTTGTATAAACGCCGTACTACTTAATTACATTTTTTGAAAATCAGATTTTCGTATTACCTATGCAAGCATTTTCAGAAAAGGGATCTCCGATAAAAGTTTTTTTTCTTTTCTTTTCTTTTTGAAATAGCGTTAGGAGAACAGATTACCCTCAGCGCCCACAATATTTTTTCCTCAATTCTGCTTTTTTTAGACTTCACAGGTGCCATAATACGGTGTAACTGTACCAAACACTTGACGATGCTGTGATAAATCCTTTTTGAGATATTATGGTAACAAGAATGCCCACTTGTGCGGCACTCAGACGGCATTCGAATGAGTACTTCAAAAGTTCCATAAGTTAAAAAATAAGAAGAAGGAGCTGATTTTTAATAGGAACCTGGTCCATTATAATGTGCATCTCCAATAAAAATTTGTGAAGATGCAATGCATACTTGTTGAGATATTATGATAACGTCGTCCCTTTGTGCGCAACTCAGACGGCCTTCAAATGCATACAAAATTTCATTGAAAAAAGTTATAAATGCAAAACAGAAGCAGGTTTAATTAGGAACCTGGTCCATCATAAGATGCATCTCTGATAAAAATTTGGTAAAGCTGCGGTCAGCATTTTTTTAGATATCATGGTGACGTCGTCAGGGTTGACGCCACTCAAACGGCCTTCAAATAAATACATGAGAAATTTCATAAGAAAAGAGTTTTGTAAATTATCAAAGAAAGCTGATTTTCAGTAAGGATCTGGTCCATTATAAGGTGCATCTCTGATAAAGGTTTGGTAAAGTTACGGTGAATACTTTTTTACATATCGTGGTAACACCGTCAGGGTTGACGCCAAAAAATACATTAAAAAGTTTTTGAAGAATCAGAGGAAGCTGGTTTTCAATGGGAACCTGATCCATTATAAGGTGCATGTCTGATACAAATTTTGTTAAGCCTAGATGAATATTCACATATCGCAGTAACGTCGACAAGACGGACAACACAAGGGATAACACCCCCCCCGCACCTCATGTGCCGAGAGTGAAAATGGAGATGGAACACTTACAAGGGTGAACGAGACTGCAATGCTTTGAAGAAAGATATGCTCTTTTTAAAGTTTTTTTTTTTGATAATTAAACAAAACTGAATATCTTAAAGATGCAGGTGTTATATGTGTAGAATCACACCCCAGACTTACAATGCACGAATTGTTTCCTGATTCTCTTCTCCTATTTCCCCCCAATGGCTATAGTTATCTGCACAAATTGTGTATCAAAATTCTTTTTGTTTACTTCATCTTTCCCCCCTTGATCCTAATGAGACCATTCCGTGCATATGAAATGAGGTAATGCTTACTTGGTATTCCTGTACGGAGCTGACTATACCATTTTTGTATTAGGGGTGTTAGCTCCGATACAGTTGACTTTTTGTTGTTGTGTAGGATGCTTCCATGGGCCTTGGGCTTGCATTAACAAACGTGCGGGCGGTATCATATCGGTACATATTTTTTTGTATATTTGATTTCTCACACAGAAGGCCATGGACTTTCATTTATCTGCTCAACACTTCAGAGATGTCTGAAGCAACGGATTATGTATATACCACATCAGGCTGCATTTGAATATAAGTGGTGTGGGCATCACCTACATTGTTTTTCTCAAATAAGAATGTGTATTAGCATAATTAAAACAAGAATCCAGAACGGAAAGATTTCCCAAGTGAGGCTTTTAATTTTTCATTAATGATCCAAGTCAGTATGCTAATGATTATGTTCACAAGGTGTTGCCGGCGGTAACACCTTGTGGTTAAATCTGGCAGTAACACTTGTACATCATGCAAAATGGACATTTGTAACCTTGACGCCTGTGAGGATTTCAAGCTGGTGACAGTCGGCAACGATATAGATGCAAATAGATATATGTACATGTATTTCCAAGTGTTTCAAGTAGGCCTTCTTAAATTTACTGTTGCGTGTAGTAGGTTTGCACTTTTGTTGACCAACAGGCAAAGGGATCCAATCTGACGGTGGAGTAGAAATCGCATCAGCTCTCCTGTGTTGTTTTTGTGTTGTTTTTCTCCAGCCTAGATCAGTGCCGATGATCAACATGTGAACGATACGTGGGAAAATCTTCGCACAATTCAGATGGCAGTAGTCAACTCGGCCCTCTGTCTTAATTTGTTTATTTGTGTTTATCTTCACCAATTAATTACACATTTGGAAAAACGGCATAAATGCGTAGATCACAAGTACGTAAGAAAAAAGGCGTTTACTAAAGCCGTTTATTTGTATCGGACTTTTTTCCTCGAGCGTCGCATTTTGAATATTTATTTGGATCACCCCTCCCTTCAAAACAAAACAAAAAATTAAAAATTAAAAAAAAAACAAAAACGGTACGATTGTTTTGCAAAATATCCGAATATCATAAAAGGTTTTATGTGATAAAATGCAAATGGATGAAGGTCTGGTATAAACAGGATTCATGTTCAAATTTCAAAAATGTTTTTTTCAACATATGACCAGGCCTACATGTATTTATAGCTGCTATAAATGATCCATTTACACTTTCAAATTCTCGCGGTTAGAGTTTCTGCACTTCTTTGGTCAGAAAAGGTGAAATTAAAGTTTGAACTTATGAAATGGGATTTGTTTTATTGTATATTTCGTCACCGAAAAATAATTTAGGCAAGTAGGCTACCTCCGCATCTAATGTCAAAATAAGCGTGTCCTTTTTTAAATGTGATTTCCTTCGAGGTATTTTCTTGTGTGCTTCTATTCAAAATGAGATTAAACTCTATTTTTGTTTTTCAAATGTTGACATGAAGCAGCCTAATCAAATGGCCAGATAGCTAATTGTGTCTCTGCAAAGCCCTCAACTATTGCTAATTCCGCTCTGGTCAATATGAGTGAAAACTTGCATGCAAAACCGGTCCAAATTAAAAAGATTCACTGAATCTATTTAAATTTGTCATTACGTTGTTGGGACGCATTGGTAGTAATAAAATTTTGCAATTTTCTGAATGATGGAAATGTTTAAATCTCGAGTGTTGAAGTTAAAAAAACTTCAGGAGATAATTGAGCGAATATATGATAAATGTCACTTTTTGCTGTGCTGGGCTTTAACGATTGTATACGTCTTGGCGTGCCGGGAACCGACATCGCGAATATCCTCTCAGCAATAAACATGATATACCCTATCTGTTTGACACCAAGAAGAGAGGAAATGGTATAAATTTGGTTCAAACTGGTATCCCAATACGAAATCACCCTTCAGGTTAACTGATCTGTCAGTTGGACTATGTTCAGTAGTGCAGTTGATGTCAAACTCAAGGCTTGGTCCGATCCAACGTTGATTTCTTTTCCGCTCTGGTCAACTTTAGTAAAAACTTACATGTTGGAACGGTTCAAATAGCAATTCACCGTGTCCTACGTTGTTAGAATTATCTGTATGGAATTGGTTTGTTGGCGGCCATTAAAGGTAGCCATAAGATTAAAAGTTCCGTTTTTGTTCAGGTAGGCATTGAAAAACCTGTGATGTGTTATAAGCCTATGTGTACCTGGTATATCAGCATTGCAATGTAAATTAGTTTTAAATGTTTAGAATACATGCTCTGTACAAGTGTGGGGGGAGTTTTGGGGTGTTGTTTTTTCTTTTGGTTTTGTCATTTTTTTTGTTTTTTTTTCTCATTTCCTGTTTTGTTTTGTTTTTGCTTTTTGCCGGGGTAGCTTGCATTTTCAGACGACAGCGCGATGTACAGGGTTTTAGATATAAAGAGAATCTACCAAAGTTTTACATCAGGAAAACCATTGTTGCCCTGTTTTCATTTCATTGTATGTCCAGGGGTTTTGATCAACATAATTTGGGGCTGCGTTTGACAAAAAAGAGGTGGAAAGAGAATGAATGAACGAAATTTTCTATCTTCTTACAATATATTAAAACTGCGAGTTTGCTATCGCTTTGAGTATCGGCTAATCCCCTTTTCCCTCCATCAGAAGAGCCGCGATACCGGCCCACACGGTTGGTCATTTGCACTCAGAATCGTTATTCCTGCGAAAAAGGTGGTGCTGTGTCTCACAAACCGTTCTATCCGAAACTGGTTATTCGTCCTCGTCGACTAATTTAATGGAGAGGGGCGATCAAAACGATGTGGCCCCAAAAAGTCTTTTGCTCTCTTTATATTGCATTTCAATGCATGTACATGTACAAATAAATTTATTCTACATACAAATAAAACTTTATTTCTGTGTTGAGTTTAAGTAACGCAATGAATAATGTCAAAACATTAATGAAATAAAACGTAGGCGTAACATGTTCACGATGCAATAAACTGTTATCACAACAACTTTCATTTCGGCATTGGGAAGCAATACAAGGTCTCAGGAGTCACATACTATTTTAAAAGTTTATAATGCTGAGCTTAGGCCTAGGCCCCCCAATACGGTAGTACCGAATGGTCTGATATTTGGATTAAGATTCGAAAGACACGAGAAAGGTTTTAAATTTGTTACTAGATACCGAACCCGAGCTTACCGGGTTTCAGGATTGAAGCCCGGCTCGGGTTTGGCTTCCACAGTCACTGAACGTTCGGGTTCGGCTATCACTGTCAATGTTGGCAATAAAGTGAAATCAAAAGGTGACTGAGGTTACTTTCTGTACTTGTATACATTTTAAACAATGCAACTAACGATATTTTGCGGTTAAGTGCGTCACATGGGTTGCATAAATCGCCTTAAGTACATTACCGACAGTAATAACTGTGTCTAAATATTAATAAATGAGTCATTTCTTGACGATATAGATGAAATAAAGCTTTAAATGTACAATCTAAGATGTCTAAGTTCATTTATTTCATGTTTGAATTGAATATACCGAACCAGAACGGTGCCCGGGTCGGGATCGGAAATGTGTACCGAGTACCGAGTTCCCGATTCGGTTTCAAAATGCATGCTCGGTCAGGCTCTATATATATATATATATATATATATATATATATATATATATATATATATATATATATATATATATATATATATAAATATATATATATACATATGTATGTATATATACATACATACATATATATATATATACATACATACATACATTCATACATATATACATATATACATACATACATACATACATACACACGCACATGTGTGTGCAAGCATATATTGTAAAATGACACAACACTTCACACCACTCTTCCCTATTCAAGTCAAGACCTCAACCACAATCACAATTTTTTTTTCTCCACATCACTTTAAATTATTTTAGTCTGCCCAATGTACACATTCCTGTTGAAGAGTCCAGTATAAAGTCCTTTTAAATACAACATTTAACATATTTTATAAATCATCTAGCCTCAAACGTCTGGCTGCAGCAGGGGAGGGGGAGTGCCATTTTTTTCTTAAGTTTCACTTTAACAATTTTTTCAGTTCCAGACAGGTGTCCGGAATACCTGTGCATTGCAAGAGCAATATTCTTTGGATAACATACACTGGTGCTTGTTGATGTCCTTTGACAAACGATATGGTGAATTGTTTACTCTCGTCGTTTATGATTGATGTTTCTCAAACTGTTTTGCATTGGTTTATTTATTTCTGCAGAGATAATCCTATGAGGCGCCTCTTTCTTTTTACGAAGACCACAGAAGTGTGAGAGACTTCCCGATTCGGTTTCAAAATGCATGCTAGGTCAGGCTCTAATATACATATACATACATATATATATATATATATATATATATATATATATATATATATATATATATATACATACATACATACATACACACGCACGTGTGTGTAAGCATATATTGTAAAATGACACAACACTTCACACGACTCTTCCCTATTCAAGTCAAAACCTGAACCACAATCACATTCTTTTTTTTTTCTCCACATTACTTTAAATAATTTTAGTCTGCCCAATATACATATCCCTGTTGAAGAGTCCAGTATAAATGTCTTTTTAAATACAACATTTAACATAATTTATAAATCATCTAGCCTCAAACGTCTGGCTGCAGCAGGGGAGCGGGTGTGCATTTTTTTCTTAAGTTTCACTTTAACAATTTTTTCAGTTCCAGACAGGTGTCAGGAATACCTCTGCATTGCAAGAACCATATTCTTTGGATAACATACACTCGTGCTTGTTGATGTCCTTTGACAAACGATATGGTGAATTGTTTACTCTCGTCGTTTATGATTGATGTTTCTCAAACTGTTTTGCATTGGTTTATTTATTTCTGGAGAGATAATCCTATGAGGTGCCTCTTTCTTTTTAAGAAGACCACAGAAGTATAAGAGAAAAGTGGCCTGCCACATGGCTGGAGACTGGAAAGGTACATGTATGTAGGATAGTCAATGGACGCGTCGCCATTTGCTGTGTGCCTGCCAGGCATTAAAAGCCTGGTACAGACAGACGCTGTGTGGGTCATCAGTTTTGTTTTTTGGGTTACTGCGTGTCTGAAGTCAGGGGTGACATTTGTATCTTGCAAAAGCTGAATGTTGATGTTTGCTAATTCTTGAATCTCTACCTTTTGTCGTATTTAAGTTCCCTCTCACTGTTGTGTTGGAATTGATAAATATGTATTATGTTTTTCTAAACTATTTGCAAAAGCTACCGTTACAAGCCTGATGTGTAAAATAGGTGAAACAATCTCACATTTGTATGAATATTCCAGTTGGGATCGTCAATGAAATATAGTGATCAGTTTTCTGGTTTACACTATAATTGAACCTTTTGGAGATCAAATAAACGGGTTTTCATCGCATACTGTGTGCACACTGGGCATCAAGGAAAATTGCTAACTAATCATCTATGTGATTCTGGATTTTTGAAAGCGTGTATGCCATTTACAGATAGTACAGTCCTGGAACGAAGGGAAACACAGTTACGCATTCACTCATTCAAACTTTGGTATCTTAATGCAGACGAGAAGCACAAATGCAAAGACAGCTTACCAATTTTGCTTCAATTTAGTGTGAATATCATAAATGATACAATCCAAAATATTGACAAAATGGTTGAAGTGACTTTAAGCATTACATTACAATAAATCACAAAATACACTAATATTATCAAGAAAATTACCTATAAATCATTTTACGCCAATAATGATACGTTTTGTACATCAAGATATGTCACCAACAATATCAACGGGTCTAACTACCTACTGGAACTAACGTGTTTCATACTTTGAATCCCCCTGCCAAATCAGTAAATCTGTGATTTTGTTGCATTAGATAGTCACCCAAACTCGAAGAATTAAAATATGACTGAATACAACAACAAATCAAAGTTCTGATGTACATGATGACCTTGCATCCGCTCCAGCAGAGAAAAAGAATGGGTTTTGCTAACTCATGGCACAGTGACTGGGCCCACACTAACGTACATTGTGTTGTATTGTGCCTGCTGGATACAAAACAGCCATTAGCTGGCTGACAATAAATGCCTGTCTCGGGGGGTCTATCTTGTAATTATTCTGTCTGCTTGTTGCCTTCGTATGGCTTTCCCATTGTAAACATGTTGTAGTCTTTTTTAATATCAGGATTATTCATCAAAGGTCGAGTTGAAAAACCGAAACTTGTACAGTGACTCTTTACAACTGTTATAAGACATCGAAAACATTAAGATAAGACAACTTAAATGCACACCTAATAGATGATCATTATAATCAATTTGGAAGAAACAAAGAATATACTAAATAGTGTAAAAATTATTTGTGTGACCTGAAAATATCTTTTGAGTATGCCATGATAAAATGAGGGCTTACCTGACAATGAATGCGTGCGGCAAAGTTTTGGTTCAAAGGTTTTCACCAGGTGGGTCCTCAGTCAATAGTAACAGAAATATCAAATCAAACGACACAAATGGCTACCAAAGTGACGGTTTCCATGGTACTGCAATGCCCATAGTGCTCTTGTTCCTCCTATTGCACTTCAACAGTGAAGTGCAAACGTCATTGACGAAAATGGATAATTTGAATATTAGTTTTTTTAACTTTTTCGTAAAATCTATTGCAAGACCTTCATCTCTATGTATGGGTTTTGTGCTGAAGTTTCCATTACAAAGGTTCATGAATGATCATCCGGCTTCTTTTTTTAAAACTACAAAGTATTTCCCATTTTAAATACAAAAAAATCGCTTGTAACCTTACAATTTTCACTATAAACTACTCGTCAGACACTCATGGTGTATGAGTATTGTCAGTGTATGTTTCACATGCAACCATCCATTATCGTTACTCCAAAAAGCTTTCATAGTTCCATTAATGTCTGAATATCATCAGTAATTGGAGTATCTTGTATTGAAATAAAATAATAGATATAATCATCAATGCTCTTAACAGTTTCATTACAAAAGCTCCATGGCTTTAGTTAAATAATCTCAAGCTAAACATAGTTTGATAAACAGAAATTTACCGTTCACTTGATAACTTGAGATCTGTTTTGAGTTAGGACCTGTCACAGGGCAACTACGTTTCAACACAAAACTGTCTGTGTGCCTTCAAATTTGCAAATATCAAATGGTACAACCTTTGTCCTTTGGTACTTCACCTTCCATTAAGCTTATGGCTGGATGAAAATTTTAAAGTCCAAAAGACCTGGACCTTTGACCTTTAACCTTTACAGGTCATATGTAAATTGCAACAATATACCGTGTTACAATATCTACCATTTATGTCCAACATGATTAGAATTGGATGGAAATTGGCCGAGTTATGGCTGATTAAAACGTTCAGTGGTCCAAATGGCGTGCACATTTGACCTTTAGGGTCACCTGCAAGTTTCAAAATGTGTAGTGTTATAATAGCTACAATTTGAGCCCAACATAATCAAAATTGGATAGAAAGTGACCACGTTATGGCTAGAAGAAAGCCACCATCAAAACTGGACTTTTACCTTGTAATGACCTTTGACCTTGAGATGCACTCTACCTGAAGTAACCTTGACCTTTAAAATGATATTTTGATCTTAAAATGACCTTTGACTTTGACATGATCTTGACATTTTAGATGACATTTGCCTTGCTATGATCGAACTCCCATGCATTCGGAACCACATCTACTATAGTATATAAAATATTGAAGATTTAAAACTTCAATTAGCCCTCATGTGCATAAATTTGAAAAGCATGACCTCTATTTATGAAAAGGCGAGACTTCATCTATAGAAGTATGATTGTGCCAAGTTTGGAGTTTCTACGTATAATACTTTTCAAATGAATTGTCGGACAAATTAGCCTCTAAAGAAAGAAAGAAAAAAAAAAGAAAAAAGAAATGAAAGAAGAAACAAAGAAGAAACAAAGAATTAAAGAAAAACAATATGTCTGTGTTGGCAAACAGACATAATTACTTGGCAAAGGAAAAAAGCAAATATGTGCATAAATCAAAATCCTACAACACTAGTTATTGGTTCATTGGATGCGGCTTGAAGCTGTTCAACATTTTAATTTTGTGTATTTGCCAAATATGCATAAATTGAAAGCCTACAACTTTGGTTTATGATTCATTAGATGGACCTTTGCCACCAACCCATAAAGTGATGTAAGAATGGCACCACTATCTAAAACAGTTTTGAAGCTATTTAAGATTTACATTTTGTATGTTTACCTAATTTTAATATATTAAAATCTCACAACTTTAATTCATGGTTCATTGGATGCGGTTTTGCCACTCGCCTATAAATGGAAGTTGAAATGGCATGTCCATGTGTGATAGTTTTGGAGATATTCAACTTTGAAATTTTTCAAAGCCCCCTGTGAGCATAATTTGAAATTTTACAACTTATACTGTCCATTATATTGGATGGTGTCACAAACCTATATACATGTATGCACGTTGAAATTTTGAGTATCTGCAATATTTTGGAAGATATGGAGCTTTTAAAATGTTGATTGCCTCTAAATTTGCATACTTTTAAACATCATGACTATTCCAAATGAGATGCACAATTTCACAGGTTAGGTCCGTCACCATAGCAGGTTTGGTGTTTTTTCGGAAAAATAGTCCTTGAGAAAATGTCCAGACCAACTTGGCCGTGACAAAGAAAGAAAAGAAAAAGAAAGAAACAAAGAAAATTGCAGTGTTTACTAATTCAATGAAACCTCTCTAAAGTGGGCACCATTGGGACTAGAGAAAAGTGTCCACTCCTGACAGGGTCAGCCCATCTGGGCCGTATGGATAAATTTGTGTGCATGTATATGTACATTATTCTTACATACACATATATAGGAACAGTGTACACAGATAATAATTCAAGGGAATGTGTATACATGCAGTACAAAACTGTCTTTCTTCCTTTATTACATGAACAAATTTCAACAGAAGCTGTCACGAAACTACATATGCATTTACCCGTGAACCAAGACAAGCACTGCTATACTGTCTCGGTATTGGTTATGAAGAACAAGCTTCATCTTACTGGTTACAAGAAAATAAAGACATGGAAGCGTCCACTGAGATGACACAAATTCTACACACCTTGGTCGGGCCACTCAGCTCTGTATATAGTCAATTTTGAACAGAAGTTACTCTCAGGCTTGAAATTTAGAGGCTGTGTTCCTATGGGACTGATAAGCTCAGCAGACTGACATTGCTTCAGGCAAAAGCAGCCCAGCTAGGACACCAGTTTCAGTCATCATGGTCATGGTGCACTGACACGTGTGTGCAGCTCTGTTGGAAACTATAGCCTGCCTGGTACATATGGCAAAATGGAGTCATCTGTTCTTGCATGAACATAAAGAGATTCTCTGTATTTTATTGAGATCCTCATTACACAGTTGATGGGAGTCTCTCCCCCCTTTATTATTATTATTATTATTATTATTATTATTATTATTATTATTATTATTATTATTATTATTATTATTATTATTATTATTATTATTATTATTATTATTATTATTTTTTTTTTTTTTGCTTGAAGACCCAAACCTCCCAAAGCCTACACCAAGCATCCATGGATAGAAATTTGCCTGTGATACAGGTTCAAGCTAATTAATTATGAATGCAAAATGGTTGCCTGGCACCATTGAAGTCAAGCAATAGGTCATACAGCAGGCAGTTGATGGCATGCATGTGGACTGGGGAGAAATTCAGTGAATTTACCATACATTAAAATTCCCCACGTTTTGTTTGTGTGCTTTTGGATTTATCAGTTGTTTCAAACCTATGTGTAAGTTAGAACTTTGTGTCTGTCTTCACTAATTTGAAAAATATGGAGCTATGGAAATTTTAATTGGCCCTTTTTTGCATTATTTTAAACATCATGACTATTCCAACCCAGGTGCCTAATTTCACTGGTAGATGAATCACCATGGCTAGTTTGGTGATTGTCGGAATAACAGTGTCCGAGAAAAACTCCAGACGAATTTGGTCATAAAGAAGAAAGAAAGAATGAGAGGAAGGAAAGAAAAAGTAGAATTCTTTGAGGAACAAAATGTCTAGGTTTGCACCCAGACATAATAATCTGCCCCACAAATGAGTTGGAAGACAAAGTGCCCTAGAAATCGTCAAGTTCGGCTAAACTTTAAATTTATTTTTGACGATGCATAATAAACTGACACACATACCTGGCTGATAAACGTAATGTTTCACAAGCTACATGTTGATGGTGGTTGAAGGTCTGCATGAAATTTTTTGTACATTATTTTTATACGTGGTACAAATGTATCGCTATCAGTGCATGGACCTATCTAACTTATATGAATTAACAGTGTCTTTTATCTGCATTTGTTTTACGCTAACGGGATAAGCGATAAGCAGGGCCCTTTGTGCCGTGACTCTGGTACCGCCTGAGTGGGTGGTAGTCACAATTTGGTAAGCCCATTCTGGTTGGCAACCCGTGACATCATTTGGCCGGAACGTAAAAGCTTGGATGCCAAGTTCAAATTCAAGTTCTTTATTCGCCCGTGACCTTTACCCGAGGTATAGGGCCATAAATCAAATACAAATAATAATATTGATAATTAGCGATGGAGTGCGTACAAGATAAACACAAATAATATCAAAAATAAATATGGAGATTCTATAATAATTTAAAACCTTCAATAAAAAATTTACAGACCTTGTTTAGTTGTGTTACATCAGAAGTTAATAATAAAGAAAATTTTAATACATTTGCAGGCTTGTAAAAATGCTCTGGAACGAATTTTTTTCTGATTACAGTTAAAGTAGGACATTCAAGTAAAAATGATACTCGTCACCAAACTGATTATTATTACACAAAGTACAATACCTCTGATTTCTAGGAATATTAATGTATCGCCCGGTCTCAACTGGTAATTTGTGATTCAATGTTCTAAATGTACACATAAACTTCCTATGTTTTGGTAATAATTGAACAAGGTAAGACTCAAAACCAAAATCATATTTATATAACCTAAAATAAAAACATTTATCTGTATCAAAAATTCCAGTTTTCCATTCTTGTCTATACTGATCTGTTAATCTTAATTTTACAGCTTTACATAACCACTTGTTATTCACACTTCCTGGTTGATCCCATATATTACTCATACCACAATGATTTAATATTTGGTGTACAAATTTTAACCAAGGATTTTTTCTATCATTACTATTATTATATTGCATCAAAATTGCTTTATATGAACATGAGGATAATTTAGACTCTTTACCAATATTCAATTTATGCCCAAAACCAATCACTCTACTTTTAACAATACATGAAAAAGGAAATCTACCGAGCCCTCCATAAAGGACACATGTTGGGGTTGACTCTTTTAATCCCAATAATAATTTACAAAATTTACGTTGGAGTTTCTCAGCTAAATCGTGTTTTTCCACTCCCACACTTCACAACCATATAACATTATTGGCAAAACAGTCACATCAAATAGCTCTAACTGAATATCTATAGGAAAGTTCAAATATCAAGCTTCTTTTAACAAAGCAAACATTGCCTTTGATGCTTGGTCATAGAGATATTTCTTACATTTAACAAAACTACCACTATAGTTCAAGATTACACCTAGATATTTAAACTCAAGGGAAACTTTTACTCTTTTTCCTAAATAATAAAAATCAAAATTTTCAACAACGGGTTTTCTCTTACTAAAAATTACAACTTCAGTTTTTTCAATATTTACCTCAAGTTTCCATTTTTCGCAATATGTTTGGAAAGCATGAAGAGCATTTTGTAAACCTTCATGACTATTAGACAGAATAACGGTATCATCTGCATACATGAGCAGGAAAATAGACAAATAGTTCATAGCTGCAAAATCATCATGAAAATTAAGAGGAGTTACACCATTACCAGCTAGAAAATCTTGTAAGTCATTTACATAAATTGAAAAGAGAAACGGGGACAAATTTTCCCCCTGTCTTACTCCACATAAAGACATAAAATATTCAGACTTATTACCATGAAAAAAGACACAAGATTTAATGTTCTGATACATGTTATAAATCAATTGCATAAGTTTACCAGTTAATCCGGAGTTACGTAATTTAATCCAAAGGTCACTTCTAGAAATTGTATCAAATGCAGTTCTGTAATCTATGAAAGCACAGAATAACTTCTTTGACTTTGACAAAAACATATCAATTATGTTTTTGATTAAAAATACCATGTCGTAGACCGTAGGTCTGTACTGTATGCAATGATACTAGGGGCCTTTCTCACAGAGCATTCGATTGCGCATGCGGCCTTGCTGTTCCCAGTTCGCCAAAACATGCAAAACAGTGTTTGAATTTTTGCTCTGCGATGATTAGCAGGGATTTTATGAAGGGATTACCATCTTCTATTGGGCAGCATCAATATTGATCATTTAAGACAAACCTTATATGATTCAGACGCTTTTCAAAATAAATGCCAGTCTAGTGCCGAACCTTAAGTCCACATAAAACGCTGGCATACAAACAAAGGTTGATTTTTCCGTAGTTCAAATTTATGGCCAGTACCAGCGTAGCTGAAAATTTTGCAATCATAAAGTGGTCAGATTGAAGATTTCTAGGCCCAACATCTAATAAGGGGCCTGTAAATGCCAGGAAAATGCATAGTATCCCCATGCTATGGATATACTACTAACGTAACTGTGGTAGACCCTGGAGGGGTAGATTGACAAAAAACAGAAACAAAAACAAAAAACAAAAAAACAAAAAACAAAAAAAACAAACAAACAAACAAACAAAAAAAACAAAAAACAAAACAAAAACAAAACAAAACAAAACAAAACAAACAAAAAAAGTCAAAACAAAAAAAAACAAAAAAAAAAACAAAAAAAAAACAAACAAACAAACAAACATAAATACGAATTTAAACCTTGAAACATGAAAAATGCAATAAAATGAATCATTTTTATAGATGATATACTACCAAAGTGTACCTTCGACCCACCGTTCAACGCTTGCTAGACCAGCGGCCGGGAATACACAATTTAAGCCTGCGTGTTTTATTACACCCCACCCGCTGTGGCGGTAACAAAGCTCTGGCGTTTGAAGTGCTGCTTGTTCTCAGTCCTTTAGATAGTAGGTCCATGATCAGTGCAATACCATACTACGGAACTCGATTTTGAGGTACTAGCGTTTCCATGCACACTCGAGGCATGTAAAATTACACTAGTGTGGGTTGGGCTGTAACCGGGAGTGACAGTGGGAACTAAAGGTTCACTGGCTCGAGGACAGCACAAGAGAGACTGTTGAGGCAGTGCGAGTAGTGCGCGAGGGCCCCAAGAGTCCTCTCGTCCTTTTTGTCAAGTTACCGTAGGTCTGTACTGTATGCAACACACAAAGTCACGATCTTCACAGCCCCATGCCTGACCACAGTACCTTAAAAATTAAAAGTCGGCAATATTTTTCTACATGCTTGCTTGTATCGTCCTTCCTGTGAAGCCTGTATGTAAATATTTAGACAAAGCACATTTACTTACTTCAACCTGGTATCTGACAGTCTTACTGAAGGAAGTACCTCAAATGTAATACCGAAAAATTAGCCGAGTCCACGTCATCATCTTGGTGTGTGAGAAACTTCCTGGTTCAAGAATAAAACTTCCAACGATTATGCTCCAAACTAGGACATACATAAGGTGTCCTACCATCCATGACCGTCGTGCAAAAGCAGGTATGATTATGCTGATAGTTGTTGATAACATCTCGTTGGATGAAAGAACATGGAAAGATCATGAAAGGTGATTTTAAGAATACAACATTTATAACTGTCAACTAATTTTCAAAAAAACCAGAGCTGCGAGTCTTGTGCTGAGTTGACTTGTATGCAAAAAAATAAAGTGGTCCTGTGGCCTTTGAACTGGGGACAAGGTATTTTTTTGAAGATTCCACAAATATCAAAGTACTGGCTCAAGTATTGAAGTCTTATCTCAAATACACTTTCAGTTATTCCATACACACACACACACACACACACACACACACACACACACACACACACACACACACACACACATTATTAAAATTAAAAAAAAGACAAAGCAACACATGCGGAAAAAAAATAAAGTCTAGATGCCTGAGAACATTGGTACACAGTTCGTTAGCAAAGCCTCTGGCCAAGCTGTTTTAGATTATTTTACTTTGGCCAAAAAAGTAACCTAAAATCTAACAAAAAATTCCAAAGAGACTTACTGCATCCTGGACATTTAAATAAAGTTGTTAGAAAGTCATCCAAGACACACTTCTCACCGTGTTGGACGAGAATATGAGTCATTTTTATATCTTGCATTTCCTAGCAAGAGAAAAAGGTCAAGTCCCTTCGATTCTCTGCAGGAATTAGTGTAAATAGAATTTGGCTGTCTTCTTCACACTTAGAGACAATTGAACGAGCTGACCTCATAAAAAACATTTGGAATGTAACATTTTCTGTTGGTGTCTTATATACATGACTGACATAGTTGATAGAGAAACATATTCTGGATCTAATCCCCTGCGTGGCCAGCCTATTACATAATTGTACACATTTATTTGGACTGTAAAAACATCTTAATCAGCTCTTTACGTATGAAACTAAGATATTTATTGAGTGGCCTATGAGGGATATTTAAGATCCTTTTGATTCACTTTCAGCAAGTTACGAAAAACGTTGTCACACGTAATATTAAGTGGATACTACTCAGATAATTTTTCCGGAAAACTTAGTGGATCAAGGCATATTGGTATTAAGTTGTGTTAACAGAAGAAGGATAGCTGATCATGCGGTGAACAGCCAAACGAGCTAAAGATCAGACTTTCCAAGCTCTATTTGCACATTGTTTGTCCTTCTTCCAAGTGTACTCAAGACATTTAGCTATTTTATTCCTGTGTGATCCCCACACTGTTTCGACCGGCCTGTTGGGCACTTTCTGTTTGGGTACTATTTTTGAGTCAGCCTCCGCCAAAGTCCTGTCACTGTGTAAAAACTTCTGGTTTTCCCATATGTGTGGCTGGCTAGTGTTTGTGTCTTTTTGTGGAACAAAAAAATAAAAGTTTCTACAGGACCTAACATGAACAAAAAAATCTCTCTTCTAAGCAATACGCCAGAAAGACTTCATTCGGAACAACACAGTTAACAGTCTTTTAGTACTTAAAGTTTTGATTGTCATATCACAACACATATCTAGCAACATGGTTTCAGACCTCAATACTTACAATTACAACATCAGTGTACAGTCCAAAGAAGATACATTTTAGTTCAAAGGCTTTTACCACCCATCCCCCAAAATAAAAGGCTTCATTCTCCGACAGAGCACGTTCCTGTTCGTAAGAATCTGGGGATAGATTCCAAATTCTGGACTCCAAAGTTTTAGGAATTTCAGACAAAAACATTTGTGAGTTGAAGTAGCAATATAGGGCATAGTCTCCTGTTAACATCATTTTGGACCTACAATGTAGCACAAAGCATCAAGATGCCATGTTGTCATAACCACATAGGTTAACATGTTATGCATGACCACCATGTAGGACAAGCTCATTTATTTGACTGTCAAAGGACCCAAAAATGCATCATAAATACATCTATACATCTATACATACATACATACATGCATACATACATACATACATACATACATACACACGCATAATTAATATTTACTGAATATTTACCTTTTAATCCGAATATGCATATATGTATATATATATATATATATATATATATATATATATATATATATATATATATATATATATATATATATATATATATATATATATATATATATATATACATATGTATAGCCACGCTTACCTCATTTAGGTGTCCCTAGCACACGCTCAACATTGAGCAACGAGTAGTAAGGCTTTTGTGGCTGTTTTCATGAAAATTATCCATATTATAAACCTAGAAGCAATTATAATGAAAATGAAGCAGATTAGAGATGAACTATACCAAAATCAGGATCCTGCGTCTAACCTCCTGGCATAAAAAACGTCACATTAAGACAAATAAGAGCATCACGTGCTTGCATCCTGGTGCGTTCATACAGAGTATTAAGCTTGTGATCACCAAAAGTTATCAATAGATGCCATTCTGAGTTTTTGGCACACAGCCTTTGGCACTGCCAAAGGACTGCAATCATTCAAAAGTCATTGTATTCTGTTTGTTCACTTTGTCCCGATGGGCAAGAACACAAGCGAAGCAGATACCAAAAGCTCAATACATTAGCCAAAATACTTGCCAAAGATTGAAAACTCCCCACATTGCTCGTGTAGTTGCCTCCACACCGAATCTCTTCAACTGGTTTTATTTATTTTTTCCTTTCTTCTCTGCCACAAACACCGCTTAATCAGTGACAAAGGTATTAGCTAATGAGTGTTGTGTGACCGTTAAAGGGGCTAGAAAACAAGAAACTTACGCATTCCAGAGATGGCTGCACAATTAAGGAACTTTCTTATTCGTAATATCAAAGGTGTCAAATTAATCTATAAATGTACAAATTGCATTAAATTTTTGTGCAGGCTTATAAACTAAATGACACATTACCCCATTATGGAATTGGTACCATACAATTTAAACTACCAAGCAATTCATACCACGCTTGATCGTGGGTTATATCGTGTGTACACACACAAGGGTTAGGAGTTACACATTGTATTATATATGTCCACAAGGAACAACACATTTTCATTGCCACTACAGTGCTACACAGCATGTGTCAGGAGCAAATTACGCTGAAGCCCTGATTAAACACATGAAATATACGATTTTTGAAATTGTTCCCCAAAAATAAATTAAAAAAAAAAAAAAAAAAAAAAAAAAAAACACGAAAAATCCAAAATTACTGGAGTGTGATTATTTGAAAAGCTATAGTTCCGCCCGGCTAAAAGTTAACAGCCAAACGCGTTTGTGACGTTTGGCTAGTGTTTGGTTTGCTTTTGCGTTTGAAATTCGTTTGAGAAGCGTCTCAAACAATTTCAGCAATGCGTTTGAAACACTTTGGGCAACGCAAACACTTTCAGCAATGCGTTTCAAACACTTTGAGAAACTAGTTTCCGTCAAACACATTAAGAACATTTCAGTAAACGTGCGTTTCAAACACTCAGAAATGCATTTACAAAGTTAAGGTGTTATATTTTATTTTCCATTTGTGGCTTAACTTATAGATATACAAAATTGACGCTTACATTACTTTTCTTCCTCACACAAGTGCACATAAAATTGTTGATAAGAATATGAGTTAATACAGATTCCAATGGGAATCAAAATATAAAAAATAAAGCAAATTTATTTTAATGTAAAAAGCCCAAAGTGAATGTATGTATTTTAACTAGGATGCGTCTTGAACGAACAACGTGCAGAAATAAATAAACTATGAACTCTATAAAATGTAACACTTTTTGCCCCATGTATATATATATATATATATATATATATATATATATATATATATATATATATATATATATATATATATATATATATATATATATATATATATATATATATATATGTATATAACTTTGATTTCCATATTATCTGTGCAAGCATTTTAAGAAAAGGGATCTCCAATAATAGTTTTGTGCTTTTTCTTCTCTTTTAAATAGCGTTCAGAGAACAGATTACCCTCAGCGCCCACAATCCTCTTTTCCTTAATTCTGCATTTTTTTTAGACATCACAGTTGCCATAATAGGGTGTAACTGCACCAAACATTTGATGATGCTGTGATGAATCCTTCTTGAGATATTATGGTTACAAGACTGTGCGCCACTCAGAAAGCCTTTAAATGAATACTTCAAAAGTTCCGTAAGTTAAAAAATAATACGAAAGGAGCTGGTTTTCAATAGGAACGTGGTCCATTATAATGTGCATCTCTAATAAAAAATTGTGAAGCTGCAATGCATCGCTCCTGGGATATTATGATAACGTCGTCCCCTTGTGCGCCACTCAGACGGTCTTCGAATAAATAATTTAAAATTTCATAAAAAAACTAATAAATGCAAAAAAGAAGCATGTTTGTACAGGAACTTCGTCCATCATAAGATGTAGCTCTGACAAAAATTTGGTAAAGCTGCGGTCAGCATTTTAGATATAGCATGGTAACGTCGTCAGGGTTGACGCCACTGAGACGGCCTTCAAGTAAATACATGAGACATTACATAAATAGTGTTGTAAATTATCAGAGGAAGCTGATTTTGAGTAGGAACCTGGTTCATTATATTAGGCCTGCGGCATTTGAGGCTAAAATATGAATTTGGTCTACCCGCCTGCCTTATAGCTACAACATAGCCTACCTGATGTAAAATTTTGTCTACGTTTAGAACATGCCTGTTGTGGAGCTCTCAGGTGGTCCAGTTTTATGCTATGAGCAAAAATAGATACCTACGTCTGAAAAGCAAAACCATAACCTTAATGAAATCGAATAGATTTCTTCAAAATAGGTTTATTATCTTTTATTACAGAACCGTACCTTTTAGGTTCCTTGAGGCACCAAAACTATCTTACAAATAAAGCTGTGTTTGTAGAATGATGTCATATGCATATATTTGCATTATACAAGTCACATGCAAAAAGACCAAAATCGCCATTTCCGATTTCAATAATGTTAAATGTTCAGTTACTACAAATCACTTCGCTTTTCAAAACATTTTGTCTTTATTTACACAGAGTGGGCAACTGAGTATGTAGAACAAGTATATATATATATATATATATATATATATATATATATATATATATATATATATATATATATATATATATATATATATCCAGACATATTGTTTTTTCAAAATTTCTCCTTATTTTATTCCTTATTTCTTCTTATTTCCACCACATAATTTGTCTGGAGCTTTTGGCAGACAATGTGCAAGCTACAATGTTTAAACTTGGCATGGTAACGGAAAGTTGACTTATATGATTTGGAATAATCGACATGTTTAAAATAATGCAAATTAGGGCCTTTCTAAAATTTTAAAGCTCCATATCTTTCAAACTTTTGCAGATAAACACAAAATTTTAATGGGCACATCGAGGTTTGTGACACATGCAAATATAATGGACAGTAAATGAAAGTTGTAGAATTTCAATTTATGTTAATGAGGGGCATTTAGAAATTTAAAAGTTGAATATCTTCAAAACTATTATAGATAGAGATGAAATTCTAAGGTAAATATAAGGGTTTGGGGCACAGCAAAATCCAATGAACCATAAATCAAAGTCATAGGATTTTTAATTTATGCAAATTAGGTGGATATGCGCAATTTTAAATATTGAATAGCTTCAAAACTATTATAGATAGAGATGCTATATTAACTTTAATTTTGGGGTTTGTGACATAGCTGCATACAATGACCCTGCATCCAAAATTGTACAATTTGTATTGATACAAATAAGATGAATACAAGAAATTTAAATCTTGAATAACTTCAAAACTATTAAACATAGAGGTGCCATTCCGACCTCAGTTTTTAGGTATGTGGCAAAGCCGCATGCCATGAACCGTAAACCAAAGTTGTAGGATTTTAATTTATGCAAAATTGGCAAATTCACAAAATGAAAGTCTTTGAATAGGTATCAAAACTATTACAGATAGTAGTGTCATTCAAACTTTACCTTGCAAGTTTTGTGACATGGCCACATCCAATGAACCAAGAGCCAGCGAGTTATAGCATTCTAATTTATGTAAATTAGCATAATACACAAATTTTAGACTATGCTGAACAATGGCAAAGTGTAGCATTTCAAACTGTTCTCATTTTGAAGGTACCCAGACAGATTTGCTGTGAAGCAAATCTTTTCTAGTCATTTTTTGTTTCCGACTTCCCTAAAATCACTGACTGAACTCTATTCAAAGGTGGTGGGTATTACTTTGACTTGGTGTCCATCAAAGCGGTTAGGCGATGCTTCCTCCCGGCCCCGGATTTTTCACAAAAAATCGTGATTATAAAAGAGACAGCACATTGCCATTGGTACAGTGATAGGCTGCTGTGAATACATGTATGCGTAATGTTCTCAAACACAGTTTACTGGACCCACTGTAGACTTGCCACTGCTGTAGATGTACCTTGGATAGATCTCCAGCAAGTTTTGTTCTATAGGACACACGTCAGTGCCTTTTTTATGTCTGGGTGCAAACCCATACATTTTGTTTTTCAAAGAATTATTTTTTTCTTTCCTTCCTTCCTTCCATTCTTCCTTCTTCCCGTCCTCTCTTCTACCTTTCAATCTTTCTTTCTTTCCTACATTCTTCTTTACGACCAAATTTGTCTGGAGTTTTTTTCGGATATTGTTATTCCGACAATCACAAAACTTGCCATGGTGAAATTAAGCACCTGACTTGGAATAGTCATGGTGTTTGAAATTATGCAAATTAGGGACAATTAAAATTTCAAAAGCTCCATATCTTCCAAACTATTGCAGACAGACACAGAGTTCTACCTATCACATGTAGGTTTGAGACATCTGCCAATGGGCAGTGACAAAAGTTCTAGAAGTGCAACTAAATGTGGCAATTTTGAGACTTTTTTGCCATGTTAACTGTCTGAATATTTTCTTGAGGAAGGGGAAAAGGGAGGCACATTGTGTTGAATATAAAATGGTTTCTTACATTGACACAAAATAATTCAGACAAAATTGCACTGATTAGGTGCGCATGCGGTAAGGACGTTCTTTGGGAGCTCTGACAATTTTACCATCTTTTTGCTGGATATGATAGGTAATATATATGCTTGATAAGTATGCGCTCAGTGTCATGGATACCTTAAACTAGAGTTAAATGAAAAATATTTGGAAAAGGCACAAAATTTGGAACAAATTCTTTAATTCTATTGTCAAAAAGACATAATAATGTTGCTTTATTACGACAGGAGTAACTGCAGGGAAATACGGAAAGTTTATAAAAACATCTACTGGTAGTATTATCACATGTATCATTGCTCAGCAGTTTCAACACGGTTGATAATACGTGTCCAAAATCAACAAAAATCTGCTTTTGAATAATCATGATATTTGGAGGAACGTTGCTAGGTGACCATAAAACACTCCAACTTGACTCAATTTACATCACATTTAGTGGAGAAAGAGTCTCTTTACATTTTAACACCGCATTCGATAAAAATTATTCCTAAAGTTTGATGCTAGAAACAAGCTTCTGATGTTTGATTGCAAATTTATGTGATTTTTAGTAACATTCCCTTGCCATGGCAACCAACTTTGACACTTACAATCTCAAACTGGTTTCTTAGGAAATGCCTGTATAGTAGGTATGCTGATGTAAAGTTGTGAAGTGGTACCTTGCATTTTCATTGCGTAATAGTTAAAGATTTGTTTTTCCCTGGACTACTAAAAAAATGCCGTTACCATGGAAAGCAATAAAAACATATGTTGCCCATTAAATCGATGGTACAGTTTACGTAACCTTTAATTACAGGTTCTTATCTTTCATTTAATACCAAATTTAGCTAAGAATTTTTTTGTCTAAGGACTGATTTTCTGGCAATATTATCACTTGTATGTATCATTTCTCAGCAATGTGCAGCACTGGCCATATGACCAATTTTTGCAATATCCACAAAGATCTGCTCATTTTGAGTAATATAAACATTTGCAAGAACGTTGCTAGGCTACCCAAAACAGTCTTCCTTCACTCAATTAACCTCATTGTTAGTGCAGAAAGAATCTTTCTACATTTTAACATCAAATGTTATGAAAATTATTCCCGATATTTAAAACTATAAATAAGTTGTAGTGTTTACATGCAAATACAACTGATTTTTGCAAACATTCTGTTGCCATGGCAACCAACTGTTGACACTTACTATCGCAAACTAGTTTTTTATTAAAAACCCTGTATAAAAGGTATGTTGATGTAAAGTTGTGAGGTGGTATCTTGTATGCGTATAAAGTTATGGTTAATAAAGTGATTCTCCCTTCGTTTAATGAAAACTTAATTTCGTTGCCATGGTAACCAATATAAATACAAATTGACCATGAAATTTATAGTACACTTTACCTAACTTTAAACTTCAGGTTCTTATCTTTTGATTGATACCAAATCCAGCCGGTTATTTTTCCGGTTGAACGAAAACTGAAAATAAGCCCTTTTTGAAAATTTAGCTGCTCTACTATATAGGTTTCTTAATTTGCATATACCGTAAAACTGGACCACATGAGAGGTCCACAACAGGTATATTTGAAATCTACAGAAGATTTGCAAAAGAATGAGGTATGTTACAGCTATACGGCAGACGGGTAGACCAAACTCCTTAAATAAGGCCCTTTTCTGAGATTTGCCGCAGGCCTATATGGTGCACCTCTGATAAATGTTTGGTAAAGCTACGGTAAATAGTTTTTGAGATATCGTAGTAATATCGTCAGGGTTGACGCCAATAAATACATTATTTTTTTTTTAAATATTCAAAGGGAGCTGGGTTTCAATGGGTACCTGGTCCATTATCAGGTACATCTCTGATAAAAATTTGGGAAAGCTACGGTGACTATTTAGATGTCTCAGTAACGTCGACAAGATGGACACGACAGGGGACGACAATACCCTCCGGCACCTCATGTGCCGAGGGTGAAAATGGAGATGGAACACTTACAAGAGTGAACGAGACTGCAATGGTTATACATGATTTCCAGTTTTTTCAATAAGTAAAAAAACTAAATTGCTTAAAGATGCAGGTGTTACATGTGTAGAATCACACCCAAAGACTTACTGTGCACGAATTATTTCCCGATTCTCTTCTCCTATCCCCCCATAGCTGCCGTTATTTGCACAAGTTTTGTATCAATATTCCTTTCGTTTATTTCATCTTTCCCCCCTTGATCCTAATGAGACCATTCGGTGCATATGAAATGAGGTACTGCTTACTTGGTATTCCTGTACGGAGCTGACTATACCATTTTTGTATGGTGTGTTAGCTCCAATATATTTGACTTTGCGTTTTGTGGCGCATGCTTCCATGGGCCTTGGGCTTACATTATCAAACGTGCGGGCGGTATTATATCGGTACATATTTTTTATATATTTGATTTCTTAAACATACAGCCATGGACTTTCATTTATCTGCTCAACACTTCAGAGATTGCTGAAGCAACGGATCATATCTATATAACATCAGGCTGCTTTTGAACATAAGTGGTGTGAGCATCACCTACATTGTTTTGTTTTGTTTTTTGTTTTTCGTTTTTTTTTTTTACATATTATGATTCAATTTTGCGGATGTTATGCAATCTATAATAGATTTCGACATAAAACTCAAATAAGAATGTGTATTTGCATCATGAAAGCAAGAATCCAGAAAGGAACAATTTCCCAAGTAAGTCTTTTATTTTTCCTTAATGATCCAAATGAGTATGCTAATGATTATGGTCACAAGGTGTTGCTAGGGGCGACACTTCGTGGTTAAATCTAGCAGTAACACATGTACAGGAAGCAAAATGGACATTGGTCGCCTTGACGCCTGTGAGGATCGCAAGCTGGTCACAGTCAGCAACGATATATATGCAAATAGATATGTACATGCATTTCCAGGTGTTTCAAGTAGGCCTGATTAAATTTACTGGTGCATGTAGTAGGTTTGTACTTTTGTTGACTAACCCGCAAAGGGATCCAATCTGACGGTGGAGTAGATATCGCATCAGCTGTCCTGTTTTGCTTTTGTGCTGTTTTCCTGCAGCCTAGATCAGTGCCGATGATCAACATGTGAAAGATACGTGGGAAAAGCTTTGCAGAATTGAAATGCCAGAAGTCAGCTCGGCCATCTGTCTTAATTTGTATATTTGTGTTTATTTTCAGCAATTAATTACACATTTTGGAAAAGGGCTCAAATGCGTAGATCACTAGCACGTAAAAAGGCGCTTACTGAAGCCGTTCATTTGTATTGGACTTTTTTCCTTGGGCGTTGCATTTTTAATATTTATTTGGATTACCCCCTCCCCTCAAAACAAACAAACAAACAAACAAACAAACAAACAAACAAAAAAACAAAAAAACAAAAAAAAAAAAAAAAAAAAAAAAAAAAAACAAAAAAAAAAAACAAAAAAAAAAAAGCAAAAACCGAACGATTGATTTGCAAAATACCCGAATATCGTAAAACTTATGTGCCAAAATCCGAAGAAATAACGGTAAATAACGTCCGGTTTAAACAGGGTTCATGTTCAAATTTTAAAAATGTTTCTCAACATATGAGTAGGCCTACATGTATTTATAGCTGCTATAAATGATCCATTTACACTTTCAAATTTTCATAGTTAGAGTTTCTGCACTTCTTTGGTCAGAAAAGGTGAACTTAAACTTTAAACTTATGAAATGGGATTTGTTTTATTGTATATTTCGTCACCGAAAAATAATTTAGGCAAGTAGGCTACCTCCGCTTATAATGTCAAAATAAGCGTGTCCCTTATTAAACGTGATTTCCTTCGAGGTATTTTCTTGTGTGCCTCTATTCAAAATGAAATTAAACTCTATTTTTGTTTTTTCAAATGTTGACATGAAGCAGCCTAATCAAATGGCCAGATAGCTAATTGTGTCTCCGCAAAGCCCGCAACTATTGCGAATTCCGCTCTGGTCAATATGAGTGAAAACTTACATGCAAAACCGGTCCAAATTAAAAACGATTCACTGAATCTATTTAAATTTTTCATTACGTTGTTGGGACGTATTGGTATAGAATTCCTTCATTGGCGGTTCCTTGATCATAATAAAAATTCGAAATTTTCTGAATGATGGAAATGTTTAAATCTCGAGTGTTGTAGTTAAAAAAACTTCAGGAGATAATCGAGCGAATATATATATGATAAATGTCACTTTTTGCTGTGCTGGGCTTTAACGATTGTACACGTCTTGGCGTGCCAGGAACCGACATCGCGAATATCCTCTCAGTAATAAACATGATATACCCTATCTTTTTGACACCAAGAAGATGGGGAAATGGTATAAATTTGGTTCAAACTGATATCCCAATAAGAAATCACCCTTCAGGTTAATCGATGTGTCAGTTGGGCAATGTTCAGTAATGCAGTTGATGTCAAACTCAAGGCTTGGTCCGATCCACCGTTGATTTCTTTTCCGCTCTGGCCAACCTTAGTGAAAACTGATATCTTAGAACGGTTCAAATAGCAATTCACCGTGTCCTACGTTGTTAGGAATTATCTGTATGGAATTGGTTTGTTGGCGGCCATTAAAGGTAGCCGTAAGATTAAAAGTTCCGTTTTTGTTCAGGAAGGCATTGAAAAACCTGTGATGTGTTACAAGCGTATGTGTACCTGGTATATCAGCATTGAAATGTAAATTAGTTTGAAATGTTTAGAACACATTCTCTGTACAAGTGTGTGTGTGGGGGGGGTGGGGTGGGGGGGGGGGTGTTGTTTTTTCTTTTTGTTTTGGTTTTTTAGTTTTTTTTTTTTCTTATTTCTTGTTTTATTTTGTTTTTTGTTTTTGCCGGGCTAGCTTGCATTTTTTGACGCCAGAAGTATGTACAGGGTTTTAGATATAAAGAGAATCTACCAAAGTTTTACATCAGGAAAACTATTGCTGCCCTGTTTTCATGTCCAGGGGTTTTGATCAACAGAATTTGGGGCTGCGTTTGACAAAAAAGAGGTGGAGAGAGAATGAATGAACGAAATCTTCTCACAATATATTAAAAATGCGAGTTTGCTATCGCTTTGAGTATCGGCTAATCACCTTTTCCCTCCGTCGGCACAGGCGCGATACCGGCCCACACGGTTGGTCATTTGCAATCAGAATCGTTATTCCTGCAAAAAAGGTGGTTCTGTGTCTCACAAACCGTTCTATCCGAAACTGGTTATTCGTCCTCGTCGACTAATTTAATGGAGAGGGGCGATCCAAACGATGTGGCCCCAAAAAGTCTTTTGCTCTCTTTATATTGCATTTCAGTGCACGTACATGTACAAATAAATTTATTCTACATACAAATTAAGCTTTATTTCTGTGTTGGGTTTAAGTAACGCAATGAATAATGTCAAAATATTAATGAAATAAAACGTAGGCGTAACATGTTCACGATGCAATAAACTGTTATCACAACAACTTTCATTTCGGCATTGGGAAGCAATACAAGGTCTCAGGAGTCACATACTATTTTAAAAGTTTATAATGCTGAGCTTAGGCCTAGGCCCCCCAATACGGTAGTACCGAATGGTCTGATATTTGGATTAAGATTCGGAAGACACGAGAAAGGATTTAAATTTGTTACTAGATACCGAGTGTCATAATAATAATAATAATAATAATAATAATAATAATAATAATAATAATAATAATAATAATAATAATAATTAATAATAACAATAATATAACATCACTTGAAAATACACTTAAACATATATATAATTTATTTATTCATTAGGTACATCGTTGCTTATGAACAATCATCTCGGTTGTTTAAGATCAACAAAAAGTGCAATGTGTCACACCCGGCAACATCAGTTTCAAAATTCAAAGTTCGGCCCCAAGCCCCCAATCCTTCGACTGTTGCCACTCACGTTCAGGCTACGTACATAAAAATAATAAATATAAAGCAAAATTTGTCCAAATTTTTATAACTCTTATCAGCAAAATTTAAATCTTGAATATATTGAAAACTGTAAAGCAACGAGATGCCACTCCAATTTGCACCTAAATTTCATTGAACATTGTGCAGTGAATGTATATTGCACGAAAATCAATGAAACTATTACGAAATAATTTTGTCGTTTTTATTGGTCAATGAAATGTACCTATTTATTCGGCTTTTTCTTTTTCTCTGTTTTGGTTTGTTTTTGGTGTTAATGTAGGGAGTTTGCTATGATTTTGCTGCCAAGAAAGCTGTAGACTCTTTCTTACTCCCACCTTGTGTATTGAAATAATTACAATTAGAAGCAATTATCACTTGTCTAAGGAAAGACATTGAAAAAAAACCTCATAGTCTTGGAAGTTTGTGTTATTTTGCAATTGTGAACTTCCCTTGACTGCATCAAACTTGAACATAAGGTAATATGCAGTATTCCTATACGACAAAGTGACACAGTTTAATTGACAATCTGGTATCCACAGTCGTCACAAGGTAATATGTATACATACATATATATATATATATATATATATATATATATATATATATATATATATATATATATACATACATACATACATATATATATATATATATATATATATATATATATATATATATATATATATATATATATATATATATATATATATATTAGAGCCTGACCGAACCCGAACAACCGAACCCGAGCTTACCGAGTTTCAGGATTGAAGCCCGGCTCGGGTTCGGCTTTCACAGTCACTGAACGTTCGGGTTCGGCTATCACTGTCAATGTTGGCAATAAAGTGAAATCAAAAGAACCACAATCACATTCATTTTTTCTCAACATCATTTTGAATTATTTTAGTCTGCCCAATATACACAGCCCTGTTGAAGAGTCCAGTTAAAGGTCCTTTTAAATACAACATTTAACATACTTTATATATCATTCAGCCTGAAACGTCGGGTTGCAGCAGGGGAGGGGGTGTGCTTTTTTTTTCTTAAGTTTCACTTTTACAATTTTTTCAGTTCCAGACAGGAGTCAGGAATACCTCTGCACTGCGAGAACAATCTTCTTTGGATAATATACCCTTGTGCTTGTTGGTATTCTTTGACAAACAATAATGTGAACTGTTTACTCTCCTCGTTTATGATTTATGTTTCTGAAACTGTTTTGCATTGGTTTATTTATTTCTGGAGAGATAATCCTATGAGGAACCTTTTTTTTTAAGGAAGACCACAGAAGTATGAGAGAAAAGTGGCCTGCCACATGGCTGGAGACTGGAAAGGTACATGTATGTAGGATAGTCAATGGACGTGTCGTCATTTGCTGTGTGCCTGCCAGGCATTAAAAGCCTGGTACAGGTAGACGCTGTGTGGGTCATCAGTTTGCTTTTATGGGTTACTGCCTGTCTGAAGTCAGGGGTGACATTTGTATCTTGCAAAAGCTGAATGTTGATGTTTGGTAATTCTTGAATCTCTACCTCTTGTCGTATTTAACTTTCCTCTCATTGTTGCGTTGGGATTTATAAATATGTATTATGTTTTTCTGAACTATTTGCAAAAGTTACCGTTACAAGTCTGATGTGTAAAATAGGTGAAACAATCTCACATTTGTATGAATATTGCCAGTTGGGATGGTCAATGAAATATAGTGATCAGTTTTCTGGTTTATGTCACAAGTGAACCTTTTGCAGGTCAAATAAACGGGTTTTTATTGCATACTCTGTACACACTGGGCACCGAGGAAAGTTGCTGACTGATCATCTGTATGATTCTGGATTTTTAAAAACGTGTATGCCATTTGCAGACAGGACAGCTCTAGAAGGAAGAAAAAAAGCACAGTTACACACTCACTCATTCAAACTTTGGTATCTTAATGCGGACGAGAAAGGTATATGCAAAGACAGCTTACTACTTTTTCTTGAATTTAGTGTGAATATCAAAAAATATACAATTAAAAATATTGACAAAATGGTTGAAGGGACTCTAAGCATAACATTGCAATAAATCATAAAATAACACTATTATCAAGAACATTACTTATAAATCATTTTACGCCAATAATGATACGTTTTTACATCAAGATATGTCACCAACAATTTCAACGGGTCTAACTACCTACTGGAACTTACATGTTCCATACTTTGAATCCCCCCCCCCCCGCGCCCAATCAGTAAATCTGTGATTTTTTTTGGGGGGGGGGGCACTAGATGATCACCCAAACGCGCAGAATAAAAAATATGACTGACTACAACGATTAATCAAAGTTCTGCACCTGCCCCAGCAGAGAAAAAGAAGGAGTTTGGCTGGCTCACGGCACAGTGACTGGGCCCACACTAAGGCCCCTTGTGTTGTATTGTGCCTGCTGGATACAAAACAACCATTGCCTGGCGGACAATAAATGCCTGTCTCGGGGGGTCTATCTTGTAATTATTCTGTCTGCTTGTTGCCTTCGTCTGGCTTTCCCATTGTTAACATGTTTTAGTCTTTTTTTTTAATATCAGAATTATTCATCAAAGGTCGATAGAGTTGAAAAGCAGATACTTGTACAGTAACTCTTTACAACTGTCATAAGACCTCGACAACATTATGATAAGACATCTTAAATGCACACCTAATAAATGATCATCAAATTATTTGTGTTACCTGAAAATATCTTTTGAGTATGCCATGATAAAATGAGGGCTTACCTGACATTGAATGCGTGCGGCAAAGTTTTGGTTCAAAGGTTTTCACCAGGTGGGTCCTCAGTCAATAGTAACAGAAATATCAAATCAAACGACACAATGGCTACCAAAGTGACGGTTTCCATGGTACTGCAATGCCCATAGTGCTCCTGTCCCTCCTGTTGAACTTCAACAGTGACGTGCAAACTTCCTTGACGAGAATGGATAATTTTTATATTAGTTTTTTTTTCTTCCTTTTTCGTAAAATCTGTTGACGCCGAAAACGGTCCATTGAGCCAAGCTGCCTAACCTCTTAAAGGTGTAATTATCGTCCAGTACTGAAAATTTACTGGTTGACCAGGCCTTTATCAAGAGATTCCGGACGATGTGTTGAAATTGTGGGACCACCGTACATTCGAAGTTCTATAAAATATGTATAGGTCTTGGACCAGTAACCCCTCATGGTCGGGTCAACTGATCCACAACTTTTGATCCAGTACTGAATACTGTTGCTGTGTCTATTGGATGTTAATATCACAAGAGCAGAGCATCCCAAATTAAGTCCCATCATAATTTTGGATAGGAAAATACTTATCACCTGTGAGTTTTAGAAAGGCACTGCTACTCTAGAAATATTTTTAATTATTTGATAACTTTGTGTATTTTTGGAGACATATTTGGCACGGAACGGTCAATCAAAGAGGTAAGGTACACAAATGCACGAGTAAAAAAAATCGAATCGCATGACCCCCCAATTTTCTTGGTTTTAATTTGCTGCTACCGGTATAAACTTGAAGTAGAATGCAAAGGAAGTTGTGGTGTTACGTTTAAAATAGGAAATATACGTCAGTGAATGTAGCTATTTTATCATTTTAGTGCATTAGGCCTAGGTTACTGGTCCAAGACCTATAGGAATACGTATGTATTGTGCGCGTGCGCGCGCGCGCACGCACACACACACGTACTCACACATGCGCACAGTACGGATGTACGCATACACAGAAAACTAACCAAACAAGCACACAGCAATGTGTTAAGACTTAAAGATTATAACAGCATATTTACTTCTCTCAAGGGGTGTTATATTTAGCCTGAATCAAGGATATATAGAAGTAGCCGCACTGCATGAGTACTGCAAAATACATACAATTAACGAGACGCACTGGTAATTGCTGAGACCAGTTACTTCATTTCATCCAAATCTACGTAAACCAGAAAGGTTTTGTAAATGATTTGTTGGCGTCAAAATGTAAAATATTGAATATCCGGTTCTCCGTTTACATGTCTATCAGGTATAATTTATACCCCCCTTAAATTTATTGCCAAAATGATATCAAGTTTATGGCGACCTTTACTCCCACAATTGATTTTTTTTTGATTCGATTATATTCACAAAATGTGAACTGCTGAAATAAGCAGAGATATTACCTCATTAAATGGAAGATGCTTCACACTAGCCATTTTATTGTGTTCAACTTAAACAAAATGTCTCTTTCGATGCTGCATAAAACAAAATTAGCGTTCATACTCAGCAATATTGATGGCCAGTATTGTATATATTCATGTTTGTCCAAATAGTCCGATTCATTTTTGAAGCCTGTATAATAATACTGAATGCAAAATTCATTCCCTTTTTGTCAGTTATATATGTATCACTATCTTAATTTTTCAGTCAGCTCTCTACGAGTAGTACCTTTTGATCCAGATCTCGCGAACTACATACGCTATCACAGGCACGACTGTGCTAACCAGCATGTGTCGAGAGCAAATTATGCTGACGCCTTGAATCAAAACACAAGAGATAAGATTTTTGAACATTCCCCCCCCCCCAAAAAAAAAAAACTCATGAACAAGAAGGCTGTGTGAGCAGCCAATGCACAGCTGACCCAGACATGAATCACACTTGTAGCTCTGTGGACTTGGGATAGGATCAAGGTCACCCATGTACTGAATAATAAGTCTTACCTTTATAGAAGAACAACATCAAGGTACCAGCTCAAGTGGTTCTCAAGTTATAGTGAAGAGTAGAATTCATGTATGTTGCACTGTGACCCTAGAAACGAGGTCACGGTCACTCATATACTGTCCATACATGACCTTCATAGAGAAACATTCACATATGCAACATCAAGGTCCTGACTTAAAACAGATCTCAGGTTATCAAGTGAACAGTAAATTTCGTGTTCGTTGTCCTGTGACCTTGGGAATGACGCTGAGGGCCAAACATCACTGGAACATTACCATTTGCTTAAAGTGAGTATAAGCGCTAAAATGATTTTCCGGAGTGTGCCTAATTTTGGTATCATAAGGTACATCTTACCCCTGTGGGACTTGCTTGCACCTTCATTACAGCAAAAATATTACTAATTCCATGAAAATTAAGGATAAATTTTGTGAGTTGCTTCAAGTGAATGTGCAAGACCTGTAACGGTTTTTTGTTCCTTAGCAACCATAAAAGTGACAATTTGTCAACAAAGAGCACATTTAGGTGCCATATCTGGTTCTGTGGGTTAGCCCCAGCATGTGGTCTTAACACCCTTTGAATGTGTTATTAGTACAAATTAAAACTGCAGACATGGGACAGAGGGCAGGCCAATCAATGCTGTCTAATGTTACAGGCACCATGTTGGGGAATAGGGTCACATTTATTTGATATTCCAAGTGTCATCCAATACAGAATAACAACATGAAAGTTCTGTCTTCTATATCTCATGATCATTGAATCAAAAAGGATTCATCGGGGAAAACAACACACATTAATTTTTGTGGTCAGGCCGTTAAGTTCCTGTTAGACCAAAAAGATTAATTTGGTGATTCAGTGCCTCCTGTAAGTCCATTCCAAATGCAACAGAAAAGTGGCCTGATTGGGAAGGGGGGCTTTCTAGAGGGGGCCATATGATGGAGTTGTCACACTTTCTGCAAATGAACGGTGGAGATACAAGAGGGGTGGTGTCCGGTGAGAAGGCCGGGCCTGACAAGAGGGATACCATTGTAAAGACACATCCTCGCAATAGATGATCATGGTCTGGTAAAATGGAAACCAGCCGGACCTTTGCCTTATCAGCACAAGTGGATGAATAGGGTTATGTTACATAACTGTACAACCACAGTCATGTCCACTGGGTGCCCCTCCACGGGTGAGCCCCTGTCCCCCCCCCCTCTCTCGCTCTCTGTTTCTGGTATCAGTTAACCAGCCATTCATCAAAACATAAAACTCCACCCACATACCCATTTGTAATTTTAAATCTAGGGTGGTTTCGGTGATCACCGATTGAAATATCTACTATTTTAGCCGTGACCAGCGAAATGATGAAGCTATATTTTGCACACCCAACTTGGATATGTTAAGACTGAGGTACAACACATATAATGAAGTGACAAAGATTGAGTTGATGAGATGACCCCATTTACAACGCGTATACTGACTTTAAACAAATACATAGACACCTATAAAAGGTAAAGCCCTACCAAGTTCGGCACAAATCTGGACAAATTATTTAAATTATAACTATTACAAGAAATTCACATGTTATACTTCCCAATTAAAACTTTTGTCAAGATTTCCGAAAAAAAAAATCATCAAAAATCCAAAAATCACTGGAGTGTGACCATTTAAACAAACTTGGTAGAGAGCCATTGTCACCAAGTTTGAAGTGACGGCTGTATTAGGATTGAGGCGAGGAGCCATTGAGGCACATGGTAAAACATTAGGCCTATATTGAATAAAATTTGTAATTCGCTGTTTCTTCTTATAATCCCAACTAGAAAAGAATATTTGCTTCAAAGCAAATATGTCTGTGTGCCCTCAAAAGTTGTAAATATTAAATGGTACAACTTTTGTCCTTTGGTACTTCACATTCCATTAAGCTTATGGCTGGATCAAAATTTCAAAGTCCAAAAAACCTGGACCTTTGACCTATGGCCTTTACAGGTCACATGTAAATTGCAAAAACATACAGTGTTACAATACCCACAATTAAGTCCAACATGATTAGAATTGGATGGTAATTGTTATGGCTGCTTGAAACTTTCAATGATGCAAATGACGTGGACCTTTGACCTTTAGGGGTCACATGTAAGTTTTAACATGTGCAGTGCTACAATTTGAGCCCAACATGATCAAAATTGGATAAAAATTGACCACGTTATTGCTAGAAGAAAGCCACCATCAAAAGAAGCACTTAGAGATTTAATTTCAAAAGGTCCTAAATTTAGAGAGCAGAACAAAATATCATGGAAAAGGGATAAACAAATAGTAATGGAAGCTATAGAGAATTATGCTAAAACATGGGCTAAAAAAGAAAATTGTGATGTTTCAGTTTTATCCGAGTGGATTAACGAGATTTGTAGTATAGTGGATAGAAAAATTGATAAACTAAAGAAAAAAGCTAAACAACCACCTGATCCTGTCCTTCATAAACCTGATGTTAAAGCATGTCTACATGATTTACATGAAAAGTATGTTTTTGCTCCAGCTGACAAGGCTGCCAATAATGTTATTATCATTTGTAAACGGTTCTATCTTGATGTAATTGTCAAAGAATTAGGGTTACTCAACTCTACAGTTAACTCTACTACCTATCAAAAGGTTAACCTTTCTGTTGAACATTTAGTGGATGATCACTTTAAATATTTAGAAAAGTACAACTTAACTTTCAGTGATAAATTCCGTAACTTACCAAGGATTTTTGCAATTCCAAAATTACATAAAAGCCCATATAAATTCCGTTTTATTGCTGGATCTAAGTTCTGTTCTACTAAAGAATTGTCAGTTCTACTAGCTAAAGGATTAGAAAAGGTACAGGAATTTTGGTTTAATTACTGTAAAAGAATTGAATCAACGTCAGGAGTTAATAGGTTTTGGATATTAAAGAATTCTGTAAGTTTACTTGACACTTTACAAACAGATAATGTTTCACCTTACAGGCACATATCATCTTGGGATTTTTCTACTCTCTATACTACAATACCTCGTGCTGATTTGAAACGTAGCATTCAAACATTGGTTTTTAAAGTTTTTGAGAAAAATAAATTTCAGAAAATTATAATTGGTCATAAACATGCTTTCTTTGGTGATTCTGCTAAGAATGGTCAACATGCATTTGACTATGATGAGTTTATAAAACTGTTTGAATATTTGATAGATAATATTTACATTCGTTTTGGTGATAGTGTCTTTAGACAGGTCATAGGAATTCCCATGGGTACAAATTGTGCGCCACTTTTGGCTAATCTTTATTTATTTTATCACGAGTATAATTTTCTAATGAAAATGGCCAAAGATAAAAATTACCATGCTAGATCATTTCATTTAACTTTCAGATATACAGATGATTTATTAAGTGTCAACAACAAACATTTTAAAGATTACATTAAATCAATTTATCCTAGTGACCTGGAACTAAAAGAAACCACTGAATCGAATATAACATGCTCATTTTTAGATCTACTCCTATATTAAATCAAAAGTGTATGATAAAAGAGATGATTTCAATTTTGATATAGTAAATTATCCATATATAAGTAGTAATATTCCTATCAATCCTGCTTATGGTGTCTATGTCTCAAGACTAACTGCTTTCGCAAGAAACTGTACTGATTTTAAAGATTTTGCTGATAGACATAAATCACTTTTTGGAAGACTTATTAAACAGGGGTTTTCCAAAATAAGATTAAAAAAGGTTTTTCTTAACTTTAAAGATAAATATCAATATGTTCTTCAGAAATATCATGTTGATTTATATGAACATATTAATAAGGTATTTTCTGAGTGTGAGTAAAACACATAGAAATATGTTTATGTATTTTAATGTTGTAGCTGAAATTGTTTTACCATGAGCTTGATCGAACTTTCAATACTGGAACATAAAATTTATTATAATTACAACAAATATAAAATGAAATAAGGACCATTCAAGTTCTCAGGCATCATGTTGAACAATACAGGCCTTCTATTTTCTCATCCTTTTGAATATAGTGACAAAATGTAAGGAATACTTACTCAGCTGATGTGAGTAATATTTTTGTAACGAATTTTAGGCCTATTGTGCTGTTTTTTCTAGTGAGAATGGAACATGGAAGAACTTAACCATGTTTCATAATAAACATAATATTAGTATCAAATTTAGTTATCCTGTGTTCACGAGGAAACCTTTTTTTTGTGTGTGTTTAAATTCAAATTTTGACATGTTACGCAATTCTAATGTAAATATAGTAGTCTGACTTAAAATTCTTATAATGTTCCAGATTCATAAATATCTCAAAAACGATGTAGGCCTACTTTACTCTTTTACTTTAAACTTAGCTGACTGACAAGTCGGGAGAACTAAAAGGTGATAGGCCTAACAAGTCTCTTTTTATTTTTGGCAGAAGAAATGAAATTTGTGTTTTGGGTGGTTAGGCCTATACATTTTGGAAAAGAAACTAGTGTCTGCAGTTAATGATGAATATTTCTAAGGTTGAGAGGATTGGTTTAAAACCACCAGTTGCCTTTTATGGGTGACTGCCTGTCTCAAGTCAGGAATGAAATTTGTTTCTTCACATTGGTATTGGAAAAGAAATGTTGATGCTTTGGCAAGTCTGAAATCTCTTTGCCGTCATTGTTGGGTTTGGAATTAATGAATATGGATCATGTGTTTCTGTACTATTAATTGTCCTGTCATTGTTTGGATGATGTCTGTGAACTATGGTCAGGTAATTACCTTTTATAACTGTACATAAACATTAAGGGCTAAATTTGTTTTAGGCCTACTTTAAATGAATGTGAGTGTTTTCCAAAGTGGGAGGATTGGGATCCCGTAAAACTGGTTTAACCCACTGCCAATATGTTGGTAACCTGTTCCAAGTCAGGTAGAAGATACTCTCATTCGTTTAAATTTCATTACTGTTGGTCATGGATCCTTCTGACGACGAACACTAGCATGTCTTACTATTTCGTAAATGATCCTGAATCTGACAAGGTTAAACTGGTATTTGGTTTGGTCTCATCACTATCATTGAAAACTGTTATCCACTTCTCTTTTCATGGAACCCTTATATATTTGGTAACAATTTGAACATTCAGGCATTTTCTGCACATATTGCAGTGCAGTAAGTGTTCCAAGTGTAGTGAAACTGATGTTGTTTTTTATAATTGTCTGATGAATATAGTTTGTTATTATGAAGGTCATGTCAGGTTGGCTCAAAGTGTTTAATGTACACTTTCTCTGTCTCTCTTTTGTATAAATAATTAACATCTAAATCAACTGACTGACAAGTTGAACTACGTCTTATCATAAATGAAAAAATTTAAAACTGTTACAGGAAAACAGTTATATTTACAGTTATCTTTAGGAACATTTCAATCTTGAACATTTAAATGTCCTTTCAAAAATACTTCTGGAAACCAACTTGAAATGTGACTGCTATCCTTACAAATTTTGACTATTGTAATGCATTTTTGACTACGTTTTAATGATTTGAGGCCTAATGTCACTTGCTTCTGGCTGATGTTTAACATTTGAACCAATGTACTGACTATATTTGGAAATTCAAACACTTTTCTTTTTGAAATACTCGTAGTTTATCTCCTTTAAAACAACATCATATCTTTAACTACATGCCTAAAACACATTGAATTATATAATCATGTTGTTTAGATTCTTATTGATGGTCATTTTAGGCCTAGAGGGATTTTCTGATGGATTGATGTTGGTGTTGGTGTCACTTTGTGGATTTATATGGATGATGATCATTGTTGAGATGGTGGTTGCAAGTAGTACCTTTTTAAATACTGAATTTTATAGACATTTTCAACAAGTTAAGAACCTCCGCTTACAAATTCTCTGATGTGATGCAAATTTTGGTCCCTTTTCATAAATTGTATGGTCCTGTATGTACATGAATGATACAACTGTTCAAGCCAATTTATTGAAATAGGCCTATAATTTCAAACAAAACTTTTTGCATTCTGTCATGTGAAAACTAGATAAGGTTTCCCCCCCCCCCCATGGACCTTTGCACTTACGTTTTGGTCTCTTTTGGGTAAATACGAACTATAAATTTATATGTTTCAGCTATACATACCAAGGAACATTGCCTTTGGTCGGAATTGACTTGGATTTGTTTCGTTAGGACTACGGTTTGGATATGGTAATCACACTGTCTAATTTGACCTTAAAATAACCTCTACCTGAAGTGAACATTGACCTTTAAAATGACATTTTGACCTAAAATTGACCTTTGGTATTGACATGACCTTTGACGTTGACATGACCTTTGACCTTGACACGACCTTTGACCTTGACATGGCCTTTGACCTTGACATGACCTTTGACCTTGACATGACCTTTGACTTGACATTATGTTGACATTTCAGATGACCCTTGCCTTGCTATGATCGAACTCCTATACACTCGGAACCACATCTGCTATAGTATATATAATATTGAAGATTTAAAACTTTAATTAGCCCTCATTTGCATCATTTTGAAAAGCATGCCCTAGCGTTATATAAAGGCGAGACTTCATCTATAGAAGTATAATTGTGCCAAGTTTGGAGTTTCCAAGTATAATACTTTTCAAAGGAAATGTCGGACAAATTTGCCTGTAAAGAAAGAAAGAAAGAAAGAAAGAAAGAAAGAAAGAAAGAAAGAAAGAAAGAAAGAAAGAAAGAAAGAAAGAAAGAAAGAAAGAAAGAAAGAGAGAGAGAGAGAGAAAACAATATGTCTATGTTGACACACAGACATAATTACTTGGCAAACGAAAAAAGCAAATAAAACAAATTCAACAACTGGTCTGTTCTATTTTGTGGACGGATACATTGTAAGTGGATATCATGAAAGTTGCTTGCAAGCGACACCCTCACAGCTGCATTACAAATTAACGACCCGTGACTGATCCTTTGTGCTCAGTTATGGAAATGGCAGAAAATTCTATGTGAATGACCTGTGACATGTCACATGGACTAGAATTAGACAAGTGAATTTGAAAACTGGAAACATCAGTAGGTAATATATATATATTAGTGATAGTTAGATTGTGGCATTTTAGAGTTGACGTGGGCAGTGTGCTGTTGGTTTAAACATATTTTATTAATCAAATACAATATAAACATCTTCACACTGTAATAACAACAATTGGGAAGGAGGGCTATGCCCTATATTAATCCCTCTTGTAGAGAAAGGACGCTTGGAACAGGACGACACATGACGCACGGCAATTACACAATCACTTAGAATGATCAAATGTGCGTAGATGATCAATAGCAACACCTGGCAGGAATAAGTGATCGTGTAAGAGACACAAAAGAAGATGACAGATACAGGGACAGGACAGATAGGGGGCTAAGAACTGTCTCTACTAAGTATATATTTGATCAAAATTAAGATTCGAATCCACAGGCAAAAAAAAAAAAAAAAGCAAGTTGCATTGCCGATTATATATAAATTTTCCTTGTCAAAATTAAGTTAATCATATTCTAGATTTATGTGATGGCATCAAATTGAAATCTACGCGTGTCCTCAATATAGTCGTGTACACAGAGGAATATTGTTTTATTATTTTCAACATTACAAACAGCAGAACCCAGAAGTAGGGTTTCAAGTGTAAATGGAGCAAGGTTTATGATAGACGAATGTAATTTATTACGAGGCACAATATATCGGGGACACGAGAAGAAAAAATGCCAGACGTCCTCTATACCAGTTCCACAGATACAGTCAGGTGAATCTTTTACACCAATCTGAAATAAGTGTTGGTTCAGTTGGCTGCGACCCATCCTCAGACGAGCATGTAGAACAGCGAGTTTTCTTTTACCTACATAATAAAGTGAGGGATGTTTGACTGGGCGGACAGTTTGATGCTCTAGTTTACTTTTAAATTGTGATAAGGAAGGAGAATTTCGAGTCGCAAGAGGAAGGAGGTTCCAGAGCCGTGTAGCGGAAGGGAAAAAGGACTTATTGAAAAGATCTGTACGGGCTCTAAAGTGTGGTAGGTCAGACCGTCTGCGAGTAAAATAATTGAACGTCATATCAGGAGTTGGAAAGTGTAGAAAAATATTTCGTAAATAATTTGGTACTAAATTATGAACAATTTTATACATCTGAATCAATTTAAATTTCTCACGCCTTTTAGAAAGTAGCTCCCAGCCAGTCTCTTCATAAAGTTTTACTGTAGGAGTAGTTTTCATTGCCCCGGTGACAACCCGAGCTGCAGCCAACTGAACATTTTCTAAAACATTTTCATCGCCTTGTGTACAGCCGTCCCACACGACACTAGCATACTCAAGTATGGGTCGCACATAAGATATATATATAACCTCGAGTGTCTTTCGGTCCAAGGTATATTGAAGAGATTTCATAATATTTAACTGCTTAGTTGCTTTTATTACAATATTATTTATATGTTCGTTCCATTTGAGATCAGATTTTAATGTTAGGCCCAAATGTTTATGACTTTTGACATCATTCAACTGCTGTCCTAGGAATAAAAGTGGTGGATGGTTTGTTGACTGTTGCTTCCGAGTAATAATCATGGCGTTGGTTTTAGATGCATTAAAAGCCACTAGCCAATCTTCAGACCATCTGGCGATAGAAGAGAGATCATGATTTAAAGAGGCAGCCGCTGTAATGGGGTGGTCAACAGTAAGAAATAGAGAAGTGTCATCAGCAAAAAGCTTGATTTCTGATCGGACTATATCAACAATATCATTAATGAATATCAAGAAAAGAAGGGGTCCAAGAACTGAACCTTGGGGGACTCCAGCATTGATTGTCCCCCATTTCGAACTTTGACCGTTAACAACTACACGTTGTTTACGATTAGAAAGATAATTTTTGAACCACAGGAGAATATTTCCACTGACACCACTTTTTTCTAATTTATAAAGTAAACCTTGGTGCCAAACTTTGTCGAACGCCTTGCTTATATCTAAAAAAATTATTCTGACTTCTTTCTGTAAATCAACGGCTAAGCACAATTCATGGTACAGTGATAATAACTGATTTACAGTAGAATCACCAGGCATGAAACCAGACTGATTTGCACTAATAACTAAATTATCCCTGAAAAAATTAAAAACATGTTTAAATATAAGTTTTTCCATAACTTTACTTGCACAGCTTAGCAGAGATATAGGCCTGTAATTGTTACACAAATATGCTTCGCCTTTCTTGAATAAAGGAGAAACATTTGCCTTTTTCCATTCAGAAGGAAAAGTTTTTTTCTGCAGTGATAAATTAAACAATTTTGTGAGAGGCTTATAAATAGAAGGTGCAGCTTCGCGTAATAATTTGGGACCAATATTGTCCGGACCTGTTGTTCGCTTTCGCATGCCATGCCCACTCTGATGGTGGACGTCTGTGTGCTAGGGCCCCCGCGATCTCATAGTAGAACTAGAAAAGAAGATTTGCTTCACTACAAATCTGTCTGGGTGCTTTCAAAATGAGACCAGTTTGAAGTACTACACTTTGCCATTGTTCAACATAATCTAAATTTTGTGTATCAGCCTAATTGTTACAAAGTAAAATGCTACAACTTTGGTTCTTGGTTCATTGGATGTGGCCATGTCAGAAACTTATAAAATGAAGTTTGAATGAAGATAATATCTATAATAGTTTTAAAGCTATTCAACATTTAAATTTTGTGTATTTGCCTATTTTGCGTAAATTGAAAGCCTACAACTTCGGTTTATGGTTCATTGGATGGGGCTTTGCCTCAAAACCCATAAATTGAAGTAGGACTGGCACCAATATCTATAATAGTTTTGAAGCTATTCAAGATTTACATTTTGCATGTTTACCTAATTTGCATAAATTAAAATCCTACAATTTTAGTTCATGGTTCATTTGACGCGGCTTGAAGTTATTCAACGTTTTAATTTTGTGTATTTGCCTATTTTGCATAAATTGAAAGCCTACAACTTCAGTTTATGGTTCAGAGGATGGGGCCAAGCCACAAACCCATAAATTGAAGTAAGGATGGCACCACAATCTATAATAGTTTTTAAGCTATTCAAGATTTACAATTTGCATGTTTACCTAATTTGCATATATTAAAATCCTGTAACTTTAGTTCATGGTTCATTGGATGTGGTTTTGCCACAAAACTATAAGGGTCAGCCCTTCTGGGCAGTATGGAGGGGTATGTATGCCTGTATATGTACATTATTCATACATACACATATATATGTACAGTGTACACAGTTTGTAATTGAAGGGGATGTGTATACATGCAATACAAAACTATCTTTCTTCCTTTATTGCATAAACAACTTTTAACAGAAGCTGTCAAGAAACTACATATGCATGTACCTGTGAACCAAGAAAAGCTCTATAATGTGTCAGTATTGGCTATGAAGAACAGGCTTCATCTCACTGGTTACAAGAAAACAAAGACAGGAAAGTGTCCACTGATATGACACAAATTCTACCCTCCTTGGTCTGGCCACTCAGCTCTATATGTAGTGTATTTTTAACAGAGGGTACTCTCAGGCTTGTTCTGCCTAGAAGTCCAGAGCTTGTGTTCCTATGGGACTGATAAGCTCAGCACACCGACATTGCTTCAGGCAAAAGCAGGCCAGCTAGGACACCAGTTTCAGTCGTCATGGTAATGGTGCCCTGAGAAGTTTGTGCAGTTCAGGTGGAAACTATAGCCTGCTTGGTACATATGGCAACATGGAGTCATCTGTTATTGCATGAACAGAAAGAGATTCTCTGCATTTTATTGAGAGCCTCATTACACAGTTGTTGGGAGTCTCCAGCCCCTTTATTTTTTTTCCTGCAAGACCCAAACCTTCCAAAGCATAAACCAAGCATGCATGGACAGAAATCTGCCTGTGAGACAGGTTCAACCTAATTAATCATGAATGCAAAATGGTTGCCTGCCACCATAATGGTGAAGCAAAAGGTAAAAAAGCAGGCAGTTGAAGAATGCATGTGGATTTGGAAAAAATCGGTGAATTTAGCATACATTAAAGTTCCCCAAGTTTTGTGTGTGTGCTATAGCATTCATCAGTTGTCTCAAACCTATGTGTAAGTAGGAACTTTGTGTCTATCTGCAATAATTTCGAAGATATGGAGCTATTAAAATTTTAATTGCCTGTAATTTGCATAATTTAAAACATCATGACTATTCAACCCAGGTGCCTAATTTGACTGGTAGGTGAATCACAATGGCAAGTTTGGTGATTGTCGGAATAATAGTGTCTGAGAAAAATTATGGACAAATTTGGTCGTCCAGAAGTAAGAAAGAAAGAATGAAAGAAAGAATGAAAGGAAGGAAAGAAAAAAGAATTCTTTGAAAAACAAAATATCGGAGTTTGCACCCAGACATAATAATCTGCCCCACAAATGAGTTGGAATACAAAGTGCCCGAGAAATCGTGAAGTTCGGCTAAACTTTAAATTTATTTTTGACTATGTATAGTAAACTGACACAGACACCTGGCTGATAAATGTAATGTTTCACAAGCTACATGCTGATGATGGTTGAAGGTCTGCATGACTTTTTTATACATCATTTTTATACATCATACAAATGTATCACTATCAGTGCATGGACCTATCTAACTTATATAGTGTCTTTTATCCGCCTTTGTTTTACGCTAATTGCCGCAACGGGTTGAGCGATAAGCAGGGTCCTTTGTGCCAAGACTCTGGTACTACCGGAGTGGGTGGTGGTCACACTTGGGCAAGCCCATTCTGGTTGGCAACCCGTAGCGTCATTTAACGGGAACTTAAAAGCTTGGATGCGCAATGATATTAGGGGACATTCCCACTGAGCATTCGATTGCACAAGCGGTCTTGCCATTCCCAGTCCGCCAAGACATGCAAAACAACGATTGAATTTTTGCTCTGCGATGATTACCAGGGATTTTATGAAGGGACTGCCATCTCTATGGGCAGCATCACTATTGATCATTTAAGACAAACCTTATATGATTTAGACGGTTTTCTCAATAAATTCCAGTCTAGAGCAGAACTTTAAGTCTACATAAAACGATTGTGTACAAACAAAAGTTGATTTTTGTGCAGTTCAATTTTATGGCCAGTACCGGCGTAGCTGAAAATTTTGCAATCATAAAGTGGTCGAATATTTGATTTCTGTGCCCAGCATCCAATAAGGGGCCTGTAAATGCCAGTAACATGCATAGTGTTACCATACCATGGGATATATTACTAACGTTACTGTGGTAGACCCTGGAGGGGTAGATTGATAAAAAAGAAAAAAAAAATGATAATAAAGTAAATAAAATAAAATAAAAGAAAATGCAAAAAAAAAACAAAACAAAAAAACATAAATGTAAATTTAAAACTTGAAACATGAAAAATGCAATAAAATGAATCATTTATATGGGTGAAATACTATCGAAGTGCACCTTCGGCCCACCGATCAACGCTCGGCAAACCAGCGGCCGTGAATACACATTGAAGCTTGCGTGTTTTATTACACCCCACCCGTTGTGGCGGTAACAAAGTGAAGTAGTTTTGTATCTATATCACAGCATAGGGTAACATGGAATACAATATCACATACCTGGCAAACGTCCAGTGCAAATTCTATGTAAGTGTTGTCAATGTAATCGTCTCATGGCATCTGCACCCCCAGTCGTGTGCTCCAACAGTTTTGGTACAGGCCGGCCGTGACGTCACACGGAAACCCCCACCAGCATGATCAGGGAGCAGTCTGTTTTTTATCACTGGCACATCCTCACCGCTTTTATAAAAGGTCTCACTGTTGGGTTTGGAATTTTGAAATGGAATGCCGCCAAAAACTTACCCAAACAAATTCATCAAGAGTCTGAAGGTATTTTAATGTTGCAACCTGGTGCGGAAGTTAAATAAAGGTGACACAAATAAGGTAAAAGTTAGCATATGCCCCATGACATGGACATTTCATTCTTGTGTACATGTAAGGTTATGAACACATCTTATTTAAAATGTTGATAGCACATCTACAAAACTACCAAAGCCACAGCATTTCTTATGAAAACATGTTGTGAACTTTTCTGCAAATCGTTACACACAACCGTCTCCAGCATTCTCTGTCAATGATCAATCTGTGAAGATAAAAATGTTACACAGAATGTGTTAAACCAATTCCCAGTAAATATAGATAAGATGAGAAAATATGCCAAGTACACATAAGAACACAATTCCAGTCAGCTGTTATCCGACACATAGCATAGTAATTTAGAGACAGAAGAAATTATCAGTCAGATTTAATTAGACCCAATTGGGTGTCAAATTAATACATACAAATTTCAAAGTAATCAAAGAATCAGAACAAATCCGATCCAGTGACACTTTGCCAGTTAAGCACAAGTTATCAAAGAGTCAGAACACATCCGACCCAATGACACTTGACCAGTACAGGGAAAGAAGGAGGACTTCATGCCAGAAGAAATGAAAGTTTTTATTTAAGGGGAAGGTCTCAATAAATTAAAACTACTACGATACGTTAATCAGTCTCTTTGGACAGGGGATATGCACATGTGTGCAGCAATGATTTTGATGTTTTCACACACCAGCTCTAAATGGCTAGTAAAATCAGCCAGACGTTGCACATCCAATTTTAGTCAACCATTTTACCATGTTTCAGAGTGTGCCATCAGTGCTTTTGCTGTGACATATCATTGCGTCGGACCATATATAATAAAATATTGTAACAGCCATGCTCTTATATTAATAGTGATACAAGTATAAATGGCAGCTCTGCTGCTAAGTGTCACCATTTAGTGGCTGGAAATCTTTGCAGAGTCAAGTTGACAGGGTTAGGTTTAACAATATTATGGGTGCACCTGCTATGCTCAGGATGATTACCTTTTAGTTATCCTTTAGAAATTCACAGCTATTGTAAAATAACACATAAAATGTTGTAGCCAGTGGCATATTTGTAAGATTTGGTAGTTTATCAGGTTAAACTAAGACCAACAAGCTTCATTCTTGATATTCTCCATAAATGTTTTGGTGCTGTGCAGCCATTTTGTTGGCTTGTCGGCTCGGGTGCACTGGCACTTCAGAACCAGGTTTGAGGAGTTAGCGTCTGGAAAAGGTTACTAAGGCAACACTTGTATTAACAATGTCATGAAAAACTATTGAGATGGAGGAACTTGGGATGTTTTACACTTGTGAGAAGATTCGTTGCGAAAATATATGTAGCTTTTAAGTTATTTGGGTTTCAAGTCATTTGCTGGAATGCTTGGAACACTTGGAGCGAAATTATGGGATGGCTCACTACTATATATAAGGCAGCGCGATTTGCGTTTTGGTCATTCTGACTCTGGTGGGTCAAGTCAAAGGTACTTGCACTTCCCTCTTGAGCCCTCTCGTTAACCTTCCATCTTCTTCTATCTCATCAGTTGCTTTTTATTTGGAATAATTAATGAAACTGGAACAATTTCGACAAGACTTATTTAACTAATTTTGTAGAAGATAACATTGGAACGATCTGATTATTAATGGGACGTTTAGGCCTACTAAGTTTCAGCTTAGCACGAAACGATGATTTGGAATCCCAGCATTGTTGCATTGATTAGATCAACAGGCAACTTTACTTGACTCAGCACCCATCATTTGTACACCATGGTTTTCGGCCATCCACAATAAACTGTTTACCTTGGAATTCAGAAACGTCTCGGTGGTCTTTGGCAAATGACAAAGTCAACTGCAGTAATTTCGAGCTCTTTAATTCAGTAATGTTGATCAGTGAAAGTTCAGCTGGTTTTCCACACAACCTGCTGTCATTCCATTGAACTAGCACTGTACGAGATTGAATATTGAGATTGAAAGGGGTTGATTGACTACAAAGGAGGTGATGCCATAATATTTTGGAATGGAAATTGAGAGAATGGATTCCCGACTGACCGTGTGAGTGGTGCCCGTCTGCGTGAGTTCCCCGGGCCACGGTAAATCCGAAATAATGTTTGACATGAAAGCACTCGGCGGGAGTGAATGTTACAATATTTACAAATCTTACCTAAAGAAGAATAGTGTTGTATGCTTCACTATTTTCAATTGGAAAGAATGTTTGCAATTATAAAGCAAAATCCATGAAATATTACCCAACTACTACTGCTGTAGGTCAAGTTGCCTTATTTCTTGACATTAGCAGGTTAAACACAATCCAGGAAAATTGGTTGGTCACTCTAAATAGAAAAACATTTATGTATGAGCTGAATGTACCTTTATGGGAACAAACTTCTGAGTACTCTGACTTCTTGCCTGACACATCGTTGTACTTCACCCATAAAATATATGCGAATTATTTACTTGAACACATACCATCCATTAACAATTTCACTGGATGTGTTTTGTGCGATAGCTTCCAATTACCTTTAACAAAGTCTTGCAATATCGGGCTGTATCAATGCAGATCTCTCGAATGTATATTGAATCATTACATATGTGATGGCATATACGACTGCAAAGATGAGACTGATGAAACAGATTGTGGCCACATTTATAAGATGGCCCAGGAGATTACACATATTCAGACATTTTGTTATTAGTCATGTTACAGGGAGCACTGTTCATGTTCATTTCTATATTATCAGTGTCTGGCTGGCGGATGCATACCAGTATCCATGCTGTGCAATAATTATGCCGATTGCACCGACAGATTAGATGAATATTTCTGTAAATTTGGCTTTCCATTTCTCCGAAACAAACTTGATAACAATCCACTGCATTCTTTGGAAATCAACGATACTTCTAATAACATTGGCATTATCAGACGTTAAAGACCTTTGGTTGGATCCCATGTTCAGCGGGGGGGGGGGGGCACGGTATCCTTTGTTTGCTGATGTCTGTATGACCCCAAAATGCCAGGCCAGTGTGTTCATTTCCTCCACGTGGAGGACTGCACCCTTTCCCCAGGTACAAATAGTTTTAAATACCCTGAACATTATTGTATACAACTGAGTATGGTTCGTGATGGCACATGGTATTGCATTTATGGATCTGATGAAAAACAGATTTGAATTGTCGAAATCTTGATTGTCCATATTACTTCAAGTGCAAAGGAGAAATGCAATGTTATCCATTCAATATGTGTAATGGATGGGTTCGGTGTATACGCTCTTCTGATGATGAAGATCTGTGTTTCCTACAGCGATGTCCAAATGGATGTGTGTTTAGAGGAAACGCTGTGAAATGCAACAGGCTTAACTTCACATCTTTACCTTTAACATCAAGCACATTACGGGCCCTTGATTTGCGGGGAGACACCCTGTATAAATAGGAAAAATTGTGATTATGTACACGTACATGTACCGAGTAGATATTTCAGGAAACAGTATATGCACCTTAAAGCGATGCTCGTTTTTAAGCATGAGACCACTTAGAGAATTGGATGCTAGCCACAACAAATTATTGATGTTAAAATCACACACTTTCGAAGGCCTAATTTTGCTACATGAACTGTGGCTGGGTGATAATCCAATAAATTATATTGATTCCATGTCATTTTACAGACTAACGCATCTTCATTCGATATCCATGTCACACACAAATATACAAGTACTTGGCCAAATTTATTTTGAAGAATTTTTATTTCTAAAGATACTTGATTGGTCTCTCGGTCAGGTACAAAACTTACTAGTCAAACTGCTTCATAGTTTGAGATCCCTTACACACTTGTATCTTCAAGGAAATGTTCTCCATGTGCTGCACCATAGCCTGGTAGCTGACCTGAGACCTTTAGAAGTTCTTCGCACAGAATATGCAAGATGGTGCTCTCTCTTGCACTTTGTGAAGCATTATACACTAATGCCATATTCTAGAATGCAATGTGCTGAACCCTTAATAAACAATATTGTTAGACATATGGCTTTAACGCTTGGATTACTGTGTGTTACCTTCAATATATTTCCTTTTGTCTACTCAAACATACATCTGAGGAAAAGGGTGGATATTTTTTGCGTGCTGTCTGTATTATAGCAGATGCTGTAATGGAAATGAACATTTTTTATTGTCTGGCGTAGCTCTAAAACTTAGAAATGCTTACTTATACTATGATGATTGGTGGAGGAATAGTTGGTTTTGTATAACGATCTCCATATGTCAACTTGCTTCCTTTGCATTATCACTATTTGCTGTCAAAATTCTTCAAATAAACTGCCTTTTGTCTGCTGTATACGAGTTCAGTCAGAAAAGAGGTCAACTGGCTGCAATACAATCAATGCTATTCTTAGGTATCTCACTCTTTCTTTCTGTACGCACTTTAACTTATGAAATAGAGTATCCCTCCTGCAGTATTTCTACAAACAGGTGGTTACCAATTTTGTCTCAAGAGTGTGTATCACCATTATTCTTATCAAGGAACATTACCCCGACAAGGTTAAGACAGTTGTACCACAGCGCCTGTGGTGTAATGCATTTAGTAATTCTTTTCTGTTTCTTTAAGACGTAAAATAATGCAGCTAAATCGGCCAAAAAGAGTGGTCGAAAGGAAGCAAGCAATAGGTTTGAAAGTCAACTTATACTTTTAATAATACATACAGTGCTGCTTGGACTTCGGTTCCACGCATTTTCAATTATTAGGAAGCTGAATATTGATGAACGACTGCTGGGACTTTTTATCGTATTTACACTTCCCACCCAGGGACTGCTATGCTTTTTCCCATACCATCTTGTCAATACAATGTATAACTGCCTGGAAAGATTTCTTATATAAATATGGTACATTGTTTTTAAAATGGCGATATAATAATTTGGCTGTGTAACTCCTGTCTTTTTGTGATGAATGAAATGATCACAATCAGGGCCTAATGCGTTGTCTCCTTATCATAACTGAATAGCATTCAAAATATAACCAACCCTTCCCAATTATTACAGAAGGCAAATGACCTAGATTTCTCTAAATTTACCAAAAGGAAGGCCTTACTTTCCAAAACGTAACTTATATTGCAGTTCCATTTTATACATTGACGTAAATATCCTTCAGTGATACGTTGATCTCAATTCAATTATTGAAACATATGTAATTCACTTTCACAATTTCGTTACAATTTATTTTTCTGAGCCAAGTACAAATAGTCGTAACGAAACATTACAAGAACTTAATCTGTAGTTTCTGTTATGAATGCTTCTAGCAGCCTAAGTATCAAAATTGTGCTTCAAGCTTTTCAGATGATATAGTCTCGATTAAACATTTTTCTCAGTAAACAGATACATGGCAGGTGTAATGCTTTAGACAAATGATTAACGCATAGTAGTGCTACTGTCATTTTCTTAATATGTGAGGGACTGTACCACATTTGAATGAAACATTGATATATCTAAATACAGCAGATTAGTGAAACTGGAGCTATGCATATAGACACCCCTGTCAGATCCCCATGCTACATTATAAAATTTTTGTGCGAAAGATGGGTTCGACAGAACTTTAAGTGTGCAGGATGGTACCAAGTAAATTGTTGAATCATTGAAAACACTAACAGCAACCAAGGGCCCAAAAACCTGGCCAAAGGTAAGCCAGATCTTATGTTTGCAACACGCAGTAGGCTACTTTCAGGTATGTTTAATTAGCTAAAACGACTACCTCCCTTATTTACAGCACTCACAGGCACAAGATTTGATACAATTTGAATCTAATATAGTGTGTTTAAACTGTGACAAATGACAACATATTTGCTTGGACTGCTAGATAAAAACATAGGTCCTGATACCATATGTCAGTACTATCCATGCCCTATGTATGCTCACAGTAACATCACAAAGGACCAGTCTAAGGACAGATGCTGCTCTAAGTAAAGATTCACTTCAGTAGATTGTGCAAGAACACGACAGACGAAATAGACCTTTGGATTCAGTTGAAGAAACCCTATATCAGAAAGATGATAAATCGATACCTTCACAGCTGGAGGGAGAAAAAAAACCTACACCGACAATTATAAACAGTTATGCATGCTGAATTGTATGTTTGGCTTGGTATAATATTTTCAATAAAACCTAAGGTATGTGTTTATATAATTTTTGGAAGCAACGGATCAGGGAAGAGTTTAAATAGTACAGAAAAACATGATCCATATTCATTAATTCCAAACCCAACAATGACAGCAAAGAGATTCCAGACTTGCCAAAACATCAACATTTCTCTTCCAATACCAATGTGAAGAAACAAATTGTGACTAGGATGAGTGACAGCATGCTGGTGGGATGTTAAGGTTAATACCACCTAGGTAGAGCATTGTACTTGAGGATATAACTGTATACAATTGAATTGCATAGAAAAACAAAACCTTGTAACTTTCTGGAAAAACTAAAACGACATGAAAATGCAGATATGATTATTTATGTTACCCCTGTTACAAGAAAGTGAATCAGTTTGTTGTGGTTTTTATAGATAACGACTGATTTCAACTATTATTCCCATGGCACAGCTGTGGTGCTAGCCTACTGTCCAACAAACTCATACTAGTTTAATGTTCAAATTGTGCCTCAACATTTAAAATTGTTATATACTTTGTATTGGTTTCATTATCAGCTGATGCCTGATTTTCCCTTGGTCAGAGCAGCACATTCAAGGCGGGAATATTACAGACACCTATCTTAATTGTTCAGATGTTCTGGTTACCAGCTGTGTTTTTGTTGTCAAATTTTAGGTATTCTTGCCGATTCAAAGATACCCAGAGATTGCACTTAAATGTTTGAAAAACAAGGAGCTTCTTTACATCAAACATTGACCACCATGATTCTTTTGCATTTTTGCAGTGTTGGAGATACTTTAGTAAGATGTCTGAACAACTCACCCATTTTATCCTATACTTGTGTCAAAGTGTACCCGGTCAACATATACTCTAGTCATCTCCTACTCTTGTCATCTAGTAACCCAGTCACCTGGCATCGCTGTCATTGCATAGGTCAGTCCACTTCTAACCCCTTTTGACTAAATCCTATCGATGAGGTGTACAATAAAAATAATGCTTTAGCTGTACCTCTTTCTGATCGAGTGCATACTTACACCTTTTGTCTACATGGGACTTATACACTAACATTATCATTCCCATGACAAAAAGAGTACCCGCTGCTAAAGTCTTTGTTGCTTGATTGAAACTTTTCATTGTCAAGTAATCTATTTGAAGCACAAACTATTTATCTGATCTCGGAATCTGATGACTTGTCAGTCAGTTAACATTTAATGAGACCCAGTCGTCCATTATGGGTGCTCCTCCGTTTGTGTGTTCACAATTATATTTTCAACTTCTCATTTAACTCATTCCACCCTAATGACGCTTTTTCCCGCTAATACATAAATTTCGGCTAATTGTATTTTACTAATTTAGGAATTATTTTTCAAAATTTTGGATGGAACTTGCATGGAAGATCATACCAAATTATATACCCATGGTTATCAGCTTTCCTTGGCGCGCCAAGGTAAGCTGTTGACTCAACCTTCTATCAGGGTGGAATGAGTTTAAATTGTGTGTCAGATTCACTTCAAGCTTTGCAATGTTGTCCCTTTTGTGTGTCTCTAATTGTGTTTTGTAAATTGTCAAGTTTCGCTGCTTTTGGTTGTTACAAATAAATTTTTTGGTGCAAGAGCTCAAAACTGTGCCTTGCAATTGCTTGGCAAATTGCTTTAAAATTGCATAGGGATACTAGTGGGGGACTCTACACCCCACTTTTTTCAACATGTGGTACTGTAATTTTTCCGTTTTTTTTAAAGCAAATTTTTAGTGCTTTTCCAATTTTCAACGTATCATCTAAGATGGTCACTCAAATTATGCTGAAACTTCGTCAAAATATAATTTGCGGAAATGCAAAATAAAGTGCCTCGCAAAGTACCATTCCTATGAGTCCCTGAAAATTTTTTTTTGCTATTTCAATTTGGCGCTTGCAATTCATGCAAACATTGATAATTTTTTAGGTCAAGGGGAACTGCAATTTGAATTTACTTTGTCGATCTCGCCAATACCATCAACAAGATATATTAATGTATTTTGGTATTTTCCACCACTGCAAAATCCTCACTCCGAATTACTAAAACTTACTGGAATTGTGCCTTGTGGAGGGATCAATTCAGGTCCGTTTACTAGTTTTTGACACTCTGCAACTTTGATTATATGTCCAAAGGGTTTGCAGCAGTAATTCACATTTTGGACATCCGCTCCAAGATAATGGTCCACAATCAGTTCAAACCTGGGTCGTCTTTACCAAGCTTGTTCAAATGGTAGGTTTGTCAGTCATTTACACTTACAGGATGGTCATTTTTTCGTTTGTCATCTGTCCACCCTTCATTTGTCATCCATCAGTCCATGATCTACGATGTAACTCCTCCCAAACCACTGGCCAGATCCACTTTAAACTTGGTGGGGATGTGCCTTTGAAGCAATCATCAAATCTTATAGTGGTGCATTTCAAGTAATGATGTGGGTGATGACCAGTTTTACATTTGAATATGATGAATTGTTGAATTTTTGAACGTATTCGTTGATAAGATATATGTCAATTGTCGAGATTCGATTATAGGCAGAAAGTTCGTATTCCAATAGGTACCAATTTTGCATCTTTTTCGACCAATTTATACTATTTTGATATGAATATATATTTATGGTAAAGCTTATAAAACGAAATTTCGTAAATGTATTCGCTTGGCATTTAGATATAGTGATGTCCTATGGTATATCAAAAATAAATCCTTTCCATTATATATTTCACAAATATAACCTGACGATATGGAATTAAAAGGAACTGTTGAAAAAATGGAATGTTAATTTGTAGACATAATGATGCATAATGATAATAATAAATTAAAGTTTAAATCATAGGTAAACATTACAATTTTGAATTTAAAAAAGAGAGCTACCCTCACATAGATTATAATTTTTTTAATATGGAAAATCATGGTGTATATGAGTCAAGGATAGTTGTCGTTGGTGGATTATGCACCAATTTTCAAAATTTCGATTTGGTGACTGAATGGTTTTAATCATGGATCGTCGGATTTTTGGTGGAGATTCTGTAGCAATGTAGAAAGCTGTTTGCCACTTCTAGTTTTGATCACACTCAATATTTTTATGTTGTTGGTATGACATCTTATCATCTTTAGATATTCAATGAAGAATGTATTGCTTGGGGGATATTCAAGTCGTGCTCTTATATCTGGTGTTGTTCATGTTGATGGACTATGGTCTGTTTTCAACGATATTGACGCGTAATGATCCCATACTACTTTATGGCATGTCCCCGTCATTTATTTTTACCTTTTGTGCAAAAAGGCATGCTCCAAAAAGGGTACCTATCATTGATGAGTACATTCCTATTGATTGCTGTTGAAGTAAATGGAAATTGCATTTACGACTTCCGAAAATGATTAGCCAGATGAGGGGTGTTTTTGGAAAATCCTAATCTTAATTATTTAAAAACGTGGCACCACTGCCGGTTTCCTCTTAAATGTGTTGTGTGTTTTCAGTATTGTCGATCTGTTCTCCTAAAGTGTTGCTGAGATTTTCCTGAAACTTGGCGAAATGTACCTTGTGGGAGAGTCAAACAAAGTTGGTCACAAGCTGGTAATGCTGCGAATTCCTGCATAAGTTTCATTGAAGGTGCCTGAGATCGTTGTGCTGATACAGTCCTCTCTGTCTTTTAATCCTGTAATCAAATTGTATGTGGAATACTGCAAAAATAAATTCCAGATATTCATATATGTAGCTCTGTTAAATTTTTACTCAAATAAACCTAAAATTCTATCACAAATTCACAAATAAAAATTTTCCAAGCAAACTTTTGTCACTGCCATTCAAATCAAGGGAAGAGGCACACAGCCATATTACTAGAGGAAGTGGTAAATATTTGTAAATAGAGTCAACACAACTCTAAGCAAACAAAGTTTGAAATAAAAAAATCCCTGTGGTTGAAACAATACAACAAAAACATTACAGCTAAACTTCTACTCACAGCTTACAGGGTTAAAGTAACTATGTTTAAACTGAACTTTTAAAGAACTGCCAGATTGTATGCTCGAAATGAAATTGCTACATGTGTCAGAGAAATAACAACTTAAATAAGAAACAATGGCTCCAGAATCCATTTATTTCATAGCTGGCACAATATAGTTACCTTCATACACCTAGTCGAGTGTGAGACTTTAAAAAACTATAAATCCATGGAATTGACACATAATCACTTTTTATCTTTGTTTTTGTTTTCTTTTTTGGTCATAAATACTTCTTCAGATGCTCAGCTTGTAATTTTACATGGTACATAATTGTAGAATGTTGTTCAGTATGAATATCTTCATCTGTATTCCACGGTGACTCACGTGTGAGCGACATTTTCTATGTCATAAAGTGGGTCTCCTAGACCACCTACTTCAATGTATTCGACTTACCAGCCATTTAATAATTGGTCGAATAAAGCATTCTGAATCGGGGAAAAAAATCTGAATCTGTTAATAAAATCTCAATTACGAATTCAACAGTTTTCTCTGTTTTTTGATTATCATTGGTCGACAAACCTGAGGTTAAACACGACCTAATTCAGACAATGGAAAATCACGCATGTCACATACAGTCACAATATTTGGTTGCTAAAGACTAAAAACGGTCGGTGATTTGTATCTTAGAAATGCCTCAGGAGAAATGTGTTCGAGCCCAATGTAATTAGAAATAATAAAATAAGCAATATCTTTATGTCTATAAATATTTGGTGATCTAGGAATGCGAAACTTTACTTTTAATTACATTAATTGTCATTTAAGATACTTCAATTTACCACCCAAAAAGTTGAAAAGATTAATCTTTTTATTTGTGTGAAAATAAATGATGGCAGACTCAATCATTTCTCACAAAGAAGCTGGTTTTCAATCAATTTGGATCGGGATGGCTGGCAGCACTGCTCCTTAGGGAAGGCATCAATGACCACACAGGCAAAATCACGTTGCCTTGTCATGTTCAAAAATGAAATAAATCCAATGTACTTTCAATTCAGATGGCAGATTGTAAATTTGCAATTTTAACTTCACTTTTACTGGGTTGTAAGGGTGGGAACATGGTAAGCTTCCTAAATTAAGTCAAAGAATAGAACTGCTTTACATCTTAGGTTTGCTCGAAGCACAAGAAGAGAATCTATCATCTCTCGTTTGGTACAGGGCATGACCATGGACATTTGTGTAGTTCCAAAATGATGTCACAGAAATCGTAGTAACATTTAGTTTGGAGAAGGAACACATGTTTAGCCGGAAACTAATTTCTTTTACTTGATTGTGACTACTGAGAAGGTTTACTTAGTTATCAATCAATGCAAATGTATTTATTTCATAATCAATACTTTCTTTCTGTTGAAATAGATTGTAAGCTTGAAAAGTTATGGAAATTATTCCTACCATTATGTATGTTCCATCACCGTTCACATGTATGCCTGAGAAGGATTAGTGGTAAAGATGGGCTCTGCTAAGAATACAAATGTTTGCACATGTCAATGATCAAGTGTTGGTTCATTCACTTAATATTGAAGTTTTGTATAGCTAGTATCATACGACATAATAAATCGGTTTGATTTGTCAGGTCTACGAGGTGACTGGTTACCAGGTAGTGTAGCTACAGGCTGAAACGAGATGGCCAGTTTATGGGTTGATTGGAGTACCAGTTGAATAAAGGTACTGGTTGAGGAGATTAGTTCACGAGTGGTCTCCCACATGACTTACCAAAGCAAATACTAAGGAATATGATCAGATAAACCCGTGAAAGCGGTACCATATACATATACATACACACACACACACACACACACACACACACACATATATATATATATATATATATATATATATATATATATATATATATATATATATATATAAAGCAATCAAACTCTAAATACATTCATCTCTCGTCTTATGTCACCAAGTAAACGTATTGTCAGTATGCCCATTGAGCGTTTCCCATGCTGGCCTGTGTTACGATATGAAAAAAGTCGTGCTTCATATATATATAGCTTGGCCAAATGTTTGGTGACTTGTCAACCATTTTGCGGTATGTACCAATTCTTCCCTAATTTGGCCACTCTTTCCATTCAACATTGCAAAACATGCTTCAAAGTTGTCCCCTGATGACCGGTTTATAAATTCTTTTGGCTGTTGAAGCCTTGAATCATTCAATATTTGATTCAAAAGTGATAATAAGTATTTATTTTCATACGTATGCAGTAAGTGGTCAACAATAAGGGTAGAAAGATTGGATCGCCATTTGTTTGGTACAGTTCAATACAACAAGAGTCGAGTATTCCAGAATTACAAAGACATCAACATGCATCTTCCTATTCCAGTATCAAGAAATAAATTCTTCTGTGGACTTAAGACAGGCAGTCACCCATAAAAGGCAGCTGGTTGTTTTAAACCGGTCCTCTCAACCTTCAAAATATACTAAAATACAGAGTAGACAAGTTTTTTTGTTTTGATTTTGCTTCGTGTGTATTCTTTTGTTTGCTTTGCCTTTGTTTTCTTGCTTTGGTTTGTTATTTTTAGGTAGTCCTACCCACCAAAAAACCTAAACTTTATTTCCTGTTGTAAAGACAAAAAGAGAAATGTTAGGCTTGCCACTTTTTGGTGTTCCCGATTTTTCAGTATGTTCATCAAAACTGGACTAGTTCAATTCCCAAATAAATAAATAAATGAATAAATAAATGAATGAATGAATGAATGAATAAATAAATAAATAAATAAATAAATTAATTAATTAAATTAACTAAATAAATGAATAAATAAATAATAAAAAGTGAGTAAGTAAGTAAATAAATAAATAAATAAGTAAAGAATGAATGAATGAATAAACGAACAAATGAATGGACGAATAAATAAATAAAAAATAATTGATAAATAAATAATAAATAGATAGATAGATAGATAGATAGATAGATAGATAGATAGATAGATAGATAGATAGATAGATAGATAGATAGATGAATGAATAAATGCCGTTGTTCACCATTTTGTTAGTTCCATCGATATTCCACATAGCTCCCACATTTAGTGTTAAAGCATACAAACCATACAACATGTCAGGTATTGTAATTTCATTTAGCAACAATTAAAAAAAAATAAGATAAGGTATGAAATATGTCATAATTATTCCTGTGCTTCATTTGTTGTCATATTCACAAAGTCAAAATATGTGCCACTGTTAAATGAAAACGCTATGATGTAGTCTGAGAGGGTGACACCATATGCTGGCAATCTGACGGCACCATTCTTTCCAATTATACACTAATAACATCCATATGGAGGATTTATTTGTGAAAGCAGTACAGTAAATACAAAATGTACACATGGTTTACCCGAGGGAACAAAAGAAAGAACTGTCTGCAATTTTAGTTTCCTTTGGTCATGTATGGACTTTGGTTGCATTAACTAGGTGGAATAATTCAATCCCGGGCATGTTACAGGCCTATTTTTAATGCATGTCTCGTGGCACCACCTTGACTTTTTGAAAATCCAACGAGGTTCAGAGGACCGTTAACTGCACTCTTGTTCACTTTAGTTTGGATGGCATCACTTTTGTGGATGTGGTATTACATAACATCGTCAGAAAAATCTTGGCCGTGTTTTTGTAGATTTATTGTTTTAAGAGGGTGGAAAGGACAAAACCTGTGGATTTTTTTTTCATGGTGCAACTGAGAAGGAACTGCAAGTTAGACTGATCAAATTCTGTCAGTTTCTTGACTGTGCACCTGTTAACGGCTTGACAATAGTTATATGAACAATATGCAAGCAAATACTGAAGCACCTTGTCTATTACATGCCACGTTATGACTAATCAAAAATCCTATAACTGAAATAAGCCAGACAATAAAGTTTTTTGTGAGCAGCAAAGTTTTTCAAAAATACGAAATGGGTACTAGTTGTCAGTAAATTTGATGATAATCATTTACAGCCACAAATTTTGAAATATGCTTGTCTTGAGGAACAAATATTTGTTGCAAAGTATTAAAGGGAAGAATTTTTCTTCTGTTATGTTCGGAACACAAAAAAGCCTATAGCCTTATACAGGCTCACATCGAAAACAAAATTAAAATTTACAGAATTAATGAATTTTTACGCAGTTCTTTTCTTATTTAAACATGGATTTCACCTTGATTTGTACTAAACTTTTGACTGTAATATTAGTTGCAAATAATGATCATCCTGCAATGCACATTGAAGTATTATTCCAATCTTATACCATTTAATTTGCCCCAAGCGCTTAAATTGTGAAAAGACTAGAGATGGTTTGGGTTTTAAATCTCCAAATTTTGTCATTTGTTGTGGTATCGACTTAACAAAATTCGAAATTTTGTCTTTAACAACTTGAAATTTACAGTTTATAATCTCGAAATGCCAACAGTAATTTCGATTTTTAAATCCGTAAATTTTGTGAAGTTTTAAAAAATTCGACTTTTCTTCAATTTAGAGGAACAACTCGTGGCTTCGAGAGTAAATTAGGAATAAGAAATTTCTGAGTTTTAAAACTTAAAATTGTGACTTCTTAAAGTTGAAATTTCGGGAAAATCAAGTGATTTCCAGGAAAGTCACAGGATTTTGAAACTCCCATTTCAAAATGTTGAGATCCAAAAAATGACTGTCTGATTGAGTCATTGACAAATGAAACAGATACCTTGCCCAGTGGGTGTAATGCCGACCCTTACCAGTCCCTCCCACCAGCACCTGCTGCACGTATCAATGTGATGGCCTTTGTCTTAAATACGACAAAAGCCTCCATTTTGACACACGCTGCAGGTGGTGGACGCAGGGAGGGTATGCATTGCGCAAACTTGGCAAGGCATCTGTTTCGTGTGCTTGTGGATTGAATAAGGGTTGATTGCAGCGTGAACCCAAATTTGTACTATTTTGTCAGTTTGCTCTTATCCAATTACCAGGTAGCAGCATTTTCGCGCATCATTCTCATGTTAAATGGTCATCGACAGCAATTAGTTTTACCAATGCATATCGATTTCAGTAAGGTAAGACTGAGCTACTTCTTGGTGTAGAAGTGGATTTCACGTGCGTATACGTTTATTCCTCATACAGACGATACACTTGCATGACGCATTTTAATGTGATATGATTATAGTGATTTATGTTGTGATAGTAGTAGATTAAAGTACAGTCGCTTACGCCAATGAAAGAGTTATAAAATGATATTAAAAAATAAAGTTTGAATATACTGCAAAATTCAAAGTTAAAAGGACGTGAAAATTTATTTCAATAGTGGATAGGAGTGATGTTGAAACTAAAGTGTTTGAAGGACTTCCAGAGTAAATAACGAAAATAAAATGGTGGTGTCATACATCATCATGCTCAACATTATCATATTAATTTTCGGAAATCATGAAAATAAACTGATAGTATGCATTGACTTTGAATCACACATACAGAGGGGACTCTTCCCCAGGGACTAACTTGGTATATCAACAATACTAGCATAATGTATATAGGTGTAAGATATATTCAAAAACATACAAAACAATATATACATATATATACATATACATACATATATATATATACATATATATATATATATATATATATATATATATATATATATATATATATATATATATATATATATATATATATATATGAGTATACCAGTAATTATCGTGTGTGTGTGTGTTTCGGGGCCTACCATTATCAAAAATCACCAAGATTTACGCAATGCATACTTTGATGATTTATCTTCAGCAGAAGAGGAGTATCATAAGAAACAATGTAGTGTGCGAAACGAAGGAATATTTAGGAGTAAAAATTGGTGGACAATGGTAATTTTTTTAATGTGAGGTGACTCGAGTTCCTCAATCCCTGCTTTAGTGTCTAATAATTCGATATTTCTGATAATGCGGCTAAAGCAAATGTCCTCAATGACTATTTCTTGCAATATTGTCGCGTTGCAACACTGCTTACTTTGCCAGATGAGACATCCTTTCAACAAAACACCTTAGAAAGTATTGTAATAGCTGAGCAGTCTGCTTTTGTGGTGCTGAAATATCTGAATGTGGATAAGGCTCACTTCCAAGTTGTGTCGTCAAAGTCTTTGAACGTGCTGTGTGAAAGCACATATTCAACTAAGAGACAATTACTCTCTATCTGGAAAGCAATCGGGTTTCATCCCAGGTGATGGGACAGTAAATCAGCTTGTGTATCTGTATCATGAGTTTTGTAAAGCCGTTGATTTACAAAAAGAAGTTTGTGTAATATTTTGCGATATGACTACGGCATTTGATAAAGTTTATCATCCACGTCTGGTTTATAAAATGAAGAAGGGGGATATCCGAGGTCCTTTACTTCAGTGGGTTGAAGGTTATCTTCAAAATCGCTCTCAACGTACCGTTATTCAAGAAGAATCTTCTGAATGGGGTAATATTGAAGCAGTTGTCCCACAGGGGTTTGTAATAGGCCCAGTCTTAATCCTTATTTATGAGAACGACATAACCGACCTTGTGCAGTCTGAAATAAAACTTTATGCTGATGGCACCATCCTTTATATTCAAATTCACGACCCAGTTGAAAGTACGTTCACACTAAATTAAGACCTTATGTCAGTTTCAGACTGGTCAAACCAATGCCTTGTAACATTCAATCTTTCCAAAACCAAAACACTTTTATTTAGTTAAAAGAAAATGCTGATCACCCCAATCTAGTATTTGAACATAAAAATTATTGACAGTGTTGAACAAAACATACACCTTGGTGTTATATTGTCTTCGGATCTCAGCTGGTCGGCACACATTAATTATATTCAGGATTTCAGGAATCAAGGAAATTGGTTGGTATTTTGAAATGTCGACAGTACAAGCTTAATAGAGGTGCACTTGAAGCCTTGTATTTTTCGTTTGTTTGACCCTGCTTAGAATATGCTTATGTAGTTTGGGATGGATGCACACAGTCAGACAGGGACTTTCTTAAAAGTGTTCAGCTGAATGCAGCCAGAGTTGTTACGGGGGCTTTAAGCCATACTAGCCATGGTAAAATATATGCTGAAACGGGATGGGAGCCAGTTTCTGAACGACGACGGAAACAAAAAACCCATACTTATGTACAAATCAGTTAATGGACTGGCTCCCTCATATTTATGCAAATTAATTCCATGTACTGTTGAAGAAAGAATTAGATACAATATTAAGTGAAGGCAGGATATTACCTCAATTTATGCTCGTAGAAATACCTTTTATAGTTCTTTTTTTCCTGCCACGGTGCACAAATGGAACAATTAGGTAAAAAGTCTGAAGATTTAGGTGAATTTAAAAAAAATAGATAAATCGAAGGTGAAATGTAATGAAATGTTTTATTTTCGAGGACGAAGAATAGATATTATTCATGCTAGATTGAGAATGAGCTGTATTCAGCTGAACAAAGATTTGCGCAGGATGAATCTAATAAAATCACTACTTTGTTCTTGTGATACCTCAGCAGAGGACAGTTTTCATTATTTTTTCCAATGTACCGCCAGACGAATGCCAAACTAAAATAATTGCAGACTTCAATTTAAAAACATTACTTCTTGGACAGTTTACAAAAAATAATTATGAAAAATGGGATATATTTCAAGCAGTTTACAAATATATTAGAACCACTGGAACATTCAATACTTAGCTGTCCTAACACCGGGTTGCAGCTGTGTCATCATAATTAGCCACATAAATACACACAAAGCAAATATTTTGCAAAGATAAGTCATATACTGAACCCCAATGAAAAGTATCCACATGCCAATTTTGAAGTATTTTATTGTTTATACTTGAAACATTTCATACCTAGACGTGCTTAGAACTTAACAAAGCATTCACTTTTCTGGCGTAAAAATAATGTCACGCTCTACCGACATTAACGTCACTTACAGGCAAAAAATGTCATTAACTGCCCTAATTGAAAGTCACACAAATTTTTCTGTTCAATATGGGATGTGGCCACCTCGAGCATCAACACATGCTATACATCTGCGGCGCATACTGCTGACCAGGGTTTGAATTCTGTGTTGGGGAACATTATTCCATTCTTCCTGCAGAGCTTGGATCAGCTGGTTTCGGGTAGTAGGCCTAGGTGTCCTCCGTTGAATACCTTGGCCTAACTGATCCCACAAATGTTCAATAGGGCTCAGATCGGGTGAGAACGCTGGCCATTCCATGACATTGATGTTGTTCTCATTGAGAAAGTTCATTGTTAATCTTGCAGAGTGTGCACGTGCATTGTCCTGCTGAAAGATCGCCAGATCTTGATGCTGCTCCATAAATGGGACCATGTGCGGCTCCAGCACCTCATCAATGTACCGCCTAGCATTGAGGATCCCTTGAATGACCACTAGGGGTGTCCGGTAGCGGTTGCTGATGCCTGCCCACACCATGACAGATGGTCCACCCCATCGATCTGCCTGACGGACACAGGCATCTGCATATCTCTCCCCAGTCCGGCGCCACACACGTTCTCTGCCATCTGCTCTGCTGACACAAAAACGGGACTCGTCAGTAAAAAGGACGGTATTCCACTGCTGGCGAGTCCACCTGGAGTGTGCTCTACACCACTCCAGTCGTCTTTCTCTTCTGGGTTGGGTCAGCAGGTTACCCCTGTAAGGCCTTCTGGCTGTTAGGCCACTGCTCCTCAGTCGCCTCTCCACAGTAGAACTACTGACAGGACGGTGATTCACCCCTTGAGTCTCACGGGCTGTTTGGGCTGCTGTACGGAAACGGTCTCGCAGGTGCATCAGCCGGATGTGACGGTCTTGGCCAGGTGTTGTCACTCTTTCTCGGCCAGGCCTAGGCCGATCATCTACGGATCCAGTTTCTTGTTGCCGTTCAATTAGTCGTTGGATGGTGCGCCGAGTACACCCCATTCTTTGTGCGATTTGAGTGATTGGGACTCCACCCTCTGCAAGCCCCAAAGCATGGTGTCTTTGACCTTGGCTCAGACGCGGCATGATCGCCTCAACACACCTGAGACCACTGGCTTTTTTCTTGGCTGAACATCCCTTTTTAAAGCCACTGAAAACATCAGGTCATTTTAGCCATCCAATAGGAGTGGTGGTCAGAAGCCATATTCGGTGCACAAAAGTCACATGCATTATGTAACAACCCAGCAAAAGTTAAAAAGTTGTCCTGAATGACCCTGATGTAGGCTCCAAACCATGCATATATGCACACACAGTACTTAGTAACTTACAAAATTAATGTGTTAATTTTTTTATGTGGATACTTTTCATTGGGGTTCAGTATATATATTCTACTTATTGATACGTCCAATTATATATCCTTGTATTAACAAGAATTACGCCAATTCATTCCCATAGCATCTCCCTCTTTACCATTATATTTGTCAAGTCCTGTGTGTTCTCTATTTGGTATCTAGATGTTATCCACTTTTTGTTGTATTGTCAATTTATGTATGACAGGCCTTCATATAGGCATTGTGCCTGTTGGCCAATTGTTTTTGCAAATGAAAATGAAACCAATCAGCAACCGAAAGTGTATGGTACTTGGCTATTTGTTCAATATCAGATCACTATCAGACAATCCCAGTGCCTTAAATTGGACACGAAAGACATCTTCCGGACGTAGTCCCATCCGTAACTCACGTTCTGTTAGCAGAGCTGCCATACTGAATTAATCAGGAGAATTTGATAATAGTCATGACCTCGTTCCCCATAATGTTGCAATAATTGCACAGAGCGACCGCACGAGGGACGTCTTAGGTGCTTCGTCCTGTGAATTGGTCGTAGGTTTAGGGTACAAGTCGTGTGGCCTCCGTCACTACTTTTATCAAATTTTAATATGTTGCCAGTGAAATGTAAAAATGTTAATTAACAGTTGAATAATCATTCATGGAAAATGATCTGGTTTCTCCAAAGAACCAGCACATGATACCGATCTTGTAAGATTTAAAATCGATTTAGTATTAATCTAATACTGTGTTATTGGAACGGTAGGGCATGCAAATCTTAAATATAACAAGCACAGTTCAAATGTGGGTGTCGGCAATTTTGATGCGAGTCAAAGAGTAGGTTTCCAGATTCATAAATGTCACGAAAACGATGTAGGCCTACTTTACTTTTGTTGCTGTAAACTTAGGTGACCGACAAGTCGGGAGAACTAAAAGGTGATAGGCCTAGCAGGTCTCTTTTTATTTTTGGCAGAAGTAATGAAATTTGTGTTTTTGGTGGTTAGACCTATACATTTTGGAAATGAACTAGTGTCTGCAGTTAATGATGAATATTTTTAAGGTTGAGAGGACCGGTTTAAAACCACCAGTTGCCTTTTATGGGTGACTGCCTGTCTCAAGTCAGGAGTGAAATTTGATTCTTCACATTGGTATTAGAAAAGAAATGTTGATGCTTTGGCAAGTCTGGAATCTCTTTGCTGTCATTGTTGGGTTTGGAATTAATGAATATGGACCATGTTTTTCCGTACTATTTGTTCTTCATGATAGGTAGGTCAACCGTGACGATAAATTATCATCACGAATTGTGTTCATAACAAAATTTACGACCGTTTTGAAAGTATGCTAGAGCCGATATAAGCATAATTTTGAGCAACCAAGTTTTTAAGTTTGCGATAAATGAACTGATTTGGTATGGTCTCAAATCATGGCAATGGCTTTCGGGAACACACCACTGGATTTATCTTAGTTTTACATATGCTGACTTGGTCAATATATTAAACAACTATATGCTATGTTTTGAAAGCCATATTACTACTAAAATGCAAATTACAAAGGTAAGTAAATTGCCTTCAAGATGCAATTGTATACTGCTGACAAGAGTGACCTTTGCTTGATGGACGACTGAATCTTTTATGCTTGTTCAATCTTGTTCAATCTAAAAATGGCTGATGAGGATAACTTCTTATGAAGAGTAAAGAGTTCGAACTGCTGAATAGGGTAATGACTACTAGGAAGTGGTTCTGGCCAAAAAGACACAAATACAATATACCAACGAAAGGAATAACAAATGAGGCCAAGTCTTTTCTCGTTTCAAGTTGACTTGACGGCTCTTAGATGGATTTGTTATACATTGTAATCGTACCTGAGTGTCATAGTCACATGGAACATTAATGAGCGCCTCATTATTATCAAGGTATTGCTAAATATTGTCCTTAACTGTCGGTGACTAATATCGATTTGTCTCATGTATATATATATATAATTCATGTTACATTTTACTCAATGTGCCATTATTTTCCAGGTATTCGCATATTGAAGCCCACTTTACAGTGAATTAATTGAAAGAAAAATAATACACCCAAACACGAAGCACCTTCAAACTGGAAGTTGACTGACAATGTATCGAACATCACACATTGTGTGAATCCTGTGTCTGATTAGAACACCTCAACTTTGCCCTCATTAAAAGTCAAATAAGGATGAAATGGTAGCTTGGCAAAATAAACTGTTCTGTACTTTACCGCCTAACAATTGCTCAACAAAGTATAGCACATAGGAATTTGGTACACACTGACAACCGTTTACTTCCGAAGAAATTTACATGTTTAGACAATAGAAGTAAATCAAGCCTGCAATGTTTGAAACAAATTTCACAGCATAAGCTACACAGAAATACTGATTGGAAGCATCTAGAGGCAGTAAAAGGAATTTCCATACTCACGAACTGGTGAATTTTACTTTTTACACAGCATACTGGACAGCTCCTCTTCTCCACTTTGTACAAGCCATATTTTTGGAACTTTTTTCTTTTTTTTTTTCGCAATCTGCGCTGGAGCAAAATTTATTCTCTTGTTAGTGACTCGGGACATCCCCAGCTCTTGACCCCTCAGACCGTCACCCTTTATGATTATGTTAATTACCATAAAGCTGTTTTACGTGTATTCCAGATAATCTGTTTATTAGTCTTGAAGACTAGATTCAGGGTTTGACATACCTGTTTTGATTGAGAGAGTATATCTACGGTAGATTAAAAACTACGATCCGATATGCTCTCATATCGGTCAAATCCCAAAAAATTGCGAACACATGGTGCGAAAATTTAGTTATTTTTATCGAATTCCAAATATAATTTGGTAAGGATACATGTTTATAAGTATTAAACATGTATAACCACCGATTGCCAATACTTTCCTGTTGAGATAGAGCTGAGCATATAGACTAAAAGTGATTTTCCACCTGGCTGGATGGAAATCTTGTATTGGCTGGCTTAGAGGTATTTTTCCTCTATCAGATTTCAACCTTGGAACATAAACTGACCTAAAGTAGTTGTGTATAAAGGTACACTACAGAAAAAATTTATTCTGTATTTTCTATTTTGTTGTCACTCTCAAGGGAAACATTCTATCCCATCGCTTTGCTACATTCATTTAGTTACGTCCCAGAACACGTAATGCCCCTTGTAAAATTTAGTGTCTAATGTATCAAATTTTGTACAGTCCGTTTATTTTAGAGCTGAAAGGAAGTTACATGTGTGAACTCCCTCTAAAGAGTTGGTTCATTAATGCGACGAGACGGAATTTACATAACTATTTGTTTATATGATGTGCAACGCTGAGATAGGCCAATGCTGTTATTTACTGCATGTTTCCCTGAAAATCATTCTCAAGGTCACATTAGCCTCAGAGTAAGCTGTTCATTCTTATTTTAGCTTTTGGCATCAGAGAATTCATACAATTCTTATAGAGATCGTACAAGAGTAATGACCTTGAATGATTGATCTGAGTATTGAATGACGAGGACACTTCCGATGCACGACTATTGACCCAAGATACAAAAAAGTAACTTAACTAATAATTAATTGCAATAGCACTCTTCTGACTTAGATTCAAAGTGTTTCCTTCTTTTTGTACATTTTTGCCGTTAAAAACGACGAAAACTAGGTGAACAGAACAGTGCATTTACACTTTCCAACAAAGGGTGCCCAGAGCACTGCATACACATTTTAGACCAGGCAGAGTTTTGAGTAAAGCTACGTAGAAAGCATTTGTAATGGTAACGATGGCCTCATGCCTGCTTGCTGTCAGGTCACATTTGGCTAAAGCAGCTTGTGAGTCTGTCGAATGTTTAGCATATTTCATTATCAATATATCCTTCTCTTGTCAACACAGTCCCCCATACTGATCAACTAATCTGGCCATACCAGCTTTTAATCACTTATTATTATGCATCATCATGACAACCAAATCTAATCATTTACAGTAATGTTTTTAAAAGGTATTTAAATTCTTTACAAAGGCGTTTGAATTGACTAATTAATCATTTCCTGTCCTGGCTCAAGAAGCTGGCTGAGCGAGAGACAATGCCATTTGCTGTGACTGCAGCGACCAGCAGGTGAGGTGGCCAGACCTAAGGTCCCAGTGCAAAAATCAGGTCTTGCCATGAGTAAATCACTGGTGAGCTGCTGATAGCTAACCTTATATCTATTAAGGCAAGTTATCAGGGGAGCTGCCTGTATAATCTCTATACAAAATCAACTGCATTGATGAGTGATCTACAACTCACCTGAGGTGTTTTACGTGTGTGTGTGTGTGTGGGCGTGAAGGCAAGTTCCTTCCCGTTGCGCTCCCTACTGTTATTCTGGCAAGCGCGTGCACACAAAACTTAAAGTATCTACATTAAATATGTGTGCGAAACATCGGCAACCCGTGCTCATATAATCAAGTCCAAACTGTTTGTAACGTACAGTATTTTTTATACAAAAGCAATAATGAATAACCGTTTCTGGAAAGTGTAATCTTATCATTCCGTCCTGTTGCAGACACATTTTTGACTGATAAAAAAGATAAAATCAACAGAAGTGTGCTGAAGACCTGCTAACATTATTCTAACCTTTAAATGTACTCTAGGGGTGACATTGATTCCTGTCATGTACTTAAGAGTTTTGTATTACAGCTTCAACAGGTTATTAATTCTGTCCCCTCGCAAAAACGACTATATTTAAAACATATATAAAATGAAGCATGTGGATCAAGTATTCTAGTTTTCAAAATGCAATCTGGCACACTACTAAAGAGATGGCATTATCATTGTATCACGGAGAAAGTACCATGGCATTTGAACATGCAGACCTTCAAAATCTTTGTTGCACAGTGCACTTGTATGGTAGGTATTGATCATACACTGCCGGGAAAACATTGCACAGGATGCACGTGTTACGAGGGCAGAAGTGGTGGTTCTTAAAAGAACCTTTTGGCTGTTGTTGTTTTTTGGAGGCTGCATGCAATAATAGCGGGTGTGACCACCACGCTTCTGTTACCAAGTTTGGATGCGCCTTGGCATGCTGCTTGTCAGCTTGATGATTGTGGCCTAGTGAATATTATTCCACTGGTCTCTGAACCCCTGTGTCAGCTGGTGCAGGGTGGCTGCGGGTTTTTCATTCCCATCCCTGATTCAACAGCCAGGCACGTTCCACTTAATGTAGGAGGAAATCTGTGATCCCGTAGAAAATTTATTGTGCTCAACAGGTGTTTGGGAACCTTGCCACATTCGACCACGAAACCCCAGCCGGAAAACGCTGCGAAATTCAAACCCTGGGAGCAATGGGACTAAACATGTGTCGGAGGAGCTTCCCAGGACGAATGCCTTGTGCTGTCGGTGGGGATTGAACCCAGGGCACAGCAGTGACAGGCCAATGCATTATCGCTGGTCCACAAGCTCGATGGGGGACAGGTTAGAAGAACGGGCTGGCCATAGCAAAAATGGGATATTTTGTTGCTGTAGATACTGCATGCTGACTCGAGCAGTGTGTGGTCATGCATTATCCTGTTGAAACAGTAAGGACAGGATCCCATCAATCTAGCGGTGGCCTGTTAATGTCCTGTTCACCCTGTTAAAAGTTGTTCTCCCAGTTGCCGTAATGCCCCCCCCCCCCCACATCATGACACTGTCTCCTCCATATGGCAGACTGTGATGCTCTGATGTTGAAGAACTGGTGCTGCTGCTGATAATGCCATTTGGTGGAAATAATCCTGTTCCTGTTTCCAAAGTGGATCAAGTAATGATCATCCATCCCATCTGACAGTCTTGGTCACCCAGATCCAGCCTTCCTCTTGCATCCTGTGGTTTCCTGAAAACAGTCCCACCACTTTTACCAAAGACATGGAGAACCCCATTATCTTGGCAACCACCCGCTGACAAAAGCCCGCCCCCAGCATCCCAATAATGCTGGCCCTGTCAAATATATACAGTTGTGAGCAACCCATAAGCCATTGCATTATTGCTTCACATTGATCCCAGTAGTGCTATGACCCCCTTATACAGCTCAAAGGAACGTCAATACCAGAGACACTTTTCGCACCTCTCAGGCTGTTTTCTTGACAGTTGTGTTTGTTTGTGTGTGTGTGACTGCTCAGGCATACACATAACTCTCCTGTCGATTTGACATCATAGACCATGCAGCACCCTTATTTTCCATGTAAAGGCATATTAAGAGTGGCCCAGGTTAAACCAATTGGGGGTGGCATGTTTTCCCCCCACCAGTATACATCAGGCAGCACAGCAGGGGAAATTTTAGGTATGTCTACGTGGACAGGTATCTACGATTGTAGCTAAAGTGTATCCTGATTATGAGAGTTACCTATATAAAATTAAAGTATTGATCTCTTGATTGTCAGAAAGGTTTTTCTATGCAAATTGAAAGTGATATCTCATTTCTTTAGTGTTCAGTGGATAACGCATTGCTCGATGACTGTTAAAGTCTTGTTGTCGTGTCTGGAGATGTTCATGTTGAGAGACTTGTCAAGATTTGAACGGTTTTAGAACTGGACTGATTTTCGATTACGATATTGACACATAATGCTCTCACTACTATCAATATTGAAATTGTGTCAAGTATTATGAAATTCACATGCATACGCCATCTTGCTTGGACAGCTAAATGTGTGTGCGGGTACCATTAATTAAGGTGCACCTAGCTTCTATATAAAGATAATACTTACGTTAATGACTATTTAACTTATCACAGAATTTGTTTTGAAAGGAAAAATTATTCGTAAATGAAATGTAGGCATTTCAAGTAGTAAATGTAAAACTTAATCATAAAGACATCTTTGACCATGCTCAGGTGTTAGATCCAAATATAGCCTCCTGAACGTCATTCTTGACTCAGCTCGTACATCAATCGACTTGTACCAGTGTCAACCCCTTATCCAGTCAACTCTTATCCGATTCATGCTGTTACTTCATTATTTCGTAACTTGCTAATATGTACACCATGCATCTCACACCACTTGATGTTCTCATATCTGACAATTCCAATGACATACTTAACTGTTCACAGTGGATATTTACAGTTTAGTTCGACAACTGATACCATGCCAGAATCATGACGCTTGATGATGGTTGCTAGTTTGATGTATGGAAACTTATCAATCTGGCAAAGTTACAATGTTCTAATTGAGTGATTTCTTAAAACGTTTGTTTAAGCCACATCTTCCACAATGGCATACAAACTGACTGACGGAAATAAAAATTTAAGTATGATAACTGACATGTGCACTGAATTAATTACTATATAAATTTATTTTATACAAGCATACCTTTCCAAGCAAGATCAAATACCATAATGGTAATCGTGTATTTAATATGTGATACATTGTATAGGACGTGTGATTTACGTGTCCTTTTACTGTATCGATTTTTGTAGCAATGAGCGGTTTAAAGCAGTTTCTAAATTCTATATTCAAAGAAAATTATTGAGTGAGCCATAGGTGACTGTCTCTAGACAGTTGTTACTTTTATGTTTATGGAAAAAGCACTTTACACACAGGATATTCAAGTAAAATATTTCAGGTTTTAGCTTAAAAGATTGTTTTTGCTGTTATATTCAATGAAGAAGGGATATAGCATTGGAAGTTGATTCTGCTTAACTCTTTCCAACTTAAAGTGCCTGGATGCATATTGTTGTGCACCTTAACGTTTTTCGTAAAATGTTTTTCTATTTATTTAATTAATCTCTTCATCAACATAACTTCACATGCATACTCCTTCTTTCTGTACAGTTATGTAAAAGGGTCTCTGTCATGATTTGTGTATAAATTTTAATCCAAAACTAACACAAGGCTGGTGTGTTTGCATAAAAACACGTTGGTATTTGTCTTCCTGTTTGTTTATTAGCTGACTGCTATGCCATTATGCTGGGTGCACTACTCTGCAAAGGTCAGTAGGGCTAAAATACCTGAAGTATGTGCCTGTCTCAAGTGATCATGTGTTTTAGGTGATCTTAAAGTCCAGGTAAAAGTGTGAAGAATATGGACTTTGTGATCCAGTATGTGATCATAACGGCCAAGTGGTAACTTCCAACAATGAGAGAATTCGACAGGTAATACCGTACTGTCAATTGTTTACTATCAAAAAAGAAATTACAACTGGAATTATCATGTATGCTTATACATGTGTACAGTGACAATCTGGCGGTCAGCTGACCTTACATGCATAGCCTCAAGTTGTCCATTGAACTTCATAAAATCACGGTTACCTTTGTCTAAGACCAATATTACTGTTTGTAACGTCAGTCATCATCCATGCAGATCAAGGACCATTTTTTAAAAATACAAATTGAAAAAAAAAAACACTTTTACCAAAACACTAGCTAATATCATAGTTTGATCTTTCAAGCTTGGTCAAGGTCAAAATTAACAACATAAAAACACTCATTGGTCTTTTCTATTAGTGTTTAATAATAACCGTTGTCCTATAACCTACCATTGCTGTGGTATAAGGCACTATGTTACTTGAACTTTCAATGTCACTCAATGTGAAAATTAACAACTCCAAAAGAAAATCACTTTCCAGTTAGGGTGTAAGAACACAAAAGAGCCGAAAGTACCGAAACATATGGCAGTAAATCACATTTGCAGCTATTCGTATTGCAAAAGTAACCATGCTAGCATGACGTGATATGTCCCCCACCTTTTCTAATAATGATAATTTGTTAAAATAAGTACATACTAGCACCACTATGTAGCGTGTAAATATGGTAATTTAGTCCAAGTACATCCTCAGTACGTTTGAAGGGGATTCATAATGCAATTTTGCAGAAGATGTTAAGAAATGTGACACAAACACAATAATCTCCAAAATAACAAGACTGGGATTGTCCAGTTTTCAGCTAGTCTCACATGAGTTGATCGACGTAGTCTTCCGAGCTTCAGTGTGATATCACATTTTTGAACAAACACCATCATCACTGTTGCTAACATGAACATATGTCCTTACTGATTTTCTGAAATTTGATAAAATTGTTAACAATCAGAATAAGACAATACCAATATCTAGTGAACAAGTTTTGTGGAGCTCAAATCCGCTTGCATTTTCAAAGAGTCTGAATAGGATCCAACTTTTAGTTTAAGGGACTAGTCAGGAAGCTTAAACTACATATTTTTCTTTCAAAAGTAACAAACAAATGCTGCGTCACCTGTTGAATAAATGAAGCTCTAGAGGTCCCTAGAAATGTCCCTATACAATTTCAAGGCTATTAGCTGATCGGTTTGGAGACCAAGATTTCCTCAAAAAAGAACAAAAAAATCATAAAAAATACACAAATCACTGGATCGTGACCACTCGGTACATTTGTGAGACAGCTAGCAAAGGTACATTCCCACCAAGTTTCAAGTGAAGTGTAATTGACGCTTTTGGAGAGAAACTTGCAAATATGAAGAGTAGCCAGATAGTAAGATAACGAGCAAATGACTAACCATCCTATGAACTAAAAACGCAAGCAAAAAAAATTATGACTGCTGATTTGATGAAAACAGTCCGCTTTTATGACGTTTTGATGGCTATTACGTGATGTTCAGTGCCTGTAGAGATTCCTTCAGGCATCACACAGTTTAAATTTGTTATAAGTAGCATTGTTTGTTGGTGCAAGTTCAGTTGCGTTTAAGTTATAGCTGCTGTTTTAAAGTTTTATTTTGATTGGATTTAGAGTGTAGAGAGATAAGATACTGTCATTTTGTCTGATTCAGAAGCACACAGACGATGTTTTGAGATTACTACATGCTTCCAATCAGTTTGTATATCCTTATCTTCCGTAGGTGGTACATTCTGGCATAAATGTTAGGAATTTAGAATATCTGGCATTATCAGTAAGGGGTGTAATGGGACGTCTTTGTTCACGCTTCACGCAAAATAATTTATTCTTTTAACACTTCTTGCAAAATACATGCTCACCACATCAAAATTAAAAGGGAGTAATTTGACTAATTCAATTTCACAGGAAATACAAAAAAGTGAATTGCGAGTACCATGTCCATACATAATAAGAAGGTTTAATTAAGCATCACGGAAGTTCCGGTTGCCTCCCCGTGCATCCCAGTCAAGATTATCCTATAGTTGTCCACCGGTGTGTGTAACCAAGAGGTAAGAGAATATACTAAATTCATATTCTTTCTAAAGTCTTCATAACAATGTAAGTATACGGCCAATTATGTCAACTTTCTGGATGATGTCTGCTCTTGTAGTTGACTTGTACAAGGCTCTATACTCGAAAAATGGGAATGGCACCACAGTCTGAGTTTTGAAGGTATTCAAGGTTAAAATTTTGTGTTGTCACCTAATTGGCATTAATCGGAATGCTAAAGCTTGGGATCATATTTCATTTGATGTACCTATGTAACAAACCCAGCAGTTGAAGTTGCAATGTCAGCTCTATCTGTAATATTTCATCTATAATAGGTTTGAAGTCATTCAAGATACAAATTTTGTGTAATCACCAAATTTGCACACAGACATAGTAAATACAGTTCCATGTTGGAACCACAATTTACAGACAAAACAATGAACTTTTTTACTTGTATATCAAAAGGGTCACAGCAACTGAGAGATTGAAACGTGGGAAGTGGCTCTCCTTACCAGATTGATTAGCTAAAGTGACCATAAAGTTCCAAAAACATTACCCATATTCAAAAATTTCAAGCCAACGATGACAGCAAGAGATTCAAGGCTAACCAAACCATCAACATTCATCTTCCCTAGGTGCATAAAACAGAGATGTTTTCAACAAAATGATTGACCATTTAGGTACTCGGTTTGAGACTTGTAGAATCCTCATGCATGTTGAGAGCAGTATGATCCTGAAATATCAATATGCTCTTGATACTGGAATACATGTTTTACTCTGGATGATATCTATTTATGCAGGGACACTTAGCAAATTACGTTATGGCAACTGCTAATATCCTAAATACATGTGTTGAGGTAAGGCGCCTGGATCTACCATGGTGCAATTTTAGGTTCTGCTCGCTTTGAAGTCAAGCTCGACGAAAATTAAACATAGCCAAGCCTCTCAACTTTGAACCCGATGCATGGTCCTCATTTTGTCAACTACAAATAATTATTAAGATCAATTCAAGCTTGCTGGACCTAACTACAATGATAAATTACGTAAAGAATTGATTTCCTCTTCTGAGAAATAAACATGTTCGCGGCACCCAGTATATACATTTATTCAAGTAAAATACCATATTTTTCCAGATTGTAAGAGGATTTCCCATAGTGTAGGCAAAGTAAAACCTTTTGACCAATTTTTTTCTTCCACAATGTATTATAAATTGTGGGATATCTAGTCTACTGGGCATTGTTGATTTACCTAATTTCTGCCTTGATTCGATTATTATAGTGGGACCTGAAGTTCCTGAAGCTGTACTATACCTTGATAGAACAAAGTATCTGTACCTGATAGAATCAGTGCAAAATCTTGAGACAAGGTGCTCTAGCTTTCTCCTCTTGTATCACAAAATAATCCAACTCTTTCCACAGAGAAATAGACCTGTTCATACCGAGTTGTACCAAACTTTTCCGAACAGGACTTTGCAGGATTTCTTTTGTAAACATGCAAATCTGATTTTTTTTTTGGGGGGGGGAGCATTTCTGCCTTTGCAGCACATAATGTGAATAACTATGTTTACTGCTCCCTTCATGTATTTTGGATTTTGCTCAAGATTGACGCATTGAGTCCTTTTTGGTGACCTGTGATACAGTTACCCCAAAACATGGCAATGCAGCGGATGCCTAAAAACAGCATACTTGGATTGATCACGTTTTCAGCCAAAAGGCCTATACCGGTACCTCTACTGCGAAATGCCCAGTTGCTGCTTCTGTCACCAAGATCACTTAGTGTGATTTCGAGGCAGTCCGCGATACGTAAGTCACATTGTGGAAATGTCATTCTTATGTCTTATAACTAAACGCTGAACTACTTGTTGAGACATAGAACCTGGCCTGTATATGTTTCAGGCAGTTCTATAGCATAAGAATACCTGGAAGTGCGCCACTGAAAGATAACGGACTGCAATGCAGATACGTGGAAATGGAAAAACTAACTAAATATTTTTATTACAAAATATTAAGATGCAAGAGCTTAACTTTTTATGGTCTGCAGCTAATCCAACACAAGAAGGACACGCATGAACTACACTGTACCAAATAACAGGTGCAGTGGCATAGATATATGATCAGTCATGTGCACGACCTGCACGCCAAATCACAGGAGGCTTAAAAAGTCCATTTACTTGGCTTGCTATTCACTAAATATTAACGCAATATGGGATAAAATAACAAGATTATGGTACACAATTCATGTGGATAGCACGTTTCAAAGGAGAGTTAAGGGCGTGCTTGGAGAATGCTTCGCAAGATAACTGTTCACTGATTTTTTCGTTACAGCTTCATAATTATATTCATAACAGATTTCAGTCTTTGGGTTTTGTTAAATTTATTCAAGGCGTTAAAGGGAAAACTTCTATAAGTTTGACATAGAATGTTCTAAATATTAGTTTATGTAAAAATGTGGTTGTCATTTTCAGTGTCATGTTACATGGTCAAGTGTAATAATTATTGTGTAACAGACATGTAACATGGACAGGATAGTTAAGGGTATGCCTCGGCAGTCACATGAAACGGAAATGTCTTTGGAGTGAGGTATCGGCCACAAAGGTGTAAAAATGAGTCTGGTAGGATTGCCTATCGGTTTTATAAGGGGCCAATGTACATACATAAATTCATGGTGCACGGGTCACTTGCAAGTCTCTGTATCTGACATGGCAGAATCATAGGCCTGTTGGAGTCGAGCATTTCCCAACATGAAGTTGTCCGGAGATTGGGGTGGCTTTTTTGTCTCCAGAATTATATTTCCAATACTTGGTTGCAGATAAAATCTCTGGCTGAGTACTTTTCCAGACATATTTAATATAACAACTTTCGTTTTTTTCCATATCAATTTTGAGATTGTTCTGTTTCACGAGATACATGTACTTCCTCTGAAACGACCGTAAACCAATATAACTCGCCTGCCATATGGAGCACGTGCACACATAGCAGACAATTTAGCTTCTCTTTGAAACACCATGGGTCTACTCCGTCTCCGCCAACAACTCGTTGTAACGGGGTATATATCTCATATATATTTTACCAAATGCTTTTTGTGAAGCAGGCAATTAAGTGTAAATAAATTTCTGATGATCGGCACGTTGGGCATATTTACCCATTAAGAAAAAAAAAACAAAACAAAACCAAGCTAATCTCCCTCTACTTATCGGGTCCAAAATAGAGCTCTCCTCTACTGTTTTGGTAAGTTAAGGAAACCTTTTAGTGGAAATGGGAAATAATCAGACAAAAAAATCAAAGTCGAACAAATTTTGTAATATGAAGAGTAAAGTAACGCTGCACAATTCGATCATTCACTCAATTAGCCACATTTAGCAAGGGTATCCATACACCTATTTATAAAAATGTCAATCCAAATTTTTTATTTTCTTGAGTCAATTTTGACGTCAACTTCATCAAAAAGAGGGGAAATGACTTTGTCAAGTTGTTATTTTTTTCCATATTACTATGTTCCACTGTATTTTTTTTTCTCTCTGTCAAATAACCAGTCATGATTCTGATGTAATATATGAAAAATATTTTCCGGACTGGTTGATTTTAAAATGAAATGTTTCAAACTCTTTAAATATCTTCAAACTGCCTTTGGATTAATGCCTTTAAGCATGTAGTTAAGGACATTGTCTAGATTAGTGCGTACACTATGCCCATATTCCCATTGCTGTGGGTTGTGGAGATTGAATGACTTATTGTACAAAACGTCAAATAGTTTACATACAGTGACACGAAAATGCCTTTCAGTCTCTATATTCTTCAGTAACGGTCTACTCCATATATGGGATAGCACACTGCTGTTTGCATTGACATTCTCACGGCATGAACGTATGTGGGTGAAATCCTTTGACCATATTTCATACCCCATATTCAGACTCATGATGATGTGGACATAATGCAACAGATGAATGTTTGCCTATTGCAGCTTGTCCAGGAGTAGCATCACTGCAAGGACTGGCGAACATGTGACTGATGCTTTATTTGCCAGATCCTAGCCTGGTCAGACACCCGTGACATGAACTTTGAAGATGTGCAGCGGGCAGAACCCCTTGACGAACTACAGGCAAGAAATTGAAAAGCCCCCTGCTGGGGGGGGGGGGGGGATTTCTCCAGGTAGACATTCAACCTGTTATGCAACTTATGTGCTGTGTTGTGGATATGCGTGTTTTTAAACTGGCGCATTTTATTATGGAGGACACTTTAGCCCTTACCATGACATTTTGTACCACTTAATGTCAGTCTACAATGAAACTTATTTTTAGCAACCTAGAAAAAGGTTGCATATTACATTTTGTGAGAGATTTAATCATTTATAGATGCGCCTCAGTATAGAAGTGAAAGTAAATGCTCCGATCAGATTTTACACCATAGCATTTGTAGTGTTATGCTCAGTGCATTAAATAGGCCATCAAAAGGAATTATAGTAAGGCAGAGTCCTTGCATCCTATGTTTTCTGTATTAACATCAGAGCTGTGCTGTATTAGGGTAAGCACACAACGTTTGTAATGAAAATCCCAGATACAGGTAGAGAAAATCCCTAAAGAACATGGGACGCACACCTGCTAGCATATGTGATCTTTTGACACATTTTCGTGGATCTTAACTCATTCCACCTTGACAGAAGACCAAGTCAACAGCTTTTCTTGGCACGCACTGAGCACATTTCGCCTACAGCACGCCAAGGAAAGCTGTTGACCATTGGCATATAATTTGAAATGATCTTCCATGCAAGTTTCACATACAAAAAAAAAATCCCTAAATTAGTTAAATACATTCAGCAGACGACATTTACATATTAGCGGGAAAAAGTGTAACCAGGGTGGAATGAGTTAAATGAAATAAACCTATAAGATGTTGGTCAAAAGAGTGATTCATTCTTCAAAGAGGTCCACTTACACCTCCTATTACGGCTGAATGGTCAGGTGATGTCAGGGAACACCCATCTGGACTGGTGGTGCATTCTAAGAGTTTAAAAGTGAGTTTTTTTTAATGTGCACATTGTAATGGACGGAAATGAAGCTCTTATTGAAGTATCGATATGAAATATAATTGTTATAATAATATTAATATTTTTCCAGCTTTATTCATACCAATAATAAAGGAAGATAACACAAACTACCAAAAGACGCAAAAAAGCAATGTGTTTACATGATCTGTAAAATGTCATGCTGACGGGTAAAAAAGAAAAGAATACCCCTCAGGTGCACCTCTTCATATGACCTGGTGACGATACTGGGAAAATGTTAAAGCAAATACTGCTTTAGGCTTAATTTGGATGGATATTAAGAAACGAAATATTGATCCACTGAAAATCAGCAGACTCACTGAACAACTACCGAGAACACTTATTGGCGCAGATGATTTACACATTGCTGGAACTATAGACACACACTTCCTGAGCCACAGACATGATGGTGTATACAAGCAAACATACAAACAGTTCACAATTTCTCGCTTTGTCACACATTACATATTGCAAATATGAGTTTCAGCACATTAAATTGTTGCAAATCAAAGGCCAAATTTCAATAATAGCAAACAGTTTGGATTTCAAGCTAACGCTGCAGGCAAGATGTTTGGGGAAGGAAACCATCGAAGAAAGCAACAAAAAGATTTGTTTGACATCAAATCAGTCTGTAAAAATTGCCGTATAAGTACTTATTTTATTCCTGGAACAATTACCCATGAATTCAAGTTAGAGTGGCACCCTTGTAATGCATGGTCCTCCATTTGTCAACTACAGACAACTACTAAGATCAATTCAAACTTGCTGGACCTAACTTCAATGACAAATGATGTAAAAATTTGAATGGCTCCTGCACGGAAAATTAATGGTGGCACCCAGTTTACACTTTCATTCAAATAAAATACCTTATTTTTCCTACCGCTACAACACTAATATTCTGACTTTCCCTAAAATATACAGTGGTCCAAAGACTGGCTGATTGCATACATGTAATGTTGATAAAACTTAATATATGCTTCTTGCTGGAAAAACTAGGACTCCTTATTATCCACCAATTATCTTTCGAAGTCATTATTTTGAACATAGTTCGAAACAAACATCTTGGGGTCACTCTGAACTCGACCCGGGCGTGAAGTCTATTTTGCTCAATTTATACATTAGTCTATCGAAATGTATATCATAAACAAAAAGCATGAAATTTGCTTTGTACTGACAAACTTTAGAGAAAATACACAGACACAGACACAGACAGACAGACAGACAGACAGACACACACATATATATATATATATATATATATATATATATATATGTGTGTGTGTGTGTGTGTGTCTTATATTTGACCTAATATATCCTCGAGTAAGCTAGTTCTGTGTAGAGAGGCTGTATGAAATCAGATGTTAAAATAGCTCAAGCATGTGCCCATTGTGCTGTTATAACAGGTGAAATGCATGATAGCAGCATTGACAACTTGCATGAGGATATATGCATGTAATCACTGGACACTTTAAATCCACAGTAAATAAACCAATATCTCGATCGTCTAAATTTCCTATGTTGTTTCACCTTGTTGACAGATTTATTGCCTTTGCCTATTATATTGTCACTTGTTCATAACTGGAGTTAAGATTCAGCTGCTTTCAATCCTTTTCTAAAATATATAAAGCCTCATTTAATACTACACAATAATGGCCTTCATCTTGTTCTCTTTACTTTACAGACTTTACTTTATGCCGTACCAGAATGATCTCTTCAGACAAATAGTGGTATTTTCTCATCTGTAATGAATTTATACGTAAAGGTGATCTCCTGCATCCTGTTTTATTTGTTAAATTTTGATATTTTCTTTGCTGGGCACTAGCATTCATGGCTCTGCCTTGCACGGCTGGTGTCTGCTCAGTATGCTCTGTTTTCTAGTCTAACTTTTCATTCGTAATTGCAGTATCCACGCATCTCTATAAGTGTAAGCTCCACACTAATCCTGGCAGTTTTTACCATACATGCTGTACCTTAAAATCAATATTATATTTATTCCCCATGCCTCCCCTTGCGTCTTGTTCGTGTCTTCGTCTTGTTGTTATGTGTCCAGTACGCCCTGTGCACCTTGTTCCTTCTCCTGCAAGAGGGCTTCAAGGAGGGCAATGCCATATTTCCCTGTTGTTAGCAACTCATCTATGATCATATTTGCATGTGCAGAGTATAAATAAAATATGCCTAAACCAAACTCAATAGTCCGCATGTCCTTTAACACTTCAAGCACTGGAACTTTGCTTGTTGCCTAACACTGATGCCCTTTGTGTATAATGATATCACCAATGTCAGGGCAACAAGCCGTATTAAAGTGCTTTTTCTTCATGAAACGAATAGGATATTTTAATATCATTGAGACACTGAATGTTAGGTGAAAAATTCAAAGCTGGGTATACTTTTATCTATTTTTGAACTAGTTCATTTGATGTTGTGTCAAATTACAGCTGAAACTCGTTCTGAAGCAAAACAATCCCAAGGTTGTATTCTAGATGCTTAAATTATTCCACCCTTATGATGCCTTTTCCCGCTCATATCTAAATGTTGTCTGGTAATTGTATTTTAGTAATTTAAGTATAATATTTAAAAATTTTGGATGCGCCTTGCATGGAAGTTCATTCCCAATTGTATGACTATGGTCAAAAATATTCCTTGGCATGCTCTGGGCGCATTGTGCCCAGAATGCGGCAAGGAAAGCTGTCGACATGGTCTTCTATCAGGGTGGATAGAGTTCAACGTATCAAGATTGCCAAAATATTTTATCTTGTCTGCCTCTGTACATGGTCTTCAATTTCTCCATAGCAAAACAGAATTATAAATGAAAAATAACATTGATTTCATGGATCATGTTAACAAGATTCATAACATGGGTAAGCGCAATAACACGGTACCTGACTACCGCCAAAGAAAAAAATGTTCGCTTAATCACATTCTGAATGTCCACTGTTAAGCTGTGTATAGCAAGCCATTTGCAAGAACCAAACGTTCCAATACATAGCGAAAGCAGACGATCACTATGTGACATAGAGCACGTTAACCTTCTCGCAGGAGCAGGCAACTGACCACACAAAGAGTGTATGCATGCTAGCAAGGGAGGAATGTGAGATTCTTTTAAATATGAAGTACAAATCAACATTTAACTGACTTAAAATACTTATTTACACCAGCAAAAGAGCATAATGATAAAGACTATACAGTAACCATTAATGTTCCAGAGTACTGTTGCATATCATAGGGTAAAGCAGAAAGATGTGTTTATGCTAAACCTTGCGCCATCTTTTCTGCAAAGTCTGTCCCTCATGCAACAACATAAACACACAGTGCACTTCGAGTTGTGCATCACATTGCCTGTGACTAATTATCCCGTAAAACTTGGCTGACAGAATGAAGGTACAGTCAACCAAAGAGAGACACCAAGACAAAAAAGGTACGGCAGTTATCTAGAAATAAAGCTTTGCAATTAAAGAGAGACATTGTTGAACCTGTGTATAAAATAAACGGGTTTTCCAAGGCCTGTGGTAACCTGTGTACATAGGAAAACTTAGTCCAGAAACAAAACAAATCGTCTTACAGACAAATTAGTCAATACTGCAATGAATAGTGGCTTTAGCCGGCCTAATGAGGAACAATGTAACATCATGTTGCTTTATAACTGGATTGTGGTTGACACGACTTTTTTCATTAGGGCAAATATTACTTCCAGCTAAAGAGGACAAACAACTCACTTATCCAGGTATTGCAAGGAGCGCAGGGCCTTTCTATGTATATGTTCAATATGTGTTACAGCGATGTCTTAGGATTATGCCAGTTCACAACATTTGTGTTTTATACCTTAAACAAACATCCCCATGTGTGTTGGTGTTACTTCAAAAGAAAACCAATGCACGGATGGGTATCAAATGAGAGTTCACAGACCAACAGGACAGATACACATTCGTAAATCTGCTAAAATGTATTTCAGATTAAATTTTATTGCACCAGAAGTCTTTGTCTGGCATTTGACATTTAACACGATCTACAGCCAGACAAGTGCACATGACTGCCTGCAAAGCCAGGCAAACTTTGAGATTTTGGATGGCTGCTCATTGTTGATCTTCAGGTTGCATAAAAAAATTGTATACATTAAAGGAATTCAAATTTTGTCTCGTCAGCATAGACTGTGCATAATATTTGGTCCAAATTCGTTCTTTTCTGACGCATTTTCAGATGTAAGGATAGTTTATCAAATATTCCGTGGATTATATTCGAATACAGCATACAAACATTCTACTAGGGTTAGTGACCATTCGATCAAAACTAAACAGGCAACAGAGATATGTGTCTTGGTAAACAATATCAAAACTATATTTCAAATGTTAAAAATGAAATGGAGCACATGTAATACAAGCACTACACCCACTCAATTCTCAAGAAGAATGGAAATTGAATCAGATATAATCTTTGGATCACAACGCTGTGCTACGGAGAATATGGGAGGTGGGAATTCTATACAAGGTACTCCCGTGAAGTGCCATGTATTTTCTGTAGTTGTTCGACAATGGAGTATAACATGCCACAAAGCATGTCGAGTTGAAGTGAAGCTTTTGCAAACAGATATTGACATATTAGCATGGCATGAATCTTTTAATTTTAGCATAGTCGATAATGGACATAATGTAGTGTTATATTCTTACTCTTTCGGTACTGGCATCTTATTGCCACAACTCTCAGTAATATCCATGTCAACTTCAGTTGATGTTATGCTTAATTTCCTATTTATGTTAGAGCAATCACTCGCGTTTGCATTTCTCTATCAAGTCGTGAAAAGCAAACCCATAACACATGAAAGTTTATTATTTAAGCAGACACGAAACACTCTTGAATTTAATTTTCCCTGCACTGAACATGGTTACAGTAAACAGGAAAGCAAAATACTGGATTTTCAGAGGCCTTACAAAATGGAAATATAAATTTGTTGTGCAGGGAAATTTAGTAATCCACAGAAAATTATTGGTTATAATTTATGATGGATTGGATGTTAGCAAAGCATATTATAACATAAACGCATTGTATAGTATGGTCTTAAGAAGGCACAACATAGCCATCTCAACAGGATTTTTTGTGCTCATTCACTTGTGTTGTGATGATTTTCTGTTAGCTGGGAGAATAAGCATTCACTTTATTCATACCTCTATTGAATTTTGCCCCATCATTAGACTGGGAAGAGGTAGAAAGTCTAAGGTAAAATACACCACTGGGGATTGGACCCACCAAAGCCCTGCCTTAAACAACCAGAAAAAATGTACAGGTACTGGTACCATTTTTATGGTGCCCGTAACAACATATGTGAAATCAAAAATCAAATTCATTTGCAATAGCTGTAAGACCTCAAATTGCCATACTGGTGGATTTGCAATATTTGATGGCCATCAGCAGTTTGGACCATATTGTGGACAGATAAGTTACATATACGAAAAGCCAGGAGAATTTGACTTTGTGTCCTCTCTAAATTTACTTGTTTTTGTATTTTACTCGAACCAATTTGGTCATGCATGGAAGATGGAAATCTTAGTGGAAATATCTTCATGTCGTGGATTTCCTGATATGTGTTCTCAAAAGGCACCAAATGTTATGTATCCACATCAATGCTTTGTACTTGCCCATCATACTATTTTTGAATTACCTAAGCCATTTTGTGTAGTTAGCTTCATGCTTTATAGATCAGTCATGAGATACATTGCTGTTGTTAAGAGTGGATCAAAATACAAACGGTACATCCGAGTAGTATCCAAGGATAGTTTTCATTTAATGACTACCAGTACATATGTGTTCTTTCCATCTGACTTTGTTACACTTGTTTTAAAGGACATATTATTTGGCTGTCCCGAGAAGATACCATGGGCAGTCATGCACTTAATTGTGTCAATATCTTTGTGTAAACAGACTTGTCCTACATTCAAAGTGACCAATGTTAATCACACTTTGATTACAGATGCGCACCATCTATATTGTCAACAAATATTGCTAGGACAATCTGTTAAATTTGTCCAACAAAGCATTTTTCTTGGCCGCTTTGTGAATATTAAGGCCATTAGCTATTTCCTACACCTGTCCATAACGCAGAACTGTCCATTAGAGTATACAATGAAGGTACGGTTTTCAGTTGGATTAAGTGGCCTAGCAGTATCAAAATACAACTGTCTGTGGTGCTGGCATTGGCCTAAAACTCAACTTGCTCATGTTTACTTCACATTACGATTAGCAGAGGAGTATGGCCAAAGTCAGTATACACACACTAAAGCCACCTTATATCAGATTGACATAGAGCGAAGACAAGTAATCGGAAACCAGTGCAATTTTAATTTAACTGTATGGATAAAACAACTTTATGTAAACTTTTACAAGTTTTTCGAAGTACCATATCATAATATTGATACTACCCTGAAATGTTATTCTCACTATTTATTTGATGTCTCACGTATTGGGATGGTAAGGAAAAATACGTATCTATTGCGTTCATTCATTGAAAAGTTGAGATGGAGCTGGAATTCTGCTCATACGATATGTGACTATGGTAGTCAGGCAAACCTGTTAACTATCAACAGCCAGGCAGAATTGAACAGGTTCAAGTACGTAGATATGTATGCTGACTCTGACTGTGGCTTGCAGAAATACATTCTTCTGTTCCAGTCCATTGTTATTTTCATAGGATTGAATCATAAGTCGGTAAGTTGTCGATGCCTTATGTAGGATTGCTCGATTTAATATTATCCCAATCCACCCTACTGACGCTTTCCCGCTAATATCGAAATGTCGTCTGCTAATTGTATTTTACTAATTTAGTGATTATTTTTTCTTTTCACAATTTTAGATGAAACTTGCAGGTCAGATCATTTCAAATTATACGGCCCTGGTTGACCACATTCCGTGGCGCCCTCTTGGCACAATGTGCCCAGAGCGCACCAAGGAAAGCTGTTGACTCGGTCTTCTGTCAGGGTGGAATGAGTTCAGGTGAGACCGTGGTCAATTTTTCATTGATAAGCGTCTTGGTTTTCTGGGGAATATTTGAAAGAGCTTAGGATACTTACCTACAAAGATCCCATTCTTACATTTTAGAGTAATATACCCTTTTGCAAAAAAAAATGACCTTTAACATGTTGAAGTAACAATAAAAGTAGAAAATAATAAAAATGCAACCCTACAACATATTTGATATTAAGCTTGTTTGACAGGCATTCTTCTTTCATAATAAAGATCAGCATTTGTAAGCAAAACTTCACGTTTTTAGTTAATTCATTATTTGCCACGTTCATATTTATTCATTATTATGTGGATTGTCTTTGCTGAATATTTATCTTAGAAAAGGAGCTGCTACTCAGAGAGACATGTACGGGCATAGGCTTCAAAACATGATTTGAACAGTTAACCACTCACGACCCTTTAATTTATTTGGCTAATACAGCCTATGTCAAAAAATTCTATAGAAGAACGTGTGCAATATGGACAATAGTACTTTCATATTAATATGGATTAGACAGTTACAGGTTAGCGTATGGAGAGTAAAGAGTTCGGACTGTGGAATAGGGTAATTTACTTACATATGTGCAAAAGGCTGTCAATTTTTGCCACAAATGTATCCAACACAAAACACCCCCATTTCGTGAGAGTTTCATATATTAACCATAAATGGAGTACCACACAAAAAGAGAAAAGACTGTGTGACATTGAAGCAAAAACGAATATTTTTATTTGGTGTTAACATTTAATTGATAAAAAGGCGTGTTTAATTAGAAATGTTATTCGTTTTATTTTCTTTTGCTACCCTTGCCAGTTCTCAAATATCATGTTTGCAAGTCTGCTGTTTATTGTATCTCAGCAGCATTGATTGCACTTGACACCTGAAGCTTGAATGGCAAGAAAGGACCACGTGCCTGTTTGTTTCTCGTTTTAAAGAAAATCTATCCACATGTCCAAGCAACGTTCTCGACCAAACAGATCTAGTAAGAGAAATCTTTAAAAATTCGCTGTAACCAGTTTGAGGTCTATGTCTCAGTGCCAGATCCTAAAATAGGTTTTACGTCATTCTGGTATCTTTAATAACTGAGTATCCGTGTGGTGCCAGAAAGAAGTGAGATATCATACCCAACTTGGGCCTTTTTTGCCAGAGATCAGAGGTTAACTGTTTTGAGAATGAACTTGGTTTTGTAAAAAATAATCAACCCGGATATGATCGGACAATATGTGACGCTCACTTTTAACGTTAATAAGATCACTGATGACCGTGACTCGATTGTTTAGATGAAGGCACAGGAGTTGTTAGCATCATTGGTTATATAGCCCAGGGCAATAGCAGAAACTGTACTAAAATATATAGGCACCATTGATTTGATTTGATGTGATTTTATTCAGGCCATCATCATAAAATATAAATACACAGAGTAAAATATCTTATAAAAGGAACTTCGAGTAAAACAAAAAACAGGTAAATCATCCAAGCTTTCATGAAATGATGACTTCCTGGGATATATACACAATAAAGTCGTTAAGACTTATTTCCATTGTGGTCCCTGGCAGTCCCAAGACTGGGTGGCTCGGAATAGCGAGTTTGGATGAACCAACAAACTATGAATATCACAGATATGCTTATCTTAATATATTTAAAAGTAAATTAATTAAAACTTATTGTATTCACTGGATAGCATGATATTAGTTAGATGTTTCTTAACTGCAGGTTTAAAGGTGAGGATCGAGTCCTTGGATTTAATTTCTGAGGGCACCTGATTCCACAGTTTTATAGAAGAATATAGGAAGGATTTCAGTCCAAGCCCCCCAACTCCTGGGACCACCAGGGAATCCACGCTTGAGCGAGTAAAATGGCTGTGAACGTCACCGGTGCGGACCATATTTTCTTTCATATAATCTGGACAGGTACCCTCACTATTTTAAACATGTGTGTCAGTTTGTTTTGTTCGACTCTGCTATAAACATCCAGCCATCCTAAATCGGAAATTTGTTCAGCACCAATATGGGTTCTTGCCTGCCATTTATTAATAAAACGGATCATTTTGTTTTGACAAACCTGGAATTTCTGTTTTGTTTTAAAGGGCACAGTGCTGGCCATTTCCAAGTCCAGGTTAAAACGGAACACATTGTGGCAGCCTTAACAAACGCCTCTGGTTCGAGCATGGCAATAGGGCTTTGTTTTATTGGGTAAACGTAATCCTTGCTCATCAAGAGCTTATATAATATTTCCCCTTTTGCCTCGATACACCTCAGATAGGCATATGCACCATATGCTACCTTTTTGCCTCTGGAAATAAATTATACTCGTTCTATCCATTGTCAAACGCTAAAGGTTTAACAAGACATGGGCAACTGTGTTCGAGGGTACCCAATTTTCAGACGATAATTTTCACTTATTGTTCATGGTGGTAGGAAATGTAGCATGCCAGCCAAACGCCAAGCATGTGCAGTTCTGGAAAAGCAGTTTTAAGGTAAAACCCAAAGTGTCACGAGACCCAATGGGTCAAAGATATAGCAAGCGCAACTGAGCATGGATCGTCAGGTAATTTTACCGAACGGCATGTCCATAATGGTGAAAAAACACATCTTTATGAATGTTCCATTTTATTCCGAAGGTCCTGCCTACAGAATTTAGACACAACTGGTGTACTCTATCAGAATTTTACCAGGGAATTCCTTATCTTTAATATAGAGAAATAAAATATAACCCGCCAGGTTTCAAAGTAGCAAGAACACCAACAACTACTCTTGTAAATCCTGTTTAGCGTCAATAGACTTGTTTACTTGCATAGCTTTCAAAATACTTTCTCAAACCAAGTGATCACCAACAGGATGGTCGTTAACTGATTTTACTACACCATATGCATTTGAGCTGGCGCACCAAATGTCCCCAAATAAATAAGTTTATATTCGTAGGAAAATTTCAGCTATCATCGTTATGATATAAAAAGCAGACAGCGTCAGGATCGTTTATTGGGATAGGAACTTGATTATACATGGCTTTGATATCAGCCCGAAATACATAGCTATGAAGCCAAATCCCTAACAACACTAGTTCTAGGCCTTGTAGGCAGCACACATTTACAGAACGGCCTAAAAGCGTGTAGTACAATTGACGACTGACCGTAATTTGCCAGGCTTATTGGGGTTCAATATGTAGTTGTGGGGGTACATGCCCCACATACATAACATCTTTCAAAGCATCTGCAAAATAGTCAACTAATAACTTTATCTCCTGATCATATGTTTTATATTTGCGTTCATGATGGGGGCACTTAACCAGATTGTCAAAAGGCTTTTCGGCGTGAATAAAGTTGTCAAAGAGCTGTTCATTGTGATTGTTCCATGTAATTGGAAATTCATGATGAACTTCGACTCTTTAAAAAGTCTTCAGGAGTTGTAGAACTTTATTGTGCAGCCCCAAGACTTGAGGTTTATCTTAGACTTTGGTTTCTAATTTCCACAAGCGATTGATATCAGAAACTGTTAAGGAATCTTGAGCCTGCGTGTGGTAACAAGAGTGGCACAAATACAATTGCAAATAACTAGATTTTTACACTCTGATATATATGTAACTTGCCCAGTCAACCATGAGTTACATTTGTACCACTGCATAAAGCCCACCTGCATAACCCTTATATATTTCCAATGGTAAAAATGTGTTTTGCTAATGTCTTGACTGGTAAAAATGTCAAAATTATGACACTGAATATTCAAAGATAGAACTAGATCTCATAGATGAGGACAAATGTTTTTATCTAACGGAGCACACATAACAGGTATGCTTTCATGCTTTCACTAACTTAAACACCAGAGATATGCATGGATTTGTCCCCTTGTGGAATGTTTATGGAGATCTGTTTCAATATGGCAGGACAGGCACCACTCATGGTTTCCAATGTATAATGCGAAACAAGCCCTTTAAACCTTACCATTTTGAACGTCCTTAGGTGCAAAGTGTGTTCTTTGAAAACATATCAAGTGCAGCATGGGCCCATACTTTCCCATTAACAAACATCTTAAGAAGTGGCATAAAACAAGTGATGCAGATGGTGGCCTGACTCATGGACAAGTTGTCAGTGTGCAAATCACTGAATGCTTCTCCCGACACACAAGAGAGTGACGTTTCCTGGTGTAATCAATAGTAGCATGGTCATCACGTAAGGCATGCATGTACAAGGAGCGTTTTTGCACAAATCCGATATTATCAGGGACTGTGAAACATTTAAAATCCTTATAGCACATCAAAGAAAGCAGTTTATTGCAGATCTTAAAATGGGTATTATGCTGTAATGTTCTCGGATAAGAACACCCATATGAGATTTTGGTACCTGAAGCACCACACTTAAGCAAGTGTTGATGTCTGAACTGGATGAAAATGTAGGTTGGGTACCATTTCCCTGTTTGAATTCTTTATTACAGAGTTTTGGAAGAAATTTTGAAGCATGCAAAGTCACTTACTTCTTTCTCTGAATGCGCTCTGAACTTGCCACAGTGTCATAGGTGGCATGAGAAGTTACTTGCATCTTCCATTGAGACCACGCTGCTTCACCTGTATCACTTTTGCGCTGATCATTCCTTTTGTATGTAATTTATTTCGCAAAATTTACCAGATCTTTAAATTCTTTACAAATACTAGAGTCACGTTTGCTTTTAAATTCCATTTATGTTGAACAAAGTTTGGTAATTTATTTCGCAAAATTTACCAGATCTTTAAATTCTTTACATATACTAGAGTCACATTTGCTTTTAAATTCCATTTATGTTGAACAAAGTTTGGCAAGTGTGATACTGTGTCTAAAATGAGCACTTGGGCATTAGCTTTATGGAATCAAGATCGTGGAGTATATGAAAATTATATATACTTCGTGACTTATTTGATTTTAGGCTTGTAAAGATTTGATAGATTTTGATTGACGCAAGGTTTCGACAATATCTTTCTTACCTTCATGACTGGAGCTTCAGAGCTATTTTAATCTATCTAATGTATGCTGATAATCTTCGCTGAATCCTAGAATTTGAACTCCCTGTAAAGCTTCATGAGCACCACATACACTGTGCTTTAGCAGATGTGCTATCCTGCTATCTGGTTTCTTTCATAGCTTATGGACATTTACATAAGAACTGTTAATGAATAAATGATACCTTAAAGGATCACCAGACAAAACCTCTAATGCTTCCTTGGGTAAACTTAAAAGCTTCAGAAAATCATTATCTGTGTGATCTGGACCAAATACCTTGCCTAAGACCTCACCCGGAGATATTTGCGAAGAGTTATTTGATTTGCAGTTCTGCTTGAAGGGTGTACCATTTACCAGAATTGACCTATACGGCTTTGAAGTACTTGTCATCATCATTATCTTTACTTGGTTCTATAGCAATAGCTTGTTCATGACATAATGTGAAATCACTGAAAGGTTTCTTCAAATATGTGCTCAGGTGTTGAACATCAATCACCATCTTCAGTGATAGCTTGGTCTAATCTGTCGCATAGTTCGATGGCTTTACCTTTGCAAGTTTCTTGCTGTCCTTTAATGAATCCATCTTGGATATGTAACATTAAACCGATATGAATAAAACAAAAGCCGAAAGTTTTGCGATGGTGTATCGAAGTATATATGGAACCTTGATGACAATATAAGACCCAGCATAATACATACACGGCACAGAACATACATCAATGAACATAATTAGTAGACTCGGGTAGTGTGGATGAACTGAAGGAAGGCACAGTTTCTTCTTTTCTTCTTTAGCTCATGGTTTACCAGAAGGTAAATACAATGCCAGACAGGACGGTGTGCCTCAAACATCTCTTTTTTGGATGGTATATGTCCTAATGCATTAATTCCATAAATCTACAACACAATAAAATACAACTAACCAACAGATGAAATATAGCATTATAGCCTTTTAGCGGATTGGGACAATACGAAATAAACGAATCAATCCAATATGCATATATACAAAGAATGTTTGAGAAATATGTCTTTTCCTTGATCAATTACTACACACCTTCAGTTTGATAACTTTATCGCATACTATGTGTAGCCATTTGAATTTGAATTGTTATTGTTTCCACCTGCACATCAAATAAATTTACAAATATGGCACATATGGGAATGGAAATTCACAAGAACTTATAAGAAACACCCAGACATACACTACACAGTGAAATCGCAAAACAGGCGACATCAAAGTTATATGTTATATGAAAACTGTACACAGTAAATCATATGCTAGATCAAAATTGCTATTCAAAATAGAAAAATACATAAAGAGTTATCTGTGTGTGTGATGGGGGAAATGGATAAGAAATTAGTTAGTTTCATAAACAAATGATCTCTCAACTTCCTTTTAAATGAGTTTAGTGACGACACACTTTGCACTTACAGGTGAAGGTTTGTTCCCGTCAAATACAGACTGGTAAAAAATAAAAATATTTTGTAAGGTGATATATTTATTTGGGATCTCATCGTTTTAAGTTCGGATTATACACTAAATCTGCTAAATGAAAAATATAAATATCAATTTGTTTTCTTAAATGCGTAAGGTCTGCCATATAGTTGAAACATTTCTTGTACACAAGCCTGGTACATTTGAAGTTCAATCTTTTTTTTTTCTTCTTTTTGTGTGACACCGATTTGGTTACATGTCTTGGTCTGGGTTCATGCATTCTCGTGTAGTTACTGCTATATATAAGGCCCTGCACATGCTTCACTGCACGCGCGAGATAACATACGATCTGAGAGAGGACATTGGTTTCACCGCTTGCGTCGTTTGACGCCCTGCCCAACGTAACATGGGGCTTCTACTAATGGTGTTGTACAGTTAAAAGTTTTCAGTGGCACACCAACCATGTTGTAAGTATGATTGTCTGCATTTGCCGAATACTCAGTGTTCCAGTTTTTTGGGTGCGTAATGTAGCGTTTTTAGGCGTCTCTTTAATTGGCGATATCTATGCATATTTTATCGGTGTTTTTGTAGCACATTGCACTACATGTATGCACGGAGACACGTTGTGCTGTGTGGTCCGTTGTTCCATGAGTAGGACCCGATTTTCCTGTAAGTAAGAGTAATGAAATTACATGGTTGATATATATATATATATATATATATATATATATATATATATATATATATATATATATATATGTATATATATATATATATATATATTTATTCACCATAAACATGTGTTAGTGCTATTTGTGTCTTATATGGTACAACGTGAGTATGTTATGCTACATCGTAATACATACCTTGATTCCAAATACACTTCACATGGGTAAAAAGGATTTTTTTCGCTTTACTGGTATATTTCATTGAGACTTTCATAAAATGCAGGTTTGGTTATCTGGTAAGACATTGCATGTATTTTTAGCAATTACCGATCAGGTGACAAGTACATCAGTATTTGTACGGTTCCAAACGCGCAAAATGATTATTTATGTGTACAATATGTGTTTTCCTTTATACGTATGTTTTTTCAACATTAAATAAATTGCGTTTAAATTCTGGTTTACAGTTGGTATCCATTAGTTCCTACTATGTAAAGGAGAGGTGTGTGGAATGTATTCGTAACATAGTGTATAAAAGGATTGTATAGGACCCATTAGTGCCTGTTTTGCAAAGAAGAGGTTCATGGGACGTACCCGTAACATGGTGTATTAAAGGAACTGTAGGAACGATGGTATTTTCCTGAGGAATTAATCACCATATACAACAACTTCGTGACAAGTTTTTATTTTCTGGGGTCCAAAGTTTTCAGGCCGCAATACACAACAGTTCCAACCATCAAGACCATGGTATTTAACAGCACCTTTGCAGGTATTTGTTCGGTACTCAGGTATAAATATATTACCTTTTTTGTTTGGTAGAATTACAGTGAACATTGTAAAAAAAAGTGGCACACATTACTTAAGATACTGGGCAAAATATTAGTGTCCATTTTTATCATAAGCAAATTTGTTAAAAACATAAGTATTTTTTCCTGAGAACTGATTTTGTGTGATCGTGAAATGAGGGGCCATCCGTCTTATTCCATCATGACATAATTTTAGAAAAAATGTATGTTTGATTGTATCATATGCCTAACATAGGTAAAAATACTAATAGCGTGTCCATGATGGTCCAACGCCTCCGAAATTCTGTTGACAAGATAATTGGCTGCCATATTAGCACCAATGCCTTTTCCGAAGCCAAAGTGAAAGGCATAGAGCATTTGAAAGTTATCAAAACAGCCAGTGAGTTAACAGTGTTTTTCCACAATTTTGGAACAAAATGCAATACTAAAATATGAGGTAGGTAAATTTACAATATATGCTAATGATTTAAGAAAACAGTTAATAGTACATAAAAACATGATCCAAATTCATTAATTCCAAACCCAAAAATGACAGCAAAGAGATTCCAGACTTGCCAAAGCATCATCATTTCTCTTCCAACACAAAATTGAAGAAACAAATTTCACTCCTGACTTGAGACAGGCAGTCACCCCTAAAAGGCAACTGGTGGTTTTAAACCGGTCCTCTCAACTTTAGAAATATTCATCATTAACTGCAGACACTAGTTCGTTTCCAAAATGTATAGGCCTAACCACCCAATACACAAATTTCATTACTTCTGCCAAAAATGAAAAGAGACCTGTTAGGCCTATCACCTTTTAGTTCTCCCAACTTGTCAGTCAGCTAAGTTTACAGCAAAAGAGTTAAGTAGGCCTACATCGCTTGTGTGATATTTATGAATCTGGAACATTATAAACACATTCTACCTACACTATAACTATGAGTCGGAGAACAAAGCCCACAGCACAACATAGCCAAGGAAGTAAGTTTCAAATAGTACAGAAAAACATGATCCATATTCATTAATACCAAACCCAACAATGACAGCAAAGAGATTCCAGACTGGACAAAGCATCAACATTTCTCTTCTAATACCAATGTTGAAAAAACAAATTTCAATCCTAACTTGAGACAGGCAGTCACCCATAAAAGGCAACTGTTGGTTTTAAACTGGTCCTCTCAACCTTAGAAATATTCATCATTAACTGCAGACACTAGTTCTTTTCCAAAGTGTATAGGCCTAACCACCCATTACACAAATTTCATTACTTCTGCCAAAAATGAAAAGAGACCTGTGAGGCCTATCACCTTTTAGTTCTCCCAACTTGTCAGTCAGCTAAGTTTACAGTAAAAGAGTTAATTAGGCCTACACCGTTTGTGTGATATTTATGAATCTGGAACATTATAAACACACTCTACCTCCACTATAACTATGAGTCGGAGAACAAAGCCCACAGCACAACATGGCCAATGAAGTAAGTTTCAAATAGTACAGAAAAACATGATCCATATACATTTATTCCAAACCCAACAATGACAGCAAAGAGAATCCAGACTTGACAAAGCATTAACATTTCTCTTCCAATACCAATGTGAAGAAACAAATTTCACTCCTGACTTGAGACAGGCAGTCACCCCTAAAAGGCAACTGGTGGTTTTAAACCGGTCCTCTCAACATTAGAAATATTCATCATTAACTGCAGACACTAGTTCTTTTCCAAAATGTATAGGCCTAACCACCCAAAACACAAATTTCATTACTTTTGCCAAAATGAAAAGAGACCTGTTAGGCCTATAAAAACGTATTTAATAACTAGCATTCAATTTATCACATTCAGCAGTTGGGTTTCGTGAAAAATCATAATTATACGTATGACATCAACAGCTAAAAGGAAATAAAATGAATTAGGGTATTGGCCTTTTAGAAATACTGTGGGATCTTTATCAGAATTTTGAATTGAATGAGCTTTATTTGGACCAGCATAAACAAATATATGTTAAAATCATGAACAATGTCATTTTTGTGTCCCCATGATAATTCAATCAGACCTGTCATCGACTTGTTTTATTTTTAGATATTACCTTATTGGGTATTGTCCACAAACTTGACAAATTTATTTCATCATTAATTCAAGTTATGTAATATTGTTTTTGGCAATACTGAATAAGTGAGTATGTTTGTTTATTGCGACAATCAGTCATAAACTCACACACACACACACACACACACACACACAAACACAAACACAAACACACACTTATATATATATATATATATATATATATATATATATATATATATATATATACATATATATATCTCTTTAACTTTCAAAAGGATTGTGACTTGAGTGTCAATAATAAATTGTTTTTTTTCCATTTTATAGATTGAAGAACAACAAATATATTATAAAGGTCCTGAAACTTATTTGCGAAATTGACAATTGCTAAGTTTGCCCCATTTGATTCATACATATTTTGCCATTCACGTGATACAATTTTTTTACGTGCAAATTATAGTTTTTATTGTTAATGACTTGTGTGCAAACACGATTGCTCATAATGATAGTTTCACTGATGTGGACTATGCGTAAATGATCAAATACAAATACGGATGTAATGAATTCCATTGTTGGTAGATACAGAGAATATTTGTAAAAGTATTGTCCGTTATAGGTGCACTTGTCTCCGTAGTTCTCGTTTATCAGTCACTCATATTTGTGTATTTTTGTCCAGAACCACTTCCTGGTGGTCATTACCCTATTCCGCATTCCGCACTCGTTACCCTCCATACCCTAATCTGCCACTGTCTAACCTACACATGGAAGTATGTTGTCTATATCGCACACACTGTATAATTTTGACATAGGCTGCATTAGCCCAAATATATTGGGGTCTTCAGCGGGTAACTCAGAATAATATTTCGGAGCCTGTACCCGTACATATATCTTTCCAAGTAGCAGCTCCTTGTCTAAGCTTAATTTTCAGCAACGACAACCCACATAACAGCGCATAAATAGAACACGTCAAATTGGGAATTAGCTTAATAAGTGAAGCTTTGCTTAAAATATGAATAAAGAATATCAGTCAAACTAAACATAATTGATTTGTATAGTACAAGTTGGGATAAGAATTATTTTAGTGTCCCCTGAACTAGTTTGCACCCTTTTTAGCCGGATAGCTCAATTTAGTAACCACCTGCCAGAGTATAGCTGAGGTAGAAACAAACTGGGGCATTATATTCAGTTCCGGTATTATAAAATTAACAGTTACATCTGGAACACCTGTTAAAAAAAATCTAGGTAATTCCTGACAAGTACTGTAACCATGGACATCCTGGACTGGAAATGTAGAACAAACCTCAATGATGACACCCACTCCTCACTATAAAAGTCTTCAAACAATAAAGCTCTATTATGTTAATGTTTCAATAGAATGAGTATAGTGTGTATTTGACTAAATACTCTTAATTTGAGTACTTTTTGACATTGAGGAAATGTGCACTTATGCACGCTAGGAAAGAACGAAAGCTATTGGCATTTAAGTCAAGAACGTGTTTTTAAAATATATTTTTCCTTAACCAGAGTATGAGTACAATTACACATAGTTGTAGCTGTCGTAGGCAGCAACGTGCTGGCTATACCGGGGGAACGGGGATGTTGTTGTCTAACTTGACAGAAAACATGTAAACCTAAATTCTCTGCAAGGTAAACAAAACAGAGTGATGCCGAAAATTAAAGTTCAGTTACAAAACAGGCAAGTCTAAAATCTCTAAAATTATTGAAAATACACGTTCGAAGAATCTGTGGATATTCAAAGCAAAATTTGTTCATTTACGGAAGCAATGTCATCAATATACCTAGGATTGACAACTGTGTACCAATCCAAAAGTCTTTTGTCACCGATTTATCCATATCCAAGTCGGCTCAAATATAAGTCAGCAAGTAACGTGGAGTAGTTGCTACCCATTGGAATGCTTTCTGTTTGTTGAATCGCCAAAACCTCAACTCCGCAACGATGATTGAATCCCTACGCACCGACGGAAACAAAATATATATCAATGACGACCTGACCAAACGCCGCTCCCAGCTTCTTTACAAAGCCAGGATGATGAAACCTGACAAAATAGATGATAATGTTTGGACCTACAACGGCAGAATTTTGCTAAAGGACCAATTCAAAAAGATTTCCGCCGTCTCCAATGAACTGGACTTGGTTAAAGTCAGTTAACCTGCTGCTCAAACAACTATGTAGATCTATATATGAAATATTTACTATGATGATTATATTTTGTCTTATTTCTTTGGGTTTTATTCCCATGCAGAACTCTATTCCATATTCAGCACATTAGTACCACATGCTTTTTTCTTTTTGTGAGAATCAAGTGAACAAATTTGTGTTATTGATTTTACTTATATTTATATGATTTATTGACTGAGTCAAATCATTGCATGTATATGCAGGTATCTCGGTTTGTATTCTTTTACTTCAATGCAATTTTATATTGCACATATGGAATCATATATTCCTGGTCTGGTACTCGTACTGGGTAATTTTTTTTCCATCCTTGCCCAAAGTATGAATTAAGTCTTCAATCACCATGTATGACCATGATATACTTCTTGTTGTTCTCAGCTTTTTGGTTTGCTATAACTCACAATCACTTTGACTTCATAAAGTTTCCATTTATTCTATATTATTCTTACATGTGTAAATATGCTAACCATACATATCACAATACAGGACCTACATTTATGTAAAATACATACTTCGCATCCAGTTTCTGCAGCGTTGTTCGTATAAAGATTGTATTGTTTAAGAACATCTCTCTTAAATGGTCCACGTTTCCATGCGAATATATACACTTTATTTCATTATTTAAATCTATGATCCATTGTGGAATATGTAACAAACAAGTTAATATTCATAATCGTAATCAGCTTCCATGTATGTCTTGTCTGAGATATTATCATGTTAAATGTCTCTACGAAATGAATCATACAGATGATACATGGCTATGACCGCCTTGTTTACAAAGTGAACTTACTTTTAACCATGTTGATGATGCCGATCTCTTTATACACTGTTTGTCTGAATTAGTTTTAATGATACACAGATATATTTTGCTACTTTGATAAATGAGATATTTATTCCCTTTGAAAGTAATACCAGAAGTTCTACATTACCTATTTATGAATGTGATCCTGATTTTAACTTTTTCAATCCCCCTGATATAGTTAACAATATGTGTGACAGTCAATATTACACTGAGGATAAATTTAATGATATAGTTAACACTAAATTTATCTTTGTTTCATATGAATGTACACAGCTTCCCTGCACATTTCCATGATCTAGAATCGCATTTTGATAATCTTAATTATAATTAACTCTCTGCGTACTTCTTCTCCTGGCCGGGACGAAATTAATCCCAAATTCATTATATGCATTTTACATGGTATTCTCATTCCCCTTACCCACATAATAAACCTGTCACTACAGACAGGTATTGTTTCGATTTACTAAAGGTAGCAAAAGTAATTCCTCTTTTCAAAAAAAGTGACCCTGAAAATTTTGACAATTACCGTCCTATCTCTGTTTTATCTTTTTCTCAAAGATTTTGGAAAAAGTTATGTATAATCAATCAATAGTATATCTAGAAATTAATAATATTCTATATAATTTCCAATTTGGTTTTCTCAAAAAATACAACACTGAAATGGCTGTTATTTAGTTTATAAAGTGTTGGACAACCAATATTATGCAGTTAGCATATTTTTCGATCTTTCCAAGGTCTTTGATACAGTCATTCATGCTATTCTTTTTACTAAATTATATCACTGTGGTATTGGAGGCTTGGCCCTTCATTGGCTTAAACGTTATATGACTAATATAGGCAGCAATTTGTTAATTTTCAAAATGGTGCATCTGCAACTTTAAAAATGACCTGTGGAGTGCCACAAGGATCTATACTTTGACCCCTTCTTTTGCTTATCTATATAAATGACCTTGGTACCTTATCTCATGATTTCTTTTCTTTGCTCTTTGCAGATGACACAAGCTTACTTTTTACTGGAAACAACTTGAACACTTTAGAAAAAGATGATAATCTGTCAATGCATATTGTGATTCATGGGTTCACGGCCAATAAGCTGTCAGTCAAGTTAGATAAAACTAACTATATGTTCTTTCAAAATAATTCTTGGACATTTGATAAACATAGATTGTCAATAAAAGTTAATGATGTATTTTTAGAACAAATAGAAAATGATAAATTTCTTGGTGTTTGGCTTGATGATAAGTTGAATTGGAAGTATCATATATCTCATATTACCAGTAAATTAAGCAAAATAGTTTGCATATTTAAGAAAATTCGATGGAAACTGGGGAAAAATATTTTGAATCAGTTATATTACACCTTAGCATTCCCATATCTTATTTACTGCAATGTTACCTGGTATGCTTATTATATCACTAATCTAGACAAACTTATCAAAATGCAAAAGAAGTTAGTACGTATTATAAGCAGAGCTGAATTTAATGCCCATATATCTTCTATTTTCAAAGCCTTAAATTGACTGCCTTTCAATGAAATAAATATTTATATGACTGCTGTACTTATGTTTAGGGTAATTAATAACGACAAGCCTACTGCTTTTCAAGATATGTTTCGCCATATATTTAATGTACATCTTATATTACCAGACTATCAAGCAGTTAATATTTTCCACATTATCGAACAATACGTTGTAAATTTGCAATTAAATGTCACGGACTAGACTTACCAGACTATCAAGCAGTTAATATTTTCCACGGACCCATTGTATGGACTACTATACCAATTTATCTGCAAAAAATATATTCATTATATTTATTTAAGACGAAACTAAAAACGTACTTCATTGGAAGTGTATAATGAGTTTTCTTATTACCTTGTCGTTTAATTAACTTTGTTTATAGTGCATGTATATGAAGAAAGAACCAAAATATGCCACCTGGCTTGTATATTTTGCTGTGTAATTTCAATGCTTTTTAATGCTGAAAATATGAAGTCAACCTGGGGTTGAAATTGTAATCATTAAAACCATTCATCTTATTTTAATGTAAGGTAGTTAGTTAAAGAAAGTGCACTAAAAAGCCTTACGTACAAATTTGAATAACGCAGATTCTCTTTCTTGCCCCGTGCTGTAAAACTATCTGCCTTAATGCATCATACTGGGTCTACTGAAACCACATACCACCTGCCCATAAAACAATGACACAATGGCAAAATTGACAGACGTTTAATCCTGACAACTGCACTTTCGTAAAAACAATAGGGTGACAAACGTTTATACACTAAACCCTTACACAAACACTTGGGAGGTTCTGACCATATGAAGATATCTCACGGATCTTCCTTTGTTAAAACACCCAGAGCACAGGCAGCACGTCCAGACCACAGAACAAGTCAGCAAGCAAAATAAGGGGCCACATGTGCAAAGGGGTGACTTCAACAATAGTATGGGAAGCAATGGAGAAGACAGCTTTTTTTGGTAGGGGCAAAGAAACCACTAAACAGTGTTGAGGATAAACACAAAATAACAAAAATAAAATAAACTGCTTCAAATAACATAAGCAAGTGAAAACGGGAAGTTTTGAAGAACACAAATTGATACAAAAAATATGACATTCATGTCTTACATATACTCCTAGCCACAATAACCAGGCATCACCTTTTGAGTTTACATTTGTTGCTCGATTGTTTTTTCTTTTTTTTTTTTAATTTTTTTTTTTTTTTTTTTTTGCATTAAACATACGACTTTCGTGTTGATAGGTATATAAAATGTACAGGATAGCTACGAGTATGCCTGAGCAGTAACACCAAAACAAAATGTTCTAGAAATAAGATAACAGCCACAAAAGGTGCAATTAGTTTGGCTGGTATAAAGATGCCTTATGGGTTTTATGCAGGACCACTGACAACACAGGGATCAATATGAATCCATTATAACATAGTATACAGAATTTTCATGGCTCTCTGAATGCGACAGAGGCAGAATCGTTGGCATATTGGAGGCTGGTTTCTCCTGATGTGCGGTTGCCAGGAGAATGTATGCTCTCTCCAGGCTAGTGGTGCAGGCGCAGTGGGGCTTTTTTCAAGGAACAATAGGATACAAGAGGAAAGCTGGATATGGAGGTCCAATACTTTTAGATAGGAGGGATGCCTGTTACCTAGCGCAGCACGAAAAGACACGCATGCTCTTTTCAGCAGAAAGGTTTCATCAACAGGGACGCCAGGCCGTCAATTATGGCGACAGGAAAGAACAAATCTCTTTGGAAAAATTGGAACTAACAGGCCAGTGGTATGTGGCGGAGATCCTGCCAACATTCGCCAAATGTTTTAGCAACATCCTGAACAACTGTTTCAGCAAAATAGTGCAAAGGCAAATACTAGCACGAGTCAGCCTACTGTCTCTCCAGCAGCATAACACCAAATTATTGCCATGGCCATCCCGATCTTCATACCTGTAGCTTTGTGTGTGCTTTGCCATCATGTCAGGGAGCAGTACGCGCAGCATGTAGCCACGCTGGACCAAATGGAACCAAATTCCACAGGCAAAATTTAAAAAATCACCGGCAGCATTCTAAAAAAGGGTCCGCGTTTGCTTAAAGAACCGTGGTGATCACCACCTCTCTTGAAGTGTAGAGCCTTCAAGCAAACGAAAAGTTCCTTTAAGGACTATAACAACCTTCCAAAACAGGTGATAAAAGCACTGCTACAATTAAATGAACAAACTTATCACACACATCCTTACACAGATACCCATCGTTGACGAAGGGGAATGTCTGGATGGGTGAGGAACAAAGGTATATAGGGCAACTGTAGAATACAAACATGTGTACTCATCATACTCATAAATACAGTACTTTCCATGACAATATTGGTAGTGATGTTATAAATACGTGGGCCTGGTGTTTTAGGTTTGATAGACAATAGTAATTTTTAACCGTGAATTGATCTCATGTATCTCAACGTTCCATGGATTGTATTCATCATTTGCTTATCTAACTGAGAAAAAAATCACTTGTCTGTGATCCGTGTATTATTTTTTTCAGGTGTTGCGCAACCAGTGGATAGATGGTTCGCCATTAACATTCACCGAGTGGTGGAGACATGGGGACTTTTTGCCAGAAAAAATGGACGTTTTTATTAAGGGAGAACGTGTAAATAAATTAAAACTGTTACAACATGTAAACCACTCACTTACCATCAGGGATGACATGTGCGCAGCAATGGTTTTGATATTTTCACACAGCAGCTCTAATTGGATTGGTGTTCCCTGTAAACTACCAATATTGGGAGCCAGTGTTATATGTGAAGCAAAATCCGGCATGCATCCCACATCTAGTTCTACGCAACTTTTCTACAATGTTTCCCAGTGTGACATCAGTGCGTTTGCGGTGACAAATTATTGCCTTAGACCATGTATAATGCAAAGTATCCACACATCTAAGCTGAACAAAAATACTGTTTGTCAACCCTTTCACGCTTCACTGCTTTCAATTGGAAGTATTATTTCCAATTATCAAGTGAGATACATGAAGTATTTCCCAAGAACTACTGCTGTAGGTCTAATTGCCTTATTTATTGACAGTAGCAGATTAAACGTGATTAAGAGGAGCTGGTTGGTTGCATTAAATGAAAAACCAGGTATGTATGTGCTGAATGTACCATTACAAGAGCAAACATCTGATCACCCATACATCTTTGCAGTCTATTCATACTCTTGGGCCGATAAAGAATATGCAGCTTTTTCACTTAAACATATATCATCCATTAACAATTTTACTGGGGGTATTTTATGCAAAAGCGCCCAAATACCTTTGACAAAGTCTTGCTACATCGGGATGTATCAATGCAGATCTCTCGAATGTATATTAGATCATTACACATGTGATGGCACATATAATTGCAAAGATGGGAGTGATGAAACACGCTGTGCCCACGTATGTAAGATGGCCCAGCAGATATTACAAAATACGACATTCTGTTATTTGTCATGTCACAGAGCGAACTGTTCCAGTACCTTTCTTTATTATCAGTGCCTCTCTGGCGGTTGCATATCGGTATCAAAACTGTGTGATAATTCTGCTGATTGCACAGATAATTCAGATGAATATGTCTGTAAATTTGGCTTTCCACTTCCCACGCGCATGCTTGATACCACCCAACTGTTTTCTTTGGAAATTAATGATGCTTCACGTGATATTTCCACTTATCAAGTGGAAAGTACGTATGGATGGATACCATGTGCAGTAGGGGGACAAACATGGTATCCTTTAGTCGCTAGATGTCTGTATGATCCAAGAATGCCAGGCCAGTGTGTTCAGTTTCTTCACCTGGAAGACTGTATCTTCTTCCCATGTACAAATAATTTTAAGTGCCCCGAAGGTTATTGTATACAACTGAGTATGGTTTGTGATGGTACATGGGATTGCATATATGGATCTGACGAGGACAGAAATTTGAAATGTCAAAATCTCGATTGTCCACATTACTTCAAGTGCAAAGGGGGAATACAATGTTATCATCCATCAAATGTATGTAATGGATGGGTGCAGTGTATTGGGTCTTCTGATGATGAAGACTTGTGTTTCCTGCAACAATGTCCAAATGGATGTACATGTAGGGGAAACGCTGTACAGTGCAAGGAGCAAAACTTGACATCTGTACCTTTAATATCAATCACTTTACGGGCCCTTGATCTACGGGGAAACAACCTGTATAAATGGGAAAACAATTTTATTATGTACACATATATGTACCGCTTAGATATTTCAGAAAATAGTATATGCACCTTACAGCGAGGCTCATTTTCAAACGTGAAAACACTTAGGGAATTGGATTTGAGCAACAACAAATTATTCATGTTAAAATCACACACTTTTGAAGGCCTAGTGTGGTTGCATGAACTGTGGTTGGATGGCAATCCAGTAACTTACGCCGACTCGTCTTTATTTTATGGACTGACGTATCTACGTTTAATATCCATGTCAAATACAAAAATACAAGTACTTTCTCCAGGTTTATTTGATGGATTGTCAAGTTTAAAGATACTTGATCTGTCTCACAGTCAGCTACAAGGGCTACCAGCTGGACTCTTCCGCGGTTTGTTATCCCTTACAAAGCTTTATCTTCAAGGTAATGTACTCCATGTCCCACACTTTATTCTGGTAGCTGACCTAAGACCTCTAGAAGTTCTTCACATAGAAGACGTAAGATGGTGCTGTCTGTTGTACTTTGTGGAGCATTGTACACCAGTTCCATATTCTAGGTTGCAATGTGCGGAACTCTTAATCAATAATATTGTTAGAATTGTAGCTTTAACAGTTGGTTCACTTACTGCTACCTTCAATTTACCTGTGTTCATCTACGCATGTGTTTATGTGCAAAAAAACATGGAAATATATTTGCGTGCGGTAGGTTCTATAGCAGATGCTGTTATGGGAATGAGTATGTTGATATTATCCAGCATAGCTCTTAAACTTAAAACTACTTACTTATATTATGATGAGTGGTGGAGGAATAGTTGGTTATGTTTGTGGATCACCATACTTCAACCGACTTCCTTTGCATCATCACTTTTTGCTGTCACCCTTCTTCACATAAACCGTCTTTTATCCATTTTGTTCGTTTTCAGCCAAAAAACATGTCAAAAGGTGGCAATGCAATCCATGATGTTCATGGGTATCTGTCTCTTTCTTTCTGTAAGCACTGTAACGTATAAATTAGAATATCACCGCTGCGGTAGGTCTACAAATGGGTGCTTGCCAATTCAGTCTCAAGAGTGTGTATCACCATTATTCTTATCAAGGAACATCACCGTGACATGGCTGAGACACTTGTACTTTGGGTTGTGTGGTGTGATGCATGTAGTTATTATTGTTACTGTCTATATGATGAAAAACCTTGTAGCTACATCACGCAAAAAGTGTGGTCGGAAGGAAGCAAGCAATAAGTTCCAAAGTCGACTGATACTTGTAGTACTAAATACAGCTTTGCTTGGACTTCTATTCCACGCTTCTTTAATTATTAGGGAGATAAATGTAAATGAGCGGCTGCTGGAACTTTTTATCTTATTTACACTTCCCATTCAGGGCCTGTTGAATCCATTGTCCTATACCATTCTGTCGATACAATTTATAAGTATTTGGAAGGGTTTCCTCACCAAATGTGGTCAGTTGTTTTTTATTTAAATTGTGGTGGTAACTCTGACTTTTTATGACGGATGATAAGGAGCAGGGCCCGATTTTAAAGGCATCCAATACATATATATATCCAACTTTTCCCAATTCATACTTTGCAATAGATCTTAGAAATTTCAAATTTACCCAAAGCAAGGCCTTATATTCCAAAACTTTATATTGTAGGTTCAGAATTTTAAAATTGATGAAAATATCATCTCAATACAGCAGTATATACATGTACACTCCAAGGCAAAAGAAAAAAAGGTAAGAAATACCAGTACGATTCAAAACAAAATATATTGGCTTGTTATAAAGAGACGGTGCATGAGAGCTTGTTACAATGACATAATTATAGTTATACGCTTGAACACGTTTAAAAATTAGAGATCATGAAAGGCAGGCATTTCCGCATAAATCAACACCATCGTTTCTTCAGTTTTTCTAGTGTCAAATCCAAAGTCCTATTTCTTTTCTCAATCTTCAGCCACAGAACAATATTTGAAGGGCACAGAGGTTTCGTTTTACATTTAAGCTACCCCTATTACTAAGAACATAATCAGCAGATATGTTTGTAATACATGATTCTGTACTGGCGTTTATGATTTTGCTACCATAGGAAAAATTTGGTTCACTTTAAAATCAATTACATATTCTGGACCAAAAGGAAAGTATTCATGAAAACGCATGAAGGTCCCCGTGGTGAGGTTTCTGTTAGATATACTGTGCTCTTCTGGCAGCGTAGATATCAAAATTGTGCTTCAAACTGGTGAGTTGACATGATGTGCAGATTAAATCTAAGCTGTTGTCCTCAATAAAAACATAGATGGCTGTTGTCACGTTCAAGAAAGGAGAAATGGATAGTGGTCTAGCATTTACAAAACATGTGACAGACTGCACCACATCTGAAATAAAAAGAGAATTGGACATGGCCAAAATGGAGTTACCGTGTTTTATTCTCACAAGTGGCCTTTGTTGATATAAAAAATCATGAGTGAGCAAAGCTCATGACTGATTTTCCACATCAACAAGGACCACAAGGGATAGAAAAAAACACCAGAACTCCAAATCAGACATGTAAAATTTTTATTATCCTCTGTTTAAGAGGGAATTTACCTGGGTATTGCCGTGCACACACTTCAAGGGCGCAACCATTTTGAACAGCAAGCCGAAAACCTAACACAACTCTTTGATTTTCATACGCAGCACACTTAACCACGAGCATAACTACATATCACTGCATCAAACATAGGGCAGGTAAATTGAGACGAGTATCACACAGTATTATTAATGTCTCATCATAGAAAGACATATTAAGGAGAGTATATGTGAAATCCGAATATTCCATGTCCTTTTCGAAAAGTTGTTTAAGCACTATTGCAGAACTGGTCCTTGACACGGTAAACTATACTTTGTTTATATTAACAATTATAATGGTTCCAAGTTGTCACCCGATGCACAGACTTTTATCGGTAAGAAACATTGGCGAATCGCTCAACAAATTCATGAAAATAAAGCATCGAAATACAATGCAAACAGTCAATTATCAACACTTAATAATCCTGGGAACTGTCAGTGTCACTCTCGATAATGGGAACAACTCTTCTGTGATACGGAGGTGTGACACGGAGGTTGAATGAAGAGCCTGGAAATAGTTTGTTACAGTGCGTGGTCTGGTTGGTTTGTTCAACAATGAACCAACCACGTGGTATAAGGGTAAAAAAAAAATTTTGGGATTTCCCTTTGGGATTCCTGAATTCCCTCTCCAAACATAGAATACATGTTGACACATATCTACATAAATAAGACGAGTTAGACTGGAAATATGTATATGCAATTCTTTCTCGGAAACCTTTGCAACATTATGGAAGTTTGCAATAAAGATATGTTACGGATTGTGAAGAACAGTGCAAAGTAAATTATGGAATCGTTAAAACAATTCAGAACAATTGAGAGCCTAAAGACGCGACCATTGAAGTGCCCAAATTTATATTGGAAAGTAGCAAGAAGCTATCCTCATGCTAGCCTGTCTCTGTGTGGGCCTTGTTGGCAGATGCTAGCTTGAGGTTTGTCTGGCTATATGTGAGCGACAAGATGCGGCATTAGCCGATGTGTATATCTGAGTCTACATGGGTCAACTTAGTTAGACACAAACTTGTGGTGTGCCTAGTTAAAACAACTACCCCCGTCATGTAACTACCGTCTGTTGCTTAGAATACAGTTATATTTATTCTACAATAGTGAATATTCACGCACGCACGCACACACACACACACACACACACACACACACACACACACAGATTGATATTGCAGCATGCCGGGTTCACCACACACATATAATCTGCATGGGTGTTGAAACAAACCCTAGATTTTGTCAATGGAAATTGTTATCTTCATCTACCCTGGTCAAGTGTCTGGGTTGCAGTTTAAACCATGGGTTTTATGAGTTTTAACATAGTGGAGCAAAGCCATCAGTTTTGAGATCTTAAAAAACATTGATTATTGTGACGTTTCTTTGAGATCCATTTGTGGTAATTTGAGGAACAGAACTCACGGTTTTATGTTGACCCAATCAGCACATGCACTTTTTAGACTACCAGCTGTGCCACAAAACCTATTTGTCTTTTTCATAAACCGAAAAGCTGTTTTTTTGTTACAAATCCCTGGGTTTGATCAGAAAAAAAAGATATTGGAATAAAAAATCGCAAAATCCAGGGGTGTCATCCAAAACCGCGGGTTTAGTGAATCAAACAGCTTCAAGCGGATAGCCGGGATCTGCATAGAGACTCAAATGTTATATCTGACGGAATACGGAACACATCAAAACGGTAGCAGATGTACCATGGAGTTTATTAAAGAATGACTTGGTGACTACACAACAGAGAGAATTTAGAAATGATACAAAAGATACTGGTTTGAATAATCAAATTCTTCAAAAGTAAGAAGCCTTTTTGTTTGTAATTGCCAGTTTAGAGTCAAATTAATATTAGTACACAAATAACAAGGGCATACACAATACTCCATCTCTGAACACTTCTGAGAATAGCCCAAACCCAATGAACCATTAGCTGCAATAATTATTAATGGTGCTGGCGGATTTATGTACCAATACGTGGACTGATTGGTGTGACTCAGCTCTAGATTACACAGATAGAGAAAGGCTTTGCTTTCAATATACTTTCAGTTTGTACACAAACAAACACCGTTTTTTTATTTGATACATAACCTGGATTTTTATGTCACAAAACTCAGCGTTTTGTGACGTTGCCAAACCCTTGCAATTGTGTACCAACACCACCCCCCTGTCTTGTACAGATCCAATCAACATAAGCATTCGTTAGACTACCTTACAGTCACACAAAGCTGTTCACCATGCGTTAATACTGTGAATTCCTGTATCCATATGTGAGCCTGAGATCTTAAATATTCTATGTGTGAACACTAGTTGAATGTCAAGCCTCATCATGTTTTAATCCTGTTAAAAATGTATATCCAATACTGCCCCCCCCCAAAAAAAATGTAATTTCTGAATTTAATATCAAACTCTCAGATACAAATTCAACATTGGACACTGTTTCTCTGCTTACTTAGTCCTATTATCCTTGTTACACAGAAATGATTTTTCACTACGCCCCATTCAGACAATGCAAGAAACACAAACAACAGGTAGTAACAATGTTTCTTGGTTGAAGACAAAGTCCATTTTGTAATTTATATCTTAAAAAACACCAGGGTTTATTAATTCGAACTCTATATAGTTAAGAATCAATAAACACATCTATGAACAGTAAGGTTCACTTACCATTGCAGTGATTTTAACCGAGAATCCGGAGTTTACCACTTAAAGAATAAAATATTATTCAAACTGGAATGATTGAAGAAACATATGGACTTAATTCTGCAGGCTGTCTTATTTGGGTTAAAATGAACATTCAAAGTTTCGATCTTTTCTAGAAACGCAGCTGGTCTTCAGCCAATTTTGGGATGGTTGGCTGCACTGCTAGTTATGGGAGGCTGCAATGATCACATAAATCACGTTAAGTTTTAATGTTGGAAAACGAAATGAATCGAAAAAACTTTGATTGCAGAGATCAGATTGTAAATCTTGAACTTTTTTTTCTTTCACCATGTTGTATCAAATATGGATCATGGTAAGCTTCCGAAAGTAAGTCAGATGATAGAGTATTACCATGCTTTGAGTCTGCACAAAACGCAAGTGTGGAATTTCACTTCTGGTACTTGGCAGGGAGAAGCAAATTTTGTACGTTCTAAATGATGTACATATTGCAGTTAACTGTATTTTGCCGAATGAACGCATCTGAATAAATAATGACTTTCTATTGTTGACCATGTTGACAGTAGCTAGTAAAAAGTCATACCTAATTAGTTTATCGATCACGTAAATGGGTTTATATCATAGGAAATTGTTAAATAATTGTTTCTCTTTCTCTTTCGTCTTCTCCTCCTAACTCTCTCTCTCTCTCTCTCTCTCTCTCTCTCTCTCTCTCTCAAAACATGCCCCCTCATAATTTCATATAAACCCAACAATCTGCCTTTTAGATATAGTGCCAATTTGGCCAGTAATTAGTCAGATATATAATATTTGTGTCTTCTGTCGCCAACAGATCCATGTCCGAAAAGGAAAAGTAGTTACTATAAGTTAGGCTTGGAATATGAATTTATGTGGATGTAAATAGTCATATTTAGACTCAGTAAAGTAGTCTATTTTATAATCTTTAATTATACGTTATTATGTGAGATACAAATGGCTTTGATTTAACGGGGCTAGGAGGTTAATTGTTACGAGGTAAGGTTGCTACTAGTTGACACAATTTGACCAGTTTACAGTTTTACTGTGGCATCAGTTGACTGGGTTCACATTGTCTTCACGGGTTAGTACAATGTACTGCCATAGTCGAAGCAAGGTATCGAGGCATACCAAAACAGTTCTTTCTCACTACAACCACGTAAACTCTTAAAAGAAATCATTTATGAATATGTAATATATCTATAGGTCTCTAAAGATGTTTATTTGTCTATTCATTTATTTTACCCAGGCAAATTCACTGTTGTCAGTGTGCCCAGTAGGTAGATGCTGATCTCTGTTATGATTTTCATAAGTCATTTTTTTCGTATGCTCTGTGGCCAAATTGCTCAGTTATGCTGCAACAATTTTGTGGTATACAACTATTTCTTCCATAACCCTCGACCTGATGGGACTGCAAAGAGCTGCTACCGCCAGGTTGCTTATTAGCTGTTAATCATATGCATATTGCAGCCTCCTGCAGATATTTATTTACCTATGAGCCCAGCAGGTGTGTATGACCTTAGGTCGGGTACCCCACACGGTTTTGATCCCTCAGTAAGGGTGTATCATGACGTGACTAGTGCCGAATAGCAACACAACTATACCAGCCTATAAGAGTATTTCAGGGTACATATTGCTGTTGCATATCATGAAAACGCTGACCAAAATATGTAAGTATTGAGTGCATATAATTGTTACTGATGATATAAGCAAAATAATCATTTTATCAATATTATGACATGATAAACCAAAGTATACATCATTTCACTCTATTCCTTTCAGGTGAGTTCATTTTTGTCCAGTGATACGCTATGTGTGAATGTACAGGTTTTGTTATTTCAATTGCTGGAAGATCCCTTAGAAGTCGTGTACTTACCTCCCAAGAACATGTTCTTAGTCCTTCAACTTATGATTTTTCATCTTGGTATTTTCCAGAATTGCTTGCCCCTTGTGTGTACATGATTTACAACGAAGTCATACTTTCGTGTCCTCTGTTGCCCCCTCCTATGAATCCACTGTATTATTCCTCTAGATTCCACCCAATGAATCCACTGTATTATACCTCTAGATTCCACCCAATGCCTCTTCTCGTGAAGGCACTAACTTTGGCTCTGGTTTGAGCAGGTACTATTCATAGGATCACGGTGGGTTTATATATATTTCATGTGTTTGTTTTCCTACTACTTTCCCTCCAATTTATCTGATCACACACACACACACACACACACACACACACACATATATATATATATATATATATATATATATATATATATATATATATATATATATATATATATATATATATATATATATATATATATATATATACAGTTATATATTTGTGATTAATATTGCATGTAAGCTTCTCAGTACTTTATGATGACTGTTCATCAACAAAAGGGCATGTCAAGATTAACCTTCAGAGAAAAATAAAAACCATTAAGACCGCTTTTTCTACTCGAAAGAATGCAAAACTTATTATATTAATGATGCGTTTTACCCCTTTTCCATTGCATTGAGGTTACAGGCGACTATGTTTAAGAATAAGGAACAACCTTTCTCCTGTGACTTTTTTCGGGTGAGGTGAAGAGCTTTTTTAATTATCTTTGTACGCATTTTGTGCCCCTTTGCCCCTTTCGGTTTATGCTTTCGACATTGCCAATAAATCTTACATTTGTTAAGTTTCATTGTTGAGAGATTTTTCAGCACAAACTGTGAATATGCAAATTTTAGGTTTCGTTTCCAAAAATGTGTAGTTTTATGGTAACAAAGACAAAATTAAAGACCACAATAGCCACTCAAGTACAACATTAAGTTGCATTTCATTCCAACCAGATAAGGTGGAACCTGAGTAATTGTTTCCTAGATCAAGAATTGACATTGTGTCATAATCTAACGAGGGATTCAATCAGTGCACTAATGTATGAACCATAGACATATTCTCACATTCTTTGTATTACCTAAATCGCGACATCTAACTGACTTTTGCATGCATATTCGGTTGATAATTTCAAAGCAAATATCTTTCACATGCCCCTGTTCTCCATGGATGGCTGAAATATGACTAAACTCTGGTAATACGAATTTATCATCTTTCGTTGCCAGTTTCACATAAAACTTTTCAACGAATTCGTGATTACAAAGACTACAAAAACGTTTCACAAAGACGTCTCTCAGCAAGAACCTTCATTCAAATTAGACAGTGTCATTAGCATACCGAAACTGTAGTCCTGATGAAACAAATCCAAGTCCATTCCGACCAAAGGCAATGTTACTTGGTATCTATGGCTGATTCATATAAATTTATAGTTCGTCTAACTCCAAAAGAGTCAAAAACGTATGTGCAAAGGTCCAAAGGATAAAAAAACATGTCTAGTTTTAACATGACAGAATGCAAAAAAAAAAAAAAAATGTTTACAATTATAGGCCTGTTTCAGTAAATTGGCTTGAACAAGTGCATCATTCATGTGCATATAGGTCCGTACAATTCATGCAAAGGGACACAAATCTGCAGCACATCAGAGAATTTGCAAGTACAGGTTCCTAATTTGTTGCAAATATCTATAAAATTCGGTATTTAAAAGGTACTACTTGCACCCACCATCTCAACAATGATCATTTCCATACAAGTCCACAAAGTGGCACTAACACCAACATCAATCCATCAGAAAACCCCCATAGGCCTAAACGTTTGACATGCGACCTGAACGGCGGTTACTGCTCACCTACTTTTCTCAATTAAAATGCTGACAATGGCGTTGTACTGGATGAGCCACTAGTTCCATGGAATGTTACCTGGAGCACGTCAGGGCTTTTTTGCCACAAAAAATGTTAAATGAGATATCAACCAGAAGAAGCGTGTTCTATGAGACAAGTGGCTCTCTTGTATGTTAAATACAATGTCAAAGCTGTGTCTCAATGAAAAACGGTTGCGTAAAATGCATGATATCTTACGGCCGTTTTTGCTGGAGTACATGTGTTCGAAATCCATTCACTTATCATATGAGACCGTGCAACCTGCTTTTAAACGCACAATGCGTCGTCAAAATGCGTTCACCTGTCCTGAAATTATTCTAGGCCAGAGTGCTTTTAGTGTATCACGTCCTCAAATTCATCCATGAGCTTTTAATTCATACCACATTCTGACCAAATACCAAAATACGCAAATGTAGAGAACTTTAACTCATTCCACCATGACATAAGACCGAGTGAGCAGCTTTCCTGGGCGCGCTCTGGGCGCAATTAGCCCAGCGCGCGCCAAGGAAAGATGGTAACCATGTGCATATAATTTAGAATGATCTCCCATGTAAGTTTCAACCACAAATTTTAAAAGATAAACCTTAAATTAATAAAATACAATGAGCAGACGACATTTTGATATTAGCGGGAAGAAACGTCATTAGGGTGGTTTGACTTAACTCATCAAACAACAGGCTCGACCCCTTCCCCCGGAAAGTAGCAAACTTCGGCTGGTTGTCTCCTTCATTCTCTGTTGACCAAGTTCAACAGTGATGAAAAGCAATTTTTTATGAGAATCGTATACGAGATCTACCAAAGTAATATGCCGCATGTCAACGGCTCTTCTTGGCATGGAGGGAGCCCGACCCACGTCCAGGAAATCTGTCGAGTTAGTGTCAATTCAAGGGGAAAGGTTTAAACTGTGACATCGTTTATAAAACCCATCCACAAATTCCAAATTATATATCACTCGCTCCAGTACGATGGGGACTTATGTAAAAAAAAAAAAAAAAACAATATATAATCAGGAAGAAAAAAATCCCTTTATTTCACATAAATGCTAATTCTGGGCATGTTACATTGTTGCACATGAGAATAATTTTATCCAAGAACTTACGTGTGTATCTGTCATAAGCTAAACAAACATGCAAGATGGAAGAAAGGAACATAGGCAAATATCTCAATACAAACTTAACTGTGTGAATTTCAACTGAATGGATGAAACTTCTGTACATGTCACAAAGGATAATATGAACCATTTGACCGAAAGTTATTTGCTGTCATTGTGACATGTGTATGAACTCTTTACAAAGCAAATGAAGTGTAGTTATACTACCACTTGTTGTCATGAGTGATTAGTGCCTAACGCTGGAATTTTTGAAAAAAAATAGCTAAAGTTATTCCTGACTGTGCCAGACTCATCTTAGTACCTGTCTTACATACAATATAAGAAAAAGTATTTATAACCAATTGTTTAAATATTTCAAGGAACTCAACTTGTTATGAAGAATCAGTATGTATTGAATCCATTCCGCAGTACATCTAACTATTGTAATCCTTGCATAAATATCATAGAAACTGGTAATCATAAGCTGCCCTTTCCTTCTTGGTGATTTTCTAGGTCCGTTTAAAACATCACGCACTTTTGGCCACCAACTACTCTCAGAAAAAAAAATTAAGGAGTATTGAAGTGCATGAAGTGAAATCAAACTCTTCCGAATCGTGAGCGGAGTTCCTACAAGGTCAACCCTACGACCTTTTTTTACCGTTATATACATTACAAATAATAGTCAAACGGCATATTTGCAATCAAAGGGTATACTGACAATTGAAATTCGGCATAGATCTGTAACTTTGTATATTTTGGTGAAATTGTAAATAACATTTATACCAGTATAAAACATGAACTAAAGACCCCTGGCTTAATTTCAACAAATTGTTAATAAAGGCTCCTATAACTAAATTTATTATTTTCTACTCGTCATGTAAGATCTTAAATGGTAAAATATATTTTAAAAAGCATCACAACGACACACGCACGGCTCGTTGAGTGTGCAGGGAATAACATGGACAAAATGTCCTAATTGGAATGTACAAATTCACAGTCTGACTGATAAAAATTTCGGGATGCAATGAGTATTTTTAACACATGTTTTCAATTGCTGCTGCTGCTGCTGCTGCTGCTGCTGATGATGATGATGATGATGGTAACGTGTGACCTTTCTTCACGGTTTTAGGATATATTACTATGAAGTATTGACGGGAAACCGTGGTCTCCATAGGTAGTATTACAGCTTGCCTTCAAAAGGCAGGTCATGTGGCTTCCATGCATCACACCCATTCCCTTTAAGATGATCTCTTACTAATACCAGAAGACCATTGATATCATTTAATACCATCGACTGAAAAGCTGGGGAGGTAAGAAATTAAGACAAAAACTGAAAGAATTCATGTTTTATACATCTAACTAATGTTGCTGTACACAAGCTCACCTTTGCACACTAATGCCTTTGCACTTCTGACAAGTACCAGTGAATACTTGACCTTTAACATAACTAGTGTTGCTACCTACAGTGCACCATAGTCGCAGAGTTGAAGTGGCTAGCACCAATTTATTCAGTAACACTGTTTACTTAGTATTCATTGAGTTTAAAGTCTGTACTACTGTCCTTCTATTGGCCTTACTTTTAGAGGAGCATATTAACCAATGGACAGACTAAGACCAAGCGCGGGCAAAGGGAAGTAATACGCTATGAATGTAAGAGGGACTTAACTTTTAAAAATATTCAGCCAGGATAAATGTATTCAGTATGTCAAATTGATCTTTACTTTATCGCTTCAGGCACTATATTCAGCGGCCTAGATAGTGTAAGTTTAAGGTATAAGATTGAAGTACTTGTCAGTTGAACACAAAAACGACACCAATAACAGTGCTTGGACCATGGAATTTACCGCAAAAGCCCTGGTCATGCATTCACACAGGCTTGCTGAGCCATACTTACTTTGTGATTGTGGTCAATTTCTGTTGTAAATGGACAGATGTTTTTACAGTACACAATGCTACATCAGCAAGTACTACAGAAAATCTACAGCAGTGTTCTGTTATAACAGTGTAACAGCGTCATATCTTAGGAATATTGTTTCCACTGAAACGTTTTTGTAAGTGTCCTCTATATATATATGTAAATTGTATTCTACGAATTTGAGTATATGCTGATGATACCAGCTTAGTAAATTCTCTATAGTCCTTTAATGAAGAATATTTCAAAGGTTGAGAGGGCTCGTTTAAAACCACCAGTTGCCCTTTATGGGTGAGTGCCTGTATCATGTCAGGAGTGAAATTCGTTTCTTCACATTAGCATTGGAAGACGAATGTTGGTATTGGAAGATGAGTGTTGATGTTTTGATAACTCTTAAATCTCTTTGCTGTCATCGTTTGGTTGGAAATTTATGAACATGGGTCCTGTTTTCCTGTAATATTTGATAAATACTTCATTGGCTATGTTATGCGCTGGGCTGTGTTCTCCAACTCTCAATCGTAATGGACGTAGCGTGTTCTCCAACTCTCAATCATAATGGACGTAGCGTGTGTTTATAATGTTCCAGATTCATAAATATCCGAAAAACGATGTGGACATAAGTTCGTCTTTTGCTGTAGACTCGGCTGACTGACTAATCAGGAGAACCGAAAGGTTATAGGCCTACCAGGTCCTCTTTTTATTTTTGGCAGCAGTGATAAAATTTGGGTTTTTGAGTGGCTAGGCCCATACATTTTGGAAACATTAAAGTCGGTATTAATGGAGAATATATATATATATATATATATATATATATATATATATATATATATATATATATATATATATATATATATATATAAGACAAGACAAGATAAGCTTTGTTTCAGACACCAAAAAGCCGGTCCATAGTATACACGTTTCAATAAAATTATACTGTGGATGATAAAAACGCATAAATACGATAGATACATTGTGCAAGGTAGCTAAAAAACCAAACAGAAGCTGGAAGTATACATGGCAGCTAAAAACAAGAAAAACATTAAAAAAACCCTACTCAGACAGCACGTATAGGGCTTTGGACCATGTCTGCCACAATGATGAGTACCAGCAGATGTCACTGTTTAGCACCCGTTGTATTGTTACATTGTTGAATCTGGTCAGTATGCACGAAAAGCTGTCAATACATGTAGACTAGTTCACAGGACTCGGGTTTTTTCACTTCGGGAAGCGCATCCTGTTTTGTTTACTTTTTGTGCTCGACCACGCTGGCCAGATTGTACGTGGAAGGATCAGAAAGTAAAACACAGGATGTGCTTGGATTTTATGAAAAATTAAACTGTCACTAATATAAAAACTGTGTTTCACCACTGATGTGATATTTTAGATAAAAGACTTGCACTATTCAGCACAATCCATGCTGTAATCACCAGCGTTAACCGTGGCATCCGTTGTAAACAAGACGAAGCCCATACTCGGCCACTTGCTGATTGGACAATCAGGCCAACAATGGCATGCATAATTAATTACGGTCCGGGAAAAGTTCGATACAACTCGTTATGAACAGGTCTTTTAATGGCCTCAGTACCTCCGAAAAGGATTTTAGACTGTTGAAGATAAACATAGTACTAGCACAACAGTCTTTAAGGTAACGCAAGAACCAATAAAATGAGTTATTGTAGCAGACTAGCAGTCTATTTATTCCATTCATAGTGTGTTGACACTACAGTGGAGTTGTAAAGAGCGATATGCAATATGATTTAAATAAAGTCAGATTGGATCTTTTAAGCACATGTAAAACTCCCTCCGAAGCATGTTGGCTCTGATACAGAAGGACCGGTATTTAAACTCCATATCAGCTAAGAGATTATTGACGAGTATGTGCCACAGGTATTTAAACTATTTAACAAAGAAAAGTTTTTATCCACATGAAAAGACAGCAGGCTCAAAAGCAAAGGGACAGGCTGGCGGCTTAAAGAACATACACTAAGTCTTGTTGGTGTTGTATGTGATGTTATGCTCCCTAGCATACGCTTCACATGTCATGACCAGATTCCTCAGATTTATTGGACGGACTCATTAGCACCATGTCATCGGCGTAACTGTGTTTGTTTATGGAAACACCGCCAATGTTACAGCCAACTCTACTGTCACTAAGTCTTCCATTTAGATCATTTATGTGCACATCAAAGAGCCGGGATGAAATATCAGCCCCCCCCCCCTTGCGGACGCCATTAGAAACATTAAACCAATTTGACCTGACAGATCCCCACTGGACCCACTGTGCAGGGAGCCAGACCATAAAGCATTTCACAATAAACACAGGTACATTTCTGTCCAGCATCTTTCGAAGTAGTGTCCAGTGGTTTACACTGCCAAATGCTTTCTGAGCATCAATGAAGCAAGCGAAAATGGGACTTTCCTGGGAAAGGTAAGATGTGATAACTTCCTTAAGTGCAAAAATACAGATGTCAGTGCCATGAATTTTGTCTGAAAGCGAGCTGGTTATCAGTTTCATCTAGAAAATATTCACAGCGATTTAACAACACTTTTCCAAGCAGCTTAGACAGAACAGTGGCAAGGCCAATTGGTCTGTAGTTGTTCTTATCAGTAACATAACCGGACTTGTACTTTATAAGAGGTACCAGGACAACCTTAGTAATACGACATGGTATATAAGTGTGCACCAGGATAGCACTCAAAAGTATGGAAAAAAGATCACAAACTAAATCGCTCGCATATTTAAGATTCCCGGCTGTGATATCATCAGGTCCCGCAGCTTTACCGAGAGTAAGATGTTTGATAAAGTCCGGGATTGCATCTCTTGAAACATGCATTTCATCGCAGAATAAAACATAAGACACATCTTCACATACTGATGCCCTGTTCTTAGTACAAAATACACTAATCAGCATGTTACTACAGTGTTTGTGCCACATATCAGCAATATCTTCACGGCCAGTGCCCCCCCCCCCCAACACTGGAGGACAACGGGACGCGCTTATTTTACATGATTGATGCTGTTTTCCAAAAAGCGACTGTGTCTTTGTGAAGTAAATTTTGTGCCAGGGCATCTGCCCTCATGATATATTCATCACGCTTACATCTCCGCAGAGCATATTTAAACTGGATACAGCTTTTGCACATGATCTCATGGATGGTTGTCCATTTGTCCTCCAGGCATTGTGCGCGTCCCTAGGAGAACCATGGAGATCCTTCACGCGTTCGTTCCAGCCTGGCACCAGCTTGTAGTTACCTTTGTCACATGCACCAATAGCCTCGGCCCCAGCACGGTACAAACTTTTCGAAATATTTTGACTCAACACATCCAAGGCTAGCTTATATGAAACATCGGTCCAAGTGGTGTGTTTACAGTTCACAACTTCTGACGGTATATGTATATTTCAGATAAGTATTTAGGAGAGAGAATCTTACATTTCAGCAGTTTATGTATGTGTGTGTGTCTGTGTGTTTGTGTTTTTATGTATGTATGTATGTATGTATGTATGTATGTATGTATGTATGTATGTATGTACGTAATATGTATGTATAAAATTTCAAGCCAACCTACATAAACCAAAAAGTGATTTAGCAGGGATAGACCTACATATAGATCCGTGTGCTTTCAAGTAAGCAAACTATTCGAAGCCACCTCCAAGGGTACCAGTCAAAACCCGCCTCCAGTACATATTGTCTTTGAGGCAACAATGGCAGGTTGCAATATACACGAAGGATGCTCTGCAGTAGTTTCCTAAAATAATTTAAAATCATATCGGCACTAAGCTCAAAAACGTGCGTGTAAGGTGCCTCCTGAACTGTCTGTTTCGTTTCCTTGCCGGTTTTGTTTCTTAGCAAAGCAACTGTTGTGATGATAGATGGTGTCAATCTGAATTTCATAGGACGACTCCAGTCTTTGCATGTAAGGTCAGTTGAGCACGGGACTGTCATAGTCTTGTTGTTTGTAAGCAAAGCAACTGCAGTTTTAGAAAAGCATGTTGTTTTGAAACATTAATCCTTTCCACCTACAACTCTGTTACTTGATTAAAATGATGATGACTAGCTGGTTGTTTCCATTAGATTTAGTCGTACAGTTAATCACTCTTACCATTCGAATGGAACGCCAAAATTGTACATATATGTTTTGCATTTGTCCTTGGGAGGCAATAAACTGGTGTGCTGGGTCCACATGACGACTTCCATGCCACCGAAAAATTACAATTGAGATATGAGGGTCGCAAAATTGTGTGTGTTATAGCATAATGACACGGATGGGTGAAGCTGGAACTGTAGGCGTGGCGCACGTCAGTGTGCCTGGCCCGATGCCAGCTTCAATCACCTACGTCATTATCCCATAACATACAGAAAACGACCCTATTTGCTTATATTCACATTTGCCTCTTATTTTTGTGTGCTCGATTCAAATAAATTTAGGAATTGAGTACAAATAATCAATAGAAACGACCAGGAACTAATTTGCCCAGCTTCTTCCAGTATTGTGTTCCGAAAGCCCAGGTGAGCGTGGCTCATTGCAATGTGGATGGTACACATGTTTAATCGTCTGATAACACACCAGGCTCATGTGTTGTGGTCTGATAACACACCGGACTCCCCTATACTTGTAATGCTTAAAAGTTAGATTGAATGTAAATGTAATAAAACAAAATAAAATAAATAAACAAAAAGATAATAAAATCAATTAAAATGAAAAAGAGTAATGACATAACGGAATGAGACTAAACACTTTTGACAGGGAGACATATAAAGAGAAGTAATAGAAACAAAGTTACAACGTTTGTTTTTGTTTATATTTTGTAAAAATAACCTTTTGCACATGAGTTCCTATAGCATACAAACACATCAGACACCTGATAAGACGGCTTCTGGTTCGCCCATGCCAGGCCAAACGGCTATATCTGATACCTGAACTCAGTGCTATATTTGCAAGCAAACAAAACTAGTATATATATATATATATATATATATATATATATATATATATATATATATATATATATATATATATATATATATATATATATACTAAATGTAATAAAACAAAATAAAATAAATAAACAAAAAGATAATAAACCTGGGTACAGGTGATGTGTATAAAGTGAAAAATGTATGTTTTTACTCCATAATATAGCGCCTACCTTGATCCATTCTTTTCCAAATGGAGATTTCGTGATGTGAATACGTGTTTTCAATTTTAGGCTATGTGCCTGGTTCCGGAGTTTGCAGGTGCAAGACCAGCCAATTCTTTGGTAGAAACCAAATAACTAGAAGGCCATGACAGTCATGTATATAGCTAACAATCAAAAGCACGATGGGTCGTTTCAAAGAAGAAACAGATGCAGGCCAGAACAGTAACCAGTGCAACAAAGAGGCGAATGTGTTGAATATGTTGTAAATATATATATATATTTATTTATTTATTTATTCATTCATTCATTCATTCATTCATTCATTCATTCATTCATTCATTCATTCATTCATTCATTCATTTATTTATTTATTTATTTATTTATTATTGTTAGACCTGGGAATAGGCAATGACGTGAGTTGAAATATATCACTTTAGTAGAGCCTACGAAAATGTTGCAGTGCAGCCTGGCAACATATTAAAAATTCGGTATAACGGGATGTGTCCCTATGTGAGAACAAAAAGGTTGGCTCATCTGTTTTGGAAAATAAGAATTTGTACAATTAGCACCAAACTTGCCAAGATTTCAAAGGTCACTGAAGCATAACAAACAAACCGTGCACAGTCCCGGCCAAGTTATATACCATTATAATGGCAATCTAGTTTGTTAAACAGTTATCCATACCCAAAATAATTTGAGTACAACCAAGAATGTAAGCCTAATGGAGGCCCAGTAAAGATATATTGTCATAAAGTTTGAAGTTACTATGGTTGATTGATTCAGAGAAGTGGAGAATGCCATTTATTTACTTACATGTGTCATGAAAGCATTGACAAAAACAATTGTGAACATATCATATAGAGGACGAATCAAAATCAGACAAAAAAGTTTCCACTTAGAAAAGGCTTATATCTTAAACAAACTAACATGTATTTAACATCATTTTAATTCTCATTGTAGATTTAATTTGTAACTCAAAATCCCGAACAAGCGAAGCAATGCTTCATTACTCATCCCTATCACGTGCACAGTGAGCATCAGAGATCTGCGAGAATGGTCATTAGGCTGCAGCATTCAACACAAACAAACTCTAGCCTACCTCATCTTCCTCACCAAACTGACAAGAAGAGGGCCATAGGCCGATTTAAAGCTGGAGAGAGGTGCAAATGAGTGGCACGAGGCCAAGGGAGTCAACCACAGAGCTACCAATAGGTTGCTCTAGACATTCCGTTAAACCAATACTGTTCAAGATGGGGATGGTCAATAATGATCAGCAGTGAAAAAATGACTTTGTCATAAAGTCATGCATTTCATGTCTCTTTTCTTGGTGTTTGTTACTCTGACACTGTTATAGAGAATCTACATAGTTGAACTTGTAATTTAAAAGCAAGTCAGGCAGCATGTTGTGAAACAAAACTAATTGAAATCATGACTCCCCTACCATTGTCTCTGCAATGTTTGTATGAGTATGCACTAAGTATACGAGTGTGTCACATTTACTACCATCTTTGGACATTATGAAGAAAAAAAAACAAAACAAAACAAAAACCAATCAGCCATCTCTCCAGGCTCCTGCCGACAGACAAAAGCACCGCATTTAAGATTTAACACTGATGTAACACGTGTAATCGTGGTAAAAATGGGCATGTAAGGCTTTTTACATTTACAAATAAATTTTAAAAAAATGCTTGATCACAAATGATGATGATAATAATAATAATAATAATAATAATAATAATAATAATAATAATAATAATAATGATGATGATGATGATGATGATGATGATAATAATGATAATAATGATAGGCACTGTCCCTACCAGAAATAAATATGTGTGTGTGAAGCTGGAAATATCCCCCATATTAAAACACCTGTTTACATTTATACGATTTTCAAACTCTAGTTTTCCCAGGGTGCAGTTAAACACATGGCGGCATTCGAGATCAATATAGCCCAAGCAGCATAATTTCAGCCCCATCTGCTGTGCTGAATGGTAGCTATTTTGAGCCAAGAACCAACCAGATGGCTAAAAGTAGCTTACCTTCTCAAAATACTGTCCAATACTACTTTAAGTATTTGAGCTTTTCTGTATCTTGCTGTCTACTTTGGTTCCATTCGTAAAATGTTTTCGGTGCTCTGTATATTCCGCCATACGTGATATTCTGTTGGTTATCTTCAGTCTCAGTGGTCTTTTTTTGGGGGGGGGGGGGGTTGAGTTATCGTATAAGCACCTTCGTGTGTTTTCGTCCTGTATTCATTATTCTTCGTTTTCGGCGCTTATATAAAGACACCCAATCGGTCATTGTGAGACTTTTGATCACTGCAAGCTCACAGCAGACTGCCCATGCGGACATGTATTGTTTGATACTGTGGTTATCGTAATTTTTACTGTCTGTGTATTAGCGGAGGAGTCTACCCGTGCATGAATGCCCTTCCTTTGCCGAATTATGTCAGCCTTCCTCGGCTTGGTGTAATTATACAGCACAATCTAGTTTTCGTTGTACCAACCACGGGCACAGGAAGCAATTATTATGCCCCTACTAATTTTGACAAATAGGAGCATATATATATTGTATTTGTGTCTTTTTGTCCAGAACCTAGTAGTAGGATATGGAGACATTCTGCGCTTGTCGTTTCTCTCTTGTGGGAGTCCGTCCATGGTGTTCGGCCAGATGTTCTAGTAAGTACATATTTTGAACGCCGAATATGTTGCTGTGTTGCTTTCTGCCGTGTGTGAGTTGTTCCCGGGAATTTTCCATTGTAGTTGCTGTAAATATTCCTGAGAATGGCTCTTATATTAAAACGTTCACATAAAATGGGTTAAAAAAAATCATAAATTAAAAAAAAAAATATGCAGCGCTCTCTGGTGAACAAATAAGAACAAGGAGTCCTTGATAGAGTCCCTGTATGCTATCTAAGCAATTGGGTGAACAGTCCCCCCCCAAAAAAAAAAAATCATAAAAAATATGAAAAATAACAGGAGCATGACCATTTGAATAATTTGCTAGAGACCCAACCAAGGTACATTGCCATCAAGTATAAAGTGAAAATGACTGACTTTTTTTGAAGAAATGGTCGAAAATGTAATTATAAATGGACAGCCCGACAGACGGATGACGAACGGGCGGACGGACGATTGACGACTCGGCCTGCTAAAAGCTCAGCCTGACTAGTCAGTCAGTTCAGCTAAAAAACGGTGTAAACAAATTGATTTTCATCTTATATTTTGAGATTGCCAGATTTCAGTACCAGTGCTCTTCAGAGATTATCAATTTCAATTATATAAACAGCAGTGCTGTGTAATTGTTGTATCAACCACGGGCACATGAGGCAATTATTGTGCCCCTACTAATTTTCACAAATAGGAGCATATATAAATTGTATTTGTGTCTTTTTGTCCAGAACCACTTCCTAGTAGTTACTACCCTATTCAGCAGTCCAAACTCTTTACTCTCCATAAGCTAACCTGTCACTGTCTAAACTTTATACATATGGAAGTACCATTGTCCATGTTGTACACGTTCTTCTGTAGAATTTTGACATAGACTGTAATAGCCCAAATGAATTAAAGGGTCTTCAGCGGGTAACTACGAAGAACATGTTTCGGAGCCTATACCGGTACATTTCTCTGTAAGTAAGGGCCCCTTGCTTCAGCTAAATATTCCGCAAACAAAACCGACATCATAATGAATAAATATGAACTTGGCAAATGATGAATCAGTTAAATACGTGAAGTTATGCTTATAAATGCAGAGATTTACTATGAAAGAAGAATACTGGCTATGCAAAACATAATTAGTAAATTTGTATGGTACAGGTTCAGATAAGAACAATTTAACCTACTTCTGACTTTATCACATAAATCGGGTCTAAAATGGTCAGCAGGACGTTTGGTCTAAATTTTAATGTTTTTTATCCACCCCGCCCCCCTCACCAGCGGGCATATAGATTTGCCCTTGTCAGTCCATCCATCCGTCTGTGTGCTCAACCATTCGTCCGTCCGACATTAAAATTGTCACATTTGTGTCGCGCATATATCAAAAAGCATTTCAGGTACAACCATGGAACTTTGTGCAAACATCTATCAATATATATAGGCATGTACCTGGTGTTTAATTTGTCTCTTGGGTTGGTTATACAATTATAATTAATCATTCATTAACTTATGGAAAATGTTGATTCACCTTTTGACTTTTCACATTTGTGTCGCATGTATCTCAAAAGGCATTTGCTGTCTGCTCATCCATTCGTCCGTCCGACATTAAAATTGTGACATTTGTGTCGCGCATATATCAAAAAGCATTTGAGGTACAACCATGGAACTTTGTGGAAACATTCATAAATATATATAGGCGTGCCCCTGGGGTTTAATTTGTCTCTTGGGTTGGTTATACAGTTTTAATTAATCATTCATTAACTTATGGAAAATGTTGATTCACCTTTTGACTTGTCACATTTGTGTAGCATGTATCTTAAAAGGTATTTGAGCTTCAACCATGGAACTTTGTGGAAACATCTATCAATATATGAAAGTGTGCACCGCGAGTTTTGTTATCATATCATAGGTCATATTTAATTGACATAGACTTAAATATAATATTAAGATTACGTTATCATGGCCTCTAAATAAAATAACTAAATATGACCTATGATATGTATGGGAAATTACGTATGCATCTACATTATTAATCATTTTTTAAAATCATAACTATTTATTATGTTAATGACGTTAGGCCTACTGGTGGTAGTTAACGTTATAACATTATATCTCGAGACTTTACTCTTTCACGTGCAGCCATAACGTTAATATATATAGAGGCCTTCACGTACTTGAAATGACAGTTGGGTCACCCTGAAGAAGGTTACAACAGTTAACCGAAATATTTGAGAATATTTATAATATAAAACAAGAGAAAAAGTTCAAAAAATCGTATCATTTATATTTCAATCCTTATTTGAAAGATGTCTTTGAAATCGTACATAACCGAAAAATATGGACTACAAATTTACTAAGACACGGACCAACTCAACGTCGCCAAGTGCAAGGAGGCCAAAATTCTGAATCATATCACCTTTCTTCGTAGCTGCAGAAAAAACATAATCTGCCCAAATGGACTTGGAATTAGGATTCATACCTCAAACAATAAAGAATCTACGCAAAGAATAATTGAAAGCACAAATGATGCATTAGGCAGGGATCAATTGAAACATCTTCGCAGTGAACGGGCGTATGTAAGTAAATAGAAGAATAACTTAGATACATCTTTAAAAAATAAATTAACGCGTGATGACTATGAGAAAATAGACTCTATCACAGCTAGGTCAGCATCTGGAGTATTTCATACGTACAGACAACGCCAAATAAGAAAGTTTGAGGATTTACTCAATTCAAAACGCCAATCTGCAGGAGACATAAACAATGAAAGATGCAATACTATAAAGAATCCCGTAGTAAATTTAAGCTTACACTCATTGAGCACAGAGGAACATGAAATTCTGTCACTTGGTAAAGGATTTGCCATTGCGCCAAACTCTATTCCTTATGAGGAGATAATAGCGGGGGTGGAATGTGCGACTAAATCTGTTTCCCATGCAAATTTTGTAAACCGAACAAAACAAGACATTGCGGCAATATCGGAAACTGCAAAACTACCTGAGTCAAATCTCACAGCCAGCCAGAAGAGGGCGCTAAGGTCGGTTAAGGGTAATAAAGATATTACGATTTCGCCTGCAGACAAAGGAAATGCGTTGGTTGTTCTGGATAAAGAAACCTATTTGGATAAAATGGAAGTTCTGCTTAGTGATGATGAATACTGTCTACTAAACAAGAATCCTACCAGCAAGCTTGAAAGGAAAATTTCTAATACCCTCATGGATATGAAGAAAAAATCTGAACTAAGTGAAAATATGTATCAAAAAATCATTCCGAAATACAGCCAAACACGTAGAATTTATGGTTTACCAAAAATTCATAAAGAAGGGAACCCTCTTCCACCAATCGTCAGTTCTATTGAGTCCCCTGTGTATCAAATATCTGGATATCTGACTCAAATTATCAATTATTACTAGGAAAATCAGACCACCATGTGAAAAATTCCATTACGTTTGTGGAAGAGTTGAAAAATATGAACATTGAACAAAATGATGTTCTTGATAGTTTTGATGTGCAATCGCTTTTTACGAAAGTGCCGGTTGATGAAGCTATCGACACTGTGTGTAATAAATTAAGAGAAGACACTACATTAACTAAACGTACAGATTCATCTGTTGATTCAATTTCTAAACGAAATAAGCTGTGTTTTGACTGTACATATTTTAAGTGGCAAAATGAAATTTACGCTCAACAAGAAGGTGCCCCGATGGGATTATCTCTCCCTGTTTGCATAGCAAACGCGTATATGGAAAAGTTGGAAGAACTTGCGTTAACAACATGTACCAAGAAACTTAAAGTTTGGAAGAGATATGTCGATGACGTATTTTTTCATTTGGCCACATGATATTCAAGACCTTACAGAATTTCACGAATATCTCAATAATATACACCCGAAAATAAATTTCACAATAGAACTTGAAAAAGATGGTAAATTAGCTTTTCTGGACATATTGATCAGCAAGAATACAAATTATTTGGGAACTTCGGTTTACCGAAAACATACGAATACAAATGTGTATCTGAAGGAACATTTTTATCATCCTGAGAGTATCAAATTGGGAATTATCAAATCTATGTTTGATAGAGCTTTGTCAATATGTGATAATCAAAATAGAGACAGAGAAATTGAACAAAACAGAAACATATTGAAGGATAATGGATTCGATGACAATCAAATTCATCAATGCTTACAGAGAGCTCTACGGGGGAGGAGAATACGGGGGAGGAGAAACAAAACTTCGGAAAATCGTGAAAATAAAAGTATGTTTCACTTCCTTATGTTAAGGGCCTTAGTGAAAAAATATCAAGGACATTATAAAAAAACAACAACATTATCGTCGCACACAACTCTAATAGAACAATCAAAGATATATTATATCACCCGAAAGATAAAATAACGGAAGAAGAGGAAAAAGGAATCATTTACAATTTTAATTTAATTGGGCTGATACAGCCTATGTCAAAATTTTACAGAGGAACGTGTGCAATATAGACAATAGTAATTCCATATATATACAGGTTAGACAGGGACAGGTTAGCTTATGGAGAGTAAAGAGTTCGAACTGCGGAATAGGATATTGACTACTAGGAAGTGGTTCTGAGCAAAAAGACACAAATACAAAGTAAAATGTCTATGTGGAAAGTCGTACATAGGTGAAACCGGCCGCTCATTTTCAACTAGAATGAAAGAACACAGAAAAGCAGTGGTGAACGGAGAATTAAACAAATCAGCGATAGCGGAACATTGCTATAAATGTGGACAACAAATTGACTGGGCCAATGCTATGGGGATAAACCATGAAAACGATTTTTGGAGAAGAAAGATTAAGGAATCTCTTAAAATCAAATGTTACGGAACAGGTCCTAATTCCGGTATAAACCGTGACAATGGCTTTGTAATAGGTCATGCCTGGGACTCCATTATCAAAGACAAACTAATTCCACTTGTACATTGACAATTTATTAGGCCTATACATATATTTTTCATATTGTAAGCTATGTACGTAATAGACCTGATGATAACGTAATGAGGATTACTTGTACATTGACAATATATTTTTATTTGGCCTACGCATATATTTTTTCATATCGTAAGCTATGTACTTAAGAGGCCTATGATAACGTAATCTTAATATTATATTTAAGTCAATTAAATATGACCTATGATATGTATGGGAAAGTACGTATGCATCTACATCATTTATCATTTTTTAAAATCATAACTATTTATTATGTTAATGACGTTAGGCCTACTGGTGGTAATTAACGTTATAACATTATATCTCGAGACTTTACTCTTTCATGTGCATCCATAACGTTAATATATATAGGCCTTCACGTACTTGAAATGACAGTTGGGTCTCACTGAAGAAGGTTACAACAGTTAACCGAAATATTTGAGAATATTTATAATATAAAAGCAAGAGAAAAAGTTCAAAAAATCTTATCATTTATATTTCAATCCTTGTTTGAAAGATGTCTTTGAAATCATACATAATTATTTTTTGTTCATTAATCTTTAATTAACTTAGGGAAAATGTTGATTCGACGCTTGACCTGTCACGTTTGTGTCGCATGTATCTCAAAAAGTATTTGAGCTAGAACAACTCCATAGGCCCAAATTAAATCAGTCTCCACTTATGATTTGCTGACCAATATAGTTGACTAAATAAACAAAGAAAACATAAATAAGTAAATGAATGGATGATAAAATAATGAAAAATATACTAATATAGAAATTTGGAAATTTTCCCTTTTTTAATTTATCTTGCACTGCCATTATGCAAAAAAGCCAGAGGGCCAAGAGAAGCGCCATTCCGGTTTATACTTCCAAGCCCTTAGTTTTGTTCAAGCTTTTAACAGGACCAAGGAAAAGAGAAATGGGTCTTCTTATTTATTTCTTTTTACCTTACACTGTCAATAACTAAAAAAGCGCTACGGCAAGCTCCATTACGGCATATAGTCCCTGAAAACGGTGTTTCCGTTCAGGCCTTTACCATGACCCTGGAGAAAGACATATTGGTCTATAATTCTCTTGTAAAGGTATTTTCATCATTTTTAAGAATTGATAGAAAGCTTAGCTGTTGAGGAATTTTTGCCTGAGTTAGCGATTCATATAAAACTTAGGTCTTTTTAGAATTAATTTTAGCGGCTAGTGTTAGTTCAATACTTGCCAACAAAGGATTGAAGTGCTCCGCTATTTTTGCTTGGTAATGATATGTTGTAAATTTTGAGGAATGAGGGGAAACTGGTTTCTTTTTGAGTTAAAGAGCGGGGTTGACTTTTTCTAAGTATTTTTATCATTTTTGACAATTTCATGTTTTCTATGACGAAAAAATCCTTTGTTGCTTAATATTTCTCAAGTATTTTACTAAGCACCTTGAATTTACGTTTTCCAACGCTAACCACCTCATTCAGAGTCCAGAGGTATGGCTATAAGTGATTCATACAGGCTATACATCTATTTACAAGAGCACAGAACGCATTTTACAATCCAAGAGAAATGTTTTTCTCTGCATTTATTGAACATACGTTTCCATTGGTAAGTATTTCTCTTTAGCTTTGCACAAAATGCTTTGGTGCTTTTACCGTTTATATTCGGCATTGGTGATACATGCTGAGCTCCTAACCTGGAATTCTCTGTCCCTCGCAACCTTCACTAGCGCAGAAAATCTACAGCTGTCTTCTTTGGCTAACCATATGCTAATTTGCTGATACTGGGATTATTATATTTAATAAAAATTAACTCCTTTATCTTTTGTCAGCCACACTTCCTCTCTGCCGTGATTCCATGCACATATCAAAGCGATAAGGCTTCCAGGGGAAAAATAATTATCTTGAAGTAAAGACTCCAATTGCACATCAAAGGCAACGTTCTGCTGTCAAACTTTTCCAGAGCTAGTGTGACTCATGCAATCTGTGTCAAACTAATGCAAAACAACTGTATTGTGCCATTTTGAGTATAAGTTGTTTAAAGAGACTTTATCCTTTTCCAAGGACTGGTAATTTACAATTTTTCGTTTCAGACAAGTAAAGAGCTGGGAACGATAAAATAGATTTGTAAGTTAAGCACCTGGTAAAAGTTCCCCCCCATGAGTAGCTCTGCACATTACACTATCAATTACACTATCACTTCTTCAGATATCCTTGTGGGTGGGTAATTTGGGGGATAAAACTGGTTAGCTTGCGATTGATGTTTTCAGGAAAATCTTCCTTTGTATTTTTGTGCAGTACCCCTGAATAAAACTCTTCAGCAACGCGTTTTTCTTAGAACTTTCAGTTGCAAAATATACAATTATTGGAGAATGCTTAGATACAAAAAGTGTGATGTCGTCATTTCTGTTCCTTGGCGGTCTATACATTACAAATGAATGAGCTTTTATTGCTGCACCACATAGACAAAAATAGCGGCATTTTGCTTGATCACAAACCCAGTAAAATACAGAATACCGTATACACTACTTACACATGTACATATATCGATCGTAATAATAAAAGGTACATTCAAATTCTTTTCCAAAACTATGTTTTAGAAAAAAAATTACATTTTTACCATCGAAATGCTGTGTGGTCTTGTTTTCAAAACACTTAATGGAAAATTTCAATCGTTCATTTGCCTATAATTGTGCCCTATTTAAAACAAAATCCCTGACAGTATCTGTGATGCTAGTGACCCTCAATCCTCAAAATTGAATTATAAACGTTAATTTTACAATTGTGGTCACTGTGGTTTTTTGCGTTATACTGTTTACCTTAGGACGTTTATTTTAGCGTGTAGTTTCACTGTGTACTTTCTGCACGTGTTTTAGTATATTGAACTTTAGTACTTTTCTCGTATGATATGTATATATATATATATATATATCGTTGGGATTGGGTTGGTCAAAATAAAACAAACGGTGCTCCGTATTTGTGAGGTGCATCTTGACTTCCTTTGTACACCATCCTCTGTGATCAGATAAATGTGGGATCACTTGATAGGTTTAATAGAAACCTTCTAGATGCAACCCTGCAAGTACGTACAAAATCCGGCCTTTTTCAACAGAAAACCCATACCAGCTATCGCTGACTGTAAGCTGAGTTCAGAGAGCCTTGAATTTTTTCTAAACATCAAATCAAGTGCAGACGAATTTCAAAGCAGAGCAGCGCATCCCAGGTAACGACCTTATAACTGGTAGCACCATGGAAACCTTTACTTGACATAATAAAATGGTCCCAGGTAACGACCTTTTAACTGGTAGCACCATGGAAACCTTTACTTGATATAATAAAATGGGTCCCATGTTCATGACCTTTCTATGTTTTTACTGAAAGATAAAAGAGGTGTGCTGTATATTTTATGTTACTATATGAGATATTCTGAGGCAACACCATCACACAAGGATGTAAAGTCTTCGTGTTGCACATGTTTCCAATTCCGCGACCAATGTCTTCAAACTGTAACTTGAAGTGAAAAGTGCTTCTTACATGTACCAGGTAAAAGGCTCCTTCCCAACCACATTTTAATCGAATTATACCATGCGTGCTTAATGGTAATCAAAGATGGAAAATTGTGGCAAGATTTACATATTCATGGTATATATTTACATTTGAGACTTTTGTAAGTCATGGGAAACCGTGGCTGAATCACATAAAAGCGCTATGCAGAGTAACTACTGCTGCCCAGCTTTGCATTGAGCTCAATATGTATGTTGAAAGAAGGAACTATTCATTTAGGTACAGATTTACTTATGAACTTGAATAGACGTAAGATGCTGACCCCACTACTTTGCCAATGTCCATGTCACATAAATTAGCCAGAAACGCTGCCCGAGAACTTGTCGGGACACCCTATTCATCATCGGCACATATTCAGCGAACCTTGTGAAAATGTTAAAGAGATACACCTATTTAACGCATTATATATGCAAATGATTTAGGGCTAGCTATTGTCCACGTCACCACGTGGGCTAATGCCTGCTTTAATGTCATCCTGATGTTAACATTTATGAAATGATTTAATTCACCTTACAGGGAAGGATAGAATCTCATCGCTTTCAGCCTGGTAGATAAATGATTGAACATGTAACAGAGCCCATACTTTTTTTCTTATGCCAAACAGTAGTGTTAACACATTAAGTTGGAGGTAATTGGGACAATCACAAAAGGCACCATATCATCTCAAAAGCCCATTTTACTCAGCAAGACCTATGTTTTTTAGGTCATTAGTTTTCCTCATAAAACATTTTTCTGCATGACTTAGAGATACGGGGATTTCTTGACATTCATAGGAAAGAAATTTTACGATATTTTATGATAATATGGACTATACATTTGATATTTTATGCGTTTAAGGGGTTAATACCGCAGTTTCGTGCCCTTGCAGCCGAATGTTTTGTACCTGCTGCCAGTACAGGGTACGAGCGCAACGCACGAACCTGAGGTATTAATCCACTTTCTACTATGATAACACAATTTATACATAAAACAAATTAAAAGAACACACCTTTACAAGCTAAGAAGTGCTGGTTACATCATTCTCCGTCCCGACCAGAGCTTTATGCATTCGCTGGTTTGTCAGTGTGCATCGTCTGCACTATTCTGCCAAATGTGAATTACAAACAAAACAAAACAAATTCGAATAAACGAACCGGAACATTTTAACTGGTACATCGCTTCCATGGACCTAGGCCTACATTATATATATATATATATATATATATATATATATATATATATATATATATATATATATACATATATATATATACATATATATATACATATATATATATATATATATATATATATATATATATATATATATATATATATATATATATATATATATATATATATATATATATATATATATATATATGAATTGGAACTACAAAAAACATTTTTTCCTAATTTTGGTACCAAGACACAGGACATGATGAAGGGTCATGAGATACGGTCTTCAAATTTCAGTCCAAGCAATGAGGATCCTGGCTTCTTAAGTTAACGCTTTTTCTATCACTAGCAAATGATAGATAGATAGATGGATGGATGGATGGATGGATGGATGGATAGATGGATAGATGGATAGATAGATAGATAGATAGATAGATAGATAGATAGATAGATAGATAGATAGATAGATAGATAGATAGATAGATAGATACTACGTCAATGCTTCCCAAACAAAATGCTAAAAAGAGGAACTACGCGTGTCAGTATGCAGATTGCCCATATCAGTTGTGTTGAATCCGTCTATTAGAATGCACAGAAACCAGAAAATACCTTGCTTTGTGCAGGGACTGACAGTTATGTTGGGAAGCTGTTATTACAGTTAATTAATAAATCTGAAGTCGCTTTTCTAAGTAATTTATAGGGTTATTGACAACGGATACACTAGTGAATTCTTTTCTATAGCTAGAGAATGACATACAGCTGTCCCCTCTCTCCGTTAAGCTAGAGAGTGACATACAGCTGTCCCCTCTCTCTGTTAAGCTAGAGAGTGACATACAGCTTTCCCCTCTCTCCGTTAAGCTAGAGAGTGACATACAACTGTCCCCTCTCTCCGTTAATTGTTCATTTTAGCAGTGGAACAGCTGGCAAATAAAATTCAATGATAGCAAAGACATCAAAATGAATGGGCTTTAATTTAAATGTTTACAGTTTGAAGATAATACTTCTTTTTCCATGCAAAATTTAGAATCAGCAAAACGTGTACTGAGGGTGTTGGACGATTTGAAGTGTGGGAATAGTGTAGACTGTATTCCCAGCATAGAAACACTAGAGAGGCCAGGAACTAAGTTATTTGGCACAATGGGATTACAAGGAATAAAGACCGTATATTTATACACAATGGTGCGAAAAAGGTATTATTTCTTATAAATGACATTGTAAATCAGGATGGCACATTTCGGACTGAAGAACAGCTCAAAGATAGATATAAATGGTTCAGCTTTTTTTTTTTTTTTTACATTATTTGTCAATTCGATTAGCAACACCGGAAATATGGAAGAAATACATGACTTCTCAACCTCTCACAAATTTTCAAATATATGGTAAAACAAGTTTAAAACTAGTGGGCAAAGAGAAGTGCATTGGTCAAATACAATGAAAGGATACTTTTACTGGGTATTCATGAAACAAGAACCAGAGGCAGTAGCAACCGCTATGACAGATGTCGAATGTGTTCAACACACATCTGCACAGTAAGTACTTAATTGAAACAAGTGCACATTCCAGTGCACAGAAGCATAATCTAATTGATCATTTAGAAACTATCGCTCATCCTTTAATTATTGCATGGTAAGTACCTCAACTTTTTCCAATTTATTTTCTTTGGGGAATGGGCAGATGGTACGTGAGTCAATGTGTCTGCTCTTTTGGGCTGCTCTGCATTTTCATTCAACTGAAAGATACCGCAAGATAGATGGCTTTTTCTGTTTGAGCTCACAAGGGATTGCCATATGTGTCTTGCCACTGCAGGTGAGAAATGGCGGATTCAATGGTTCTCTTCTGCTGATGTATATGCAACATAATGAAAGTAAGCTATTGTTGCGCTTTTGGTTGGGCCTTGAATAGATTATACTTTTATTAGGACATTGTATCTTTAAAGAATGTCTAGCAAATAGATATACATACAATAAGAATATGGAAAGAACGGAATCCTTTCAACAAGTGTTTGAAAAAAAGAAAACACTTTTTGTAAGGGATGCTTCGAAATCAAAGCAAGGCCACAAATAATACTGACATTCATTTGGCTGATATGCTATCCTCCATATCGCTTTGTGTTAATCTGACTCGAAATTTCCATGACAGATGTACACGGAATTATGGAAGAGGGGAAAATCTTGTGGAGGAATTATGCACCCACAATTGTTTGGCCCAACTACAAGGAGAAGATGGTGATAAAGGGGGAAAAACAGATGGGTAGTTGCGTTTATGATATGTTTTTGTACATACTTGTATTGAATTTACAACACCACAAATTTGGCCATTCTATCTCGAGTCTTTTTCAAGAGGTATCAAAAATTTCATGAGAACAATTTTTTATCTAATAAACTTGTGTTTCTACGACAACTTTGGATCTAGAATGCCATCTCGAGGACAGACAAAATCTGCAAAGCCTTGTGGTCAACTAACGTTACTGGATAGGAATATGTATTTCTGTGATATTTGTCCCCAAAGTGAAGTCACTTTGCCAGGTTGGCCAGTGCCTTAATATGAACCGTGTCATAGGCGACCTGCAAGTTTGCAGGCATGGGATACAGCACCATAATGGGTAGGGATTTCTTTCTAAGTATGCCTAAAATCTGAATACATTATGAGTGCTACTTGCATTGTTCTTGTTACATGATGACTTTTTTAGATGGGTCCAGGGCATAAACTTGTTTTTCCTTTAAATCTAAAATTTTTTAGTCCTTGGAATAGGAATGGAAGAAAATGTATCTTTCTACAACCCTGACATCACACCCCTGGTTTGCAATATTTTTTGTGGCAAAAGTATTAAATCTTAGTATGTGCATAAATCTGAACTACTTTTGAATATTAAAACTATACTGTATTTATTGTCAGTTTCTAACTTGCCGTCTTCTATAAAACGTTTCTTTTGTTTCTACCGTTTGCTTTGTTATGCGTATCTCATGTAGTGGTGATCATGAAAATAGCAAAAATCATTTAAAGATCTACATTAGGTATCAGTGGTTTTAGCACTGCACGATATGTGTCTGTTTATAAAGCACAGAAAATTCAGTTAAATTACAAATATGTTCAAATTTTGAGAAAGCATATTTCAAGAATTGAAAACTCGAACATGAACCGTTATTATTATGACAAAATGGTTCCTGGTTTTGGTGATATCCAAATATAATTATTTTAGTTATGTTTTCCGACGTAGTGATTTATCTTCATACAAATGAATTTATTCCAATTACGTTATGGTAAAATATCGGCCATCTGTTTGAATAATATTTCTCCTTTGGAGTTACATTTACAATGATATAAAGCTATGCGCATTTTATCTTCTAGCATATCACAACCTTTCATTGGTTCCATCTACCCAAGTAGCTGATTGTGGTCTTCTATGCCCTCCGGTTCCATTCTTATATTGTATGCACTAATTCCACATCGCTCTTTCCAATAGCTTGATCCTTCATGTGCAGTTAACAGTCTTCCATCTTAAATTCGGTGTAAACTCTTGATATTTTGCTGGGGCCTAAATTGGTGTGCATACCCATTTTCAATTATTGTTTGAAATAGTTTCTATTGTTATCCCTAAATTGTTAATATATGAAATCATTTCCAGTCCTTGATAACACTATGCTTTATTTACCTCTAACACACCATTTCGTAAGTTAGATTATATTTTATTTACAAAGCAGACATATTATTGATCATGATTTTTTTTATAAATCTTTTAGCATATATTGTCATGTACCGCTCTATGCAATATTTAGTAGTTTTTGATACAATTTTGTTAGTAAGAATACATAGGCGCATGCAACTTGAATAAGATGCCAAACTCATAAAAATTGCAATTTAGTAGTTACATGTCTTAACAAATAAAAAATGAGATGCTACCTGTCAGTGATGTGCCCTAAAAGAATTCAAGACTAAGTAGACAGATAGACAGCTTCCATTCATGATGGAATCCTACTTCATACTACAAGGACGGGCCAGATACAGTACACGAGCCTGGATTAACAACAAAACCAGACCTTTTAGCACTAAAAACATGGGAAGTGGAAGGTCTGTAATTATGTGTGCAGCGGCAGAAGTTAATGGACCGAATGACTATTTGTGTCCCTCAACAAAGCCAGACATTTATGTGCGCTCAGAATATTTTTCATTTTTGCCTTACACATGTGATCATAATTCTTACACTTTGTTTTGTCTGTTGATGGAGAAGGGCAATATCAACATCCGTTTGATACAGTCAGTGTCTTTATATTATTTAGACAAAATATCCTTTGAAACATATGCGGAATACTAGAAGTTATTTGTTTAATTTTTAGGTTTCTTGTTTCGTGTGCAGTGACTGACATGAAGAATGCATATGAGTCTCGAAGGGAGCCCTGAACAAACTGCAAATGATAAAACGTAGAGAATAGTAACGACAATTTTACACATATAATTTGTGTTCTGTGTATACCACTGTCAAATTGTCTTTAAATTTGCATAGTAAATGCAAACAAATTGAAGATAAGGAGATATGTGGAAAACACCCTCAATCTGGACAGCTTTTGTAGAAAGCCAAGATGTTTGGCAGATGATATACCTTTGAAAATAACGCGCGGAGTCGACATCTCAGCTGATTATTTTCAGTTAAACTCAGCCTGTATCTTGCCCACATATCATTAGGGATAATTTTGTCTCACTGAACATAGAAACATACACAGGTCTAAATTAAATAAGGGAAAGAACTAATATGCATGGAAACTTGGCTTATTTAATTCCTTTCTTGTATTTTTCTCATCATTAGACTATTCAGTGTTTTTTTTTCTTTAATAGAATCATCCCTTAAAGGGGATTTAAAGGGGGGGGGGGGAACAGAGAATTTTTATTCTGGCTACTAAAGTAATTTAACAGGTTAACTGGGGACAGGTCGTTCCCTGTCCCTACTGACCTCTCTCCCAAACAGAGGTCAAGCAGCTTGGCTTATTGTGTCGGGGAATGTATTTACTTATGCTATCTTGCTGATACCAAAACCAACAGCTTCAATTGCAAAATCAACATACTTTGCAAAAATTGTGGAATTAACTGGATCCACGATGTTGGGGCCAGTTTTCTATAGAGTCTGTGAACAAATTGAAAGGTTTGAACCATAAGTTAGTTTAGATTTTAACTACAGTGCACTGAGGTGGAACGAAACAATCTTGATCTTTTTCCGCGATAATAGAGGACCTACAATATGAGCCCAGAGCACGTTTCAACCAACTGATTTTGAGAGCGCTTCTCTAAACGTTTTATACCAACTTTCGATGACTTTTGCCTCTTCAGATAGTTAGCACACAAAAGTTGGTAAACAATTAATAATGATGCCTATAAAGAAAAGAAAGACCCTGGTCTAATTCACAATTCTCCTTTGATTAAACATGTTAATGGCCATAGAATTACTGCGATGTTTGTACTGGACTTACTGACGTGCAACGTCAACTTATTTCCAAAGGGCCTAAATGGCATGAACAACAGAAATTTACTCGAGGACAAGACTCGAAAATAATTATAGAAGTTGTTGTGCAGGAGGTGCTAGAAAATGAGCGGAGAGGATAAGTTTCATATGTTTGCCTTATATGAAAGGATAAGTAAAATAATGTTGTCTTCACAATCAGAATAGGAAAATTACAAAAAAGAAGCAAACAATCACCAATTCCTCTTCTGACAAACACAGAAATAGTTGAATGAATGCAAGAGATGCATGATAAATATGTTTTGGCACCTGTTGATAAAGCATAAAATAAAACATTTACTTTAAGGTTGGCATTGATGAATGAGGCTTGTTGACCAACTCAGTTTCTCCCACGTATGAAATAAGAAATAAATCATTGGATCCTATTTTGAAGTGCCATCTTGTATGTTCATTTGGTCTGAAATGTTCTTTTGTATATGTCCGTTCACCCAACATGATTTCACCTCCGAAACTGCATAAAATCATTTTGTGTCTGATTGATAACAAAGAAAAATGTGCTTTTGTAAAGAATTGTCAGATTGTTGTACAAAGGTTTAAAGAAGGTTTAATTCTTATTGTTGAATCACTGTCGTCAGATAGTATATAATTGTTGATCTGGGTGGGGGACGACAGCTCCAATTTCACCCCGAGGAAACCATTGTCAACCTCGAAATAGGTCTTAGTTGCCAATGGTTTCCAAAGGGTGACATTCTGTCTATCGGCCACCACCCAGGTTAACATGACATTTATTTTCTTGCACAGATAGTATTACTGTTGCACGCAAACAAAGGGAAACATCAGCAGAAGCGAAAAGAGCATTCTGGGAAACCGATAGTAGGAAGGAAAGCAAGTCTCTTAAGACCCCCGTGGACACTACGGAAAAAGGTACACGTGGCTTAATGTTTATTAACGTGTGGCTAGTTATACAGGAACAAATTTGATTGGTTCAGCTGCACTGCCTGGGATTACCCTGTGACATTCAGTGACATAATCACTTAAACCTCCAACGTCAAAATGGTGGACATGGGCTTCGCTTACGTGATCGATTCTCCCATAAGCATCATAATGAATCATTTATAGCCCTATCATGAACACGAGTATGAGGGCATATATAATCTTTTAATGGAACACCATAAATCCCCCTTTTTAAGTGTAAAATTGGCTCCACATTGATAATCGATGATCATTCATAAAGCTCAGGGTCATGCACTTTCAGTCATGTGAGAGATAGATAAATGTTACTCGTCATCAAGGGTAATAATGGTGCCACATCAAATGTAACACAGCTGAGAACCAATCAACTTGCTTGATTCTCCTTGAAGTGCAAACATTTTTATATAAATAAATATAATCGTGCAATGAGGGCAAGGTGCAAAAACTGCAGTAGAATATATCATTTCCATGATATCAAAGTGCTGAAAATGGGATGGCAAAAGCCGTAATTAATGAATTTTGACTCGCTTTGTAAATTGTAAAAAAATATTTCAATTTCGTATTTGATCAACTGCTATGACCATATTTCTATAAGGCATAAATAAAAACTGGTAAAAATGTTCTCAATATATGTAGACACCATGTCATGCACTGTATTTATCATTGCTTGTGTATGCTCTGCACGTGTTGCGAATCTGATGTTCATCAGTATAACGCGTGTACCTTTAACTTGCTCCACAACACCTTTTATTAATTAAAGAAACACGATGATCCTTAGCGCTATAATACAATATTAAAACATTTTTCCAATTTATAAAGTGAGCCAGAAATCATTACCTCTAACGTTTGTAACCAAACTTTCAGCATTTTTAAACCAGGCAAATCATACTTTCTACTGCATTTATTGTTGATATTGATTCACCATATAGGGCGTATAAAACATTATATTGGCTGTCCAATGTAAAAAACGTGTACTGCTGAAAATATTTTGATCATTAGGTACAATATTCATTTATATAATCATGACAAAGTACAGCATGTGTTTAGCTCTGGCTACAGGAAAAGAAGTGAGCTTGTAGGATGCTCTACGAAAAATTGTGTGGTACTGGGGGATTTTGCCCATTCTGAAATAGATTTATCTTAGATATAAACTAGTACAATATTCGCAATATATGCATAGCTCACTTTTATCATTTGTGCCGCAGTATGAAGCAGTGGCTGTGTTTTTTCTGAACGTGTCTCTATCCTAGTAGAGTAAGATGTTGCTGTGAGTTACGCATGTGGCTTCAATTTGCTCCACAGTAATATTTGTGCCTTACAGAAATTTACACAGTGAGTCAGAAATCATTAATTGTTATTTTTGCCATCAAATTTACATTTTATTGTCTGGAAATTACACATTATGTTGCATTTATAATTGATCTTAAAACGAGTATTAAGAGTGTATTATACAGTGGCTGTAAATGCTCTTAACTTACACTCACTGTCCAGTGAGGAAATACTGCTATAAACTATGTTGATAAGTAACATCCATTTATGTATTCGTGATGAAGACCAACATGTGTTCAGCTCTGACTGCAGCGTGGCGTCAAAATGTTCAATACAAAAAAAGATTATTTTACTCAGAGACATTACTCTTTTTATAAATAGATATATCTTACACTCAATTTATGAATTGGATGTATGTATAGCTTAATAACACGTCTTACTGTATTGGAGGCAGCGTATGTGCTCAATCTGCACGTATCTCCAGTGTCATAAAATACCTTATAAAGTCATTTATTTATCTGGACGAAAGGTGTAGCTGTAATGTGCTGCATAGGAATATATTAAGCCTTTAGGTATTATATTATTCAGAATTTAAAAATATGAGAGGGAAGTGTTTATTACAAGTCATGAGGTGAGTCAGGAAATAAAAATTTATACTTTGCAAACACACTAGCGCCATTTAAATATAGAAAGAACATGCATTATATTGCATTTATTCTTAATATTTAATACAATCTTTTAGACTTATCATCGTAGTAGTAGTAGTAGTAGTAGTAGTAATAGTAGTAGTAGTAGTAGTAGTAGTAGTAGATTATGGACCTTGGTCGAAAGCAATACATACAAGTTTTTAATATAATCATATAATAATACATGATAAATGTTTTGTAAATATTTCCATAATTATAGTCTAAATGCTGTTTATGATTGATTCTGATACATCATCAATAACTCAATCATAAAATCGATAATACATCTTTACCAATAGCTTATTACTTCTAGAACTCGTCCTCAATTATATCAGCTGCAGATTCCGGCCACTCACATTCAGTTCCCTCCCTGTTGGGGTAATATAAGTATACATTTATGTTTCCTTGATGAAGACTGTAACGGGTTTAACAAAGGCTACAGTATATCTAATGTGCCTGCAGGATGCTCCGCACAAATATCGTACTGTTCTTAGGGATATTGCTCTACATCAAATAAATTAAATATAAACAAACATTCCGTGCTCAACAATTTATAATATGTTGTGCTCTATCAAGCAGTGGCTGTACCGGCTTGCACCCATTTCCAACCTCATAAAGTAAGCTTTTGCTGTAAATAACGGGTGTGGCTGCAGTTGTCTCCGCAGAAATATTTCTGCCTCATAGAAATATGTCATGTGAATTAATAAGATACGTCATGGAGGTTTTTATTTTTCAATTTGCAACGTAGGTTTGTTATCAGTAAATGTAGTCGATACCAACCTTTTTTCTATAGGTTTTACACGTCCATACGATAAATAAAATGTGCAGTTTTGTGGGTCTAATCTAAAACATAGTTTATCTATGTAGGATCAAAGCTATGGAATCGGTGCGTGGCTCCATCTGTGCCGCTATCTTAAAACAATAACGATGGAACTAATAAAATGCCGTGCCATAAAGAAGCACGTGCCTTTTTGTACATATAAAGTACATGTCACAGTTCTTTTGGGAATATTATATATTCATATGAACAATTTGGTGAAATAAAGGCATTTGTCTTTGGAAAAGTGTGAAAGTGAGATATTCTACTACATTCTATTCTCTTATACCTTTCTGAGAATAAATAAAAATCTAAACACGGTTCTAACTGTTTTTGGACGGCTACGTTCCTAATTATCAGCCCTTCTATTAAAATCAATTTTCATTTGCAGGCAAAATTTACTTACCATACACATGTCCACACTTAAATTATACAGTCAGATAAACTCATTAAAAAGCGTTGATTGCAGATGGCAGATAAAGGCCTGGTAGACCTGTGTAAACGTTGTACATATAGCCATATGGGAATGGGTCAAATCATCCCAAAACGAAGCCGTTTTTATGTCAACAGGTGTTAAAACCATCCTATCCTATACATTTTGGAAAAAGAACTAGTGTCTGCAGTTAATGATGAATATTTCTAAGGTTGAGAGGACCGGTTTAAAACCACCAGTTGCCTTTTATCGGTGACTGCCTGTCTCAAGTAAGGATTGAAATTTGTTTCTTCACATTGGCATTGGAAAAGAAATGTTGATGCTTTGGCAAGTCTGAAATCTCTTTGCTGTCATTGTTGGGTTTGGAATTAATGAATATGGATCATGTGTTTCTGTACTATTTGAAAATTACTTCATTGGCTATGTTGTGCTGTGGGCTTTGTTCTCCGACTCATAGTTATAGTGGAGGTAGGCTGTGTTTATAATGTTCCAGATTCATAAATATCACAAAAACGACGTAGGCCTACTTTACTCTTTTCCTTTAAACTTAGCTGACTAACAGGTTGGGAGAACTAAAAGGTGATAGGCTTAACAGATGTCTTTTTATTTTTGGCAGAAAAATTGAAATTTGTGTTTTGAGTGGTTAGGCCTATACATTTTGGAAAAAGAACTAGTGTCTGCAGTTAATGAGGAATATTTCTGAGGTTGAGAGGACCAGTTTAAAACCACCAGTGACCTTTTATGGGTGACTGCTTGTCTCAAGTCAGGAGTCAAATTTTTTTCTTCACATTGGTATTGGAAAAGAAATGTTGATGCTTTGGCAAGTCTGAAATCTCTTTGCTGTCATTGTTGGGTTTGCAATTAATGAATATGGATCATGTGTTTCTGTACTATTATCCAAATGTTAAATGCTAACATTATAAACTCGTCCTAATGTCAAGTCATACCAATTCGAATTCGCCCCAACACCTGGGCCCGTATGCATAAAGGTAGTTTAGCTGTGGTTTAGCTTATTCCAGGGAACAACCATGGTGCAAAGGCTAATCCATATGCATAAAGGTGTTGCAAAGTTACCCCTGGTGTAAAGTGACACCTAGTTTAAGAATCCGTATGCAAGAAGGAAGTGTAGCTTAATCCATGGTGTAAATGGCCTGAAACTGCCCTAGATATCTACATCTGTCAGGGGGATAGTTTAGCGTAGGTGTAAGTCCAAGTGGAGCTCAATTTCCTCGTAGAGGAGGGACCAGTTATGATATGTAAAGTAAATAATCATACCACTGTACATTTAGTGAGTGTTGATATATGGTAAAATATCAAATAGTGATACCAATAGTACAAAAATATCAGCTCCATTTCCCATACCTTGTGCTTTTACCATTAATGAACAAAATTGTGCAGTACGGACATCAGTCATACATGCCAAATGGACGCACTATTTGAATATCAAATGTGTTTGCTCTACTGCAAATCTATATTCGAAAATACTGTAATTACAGAAATCCTAACTGTATCCATTACTAGTATAAAAAAACAATGGCAGTATGCTTGAAACTACATATTTTATTGCAAAACTGTTGTTGCACGCATCGAGGCATACATAAAGGCACAATTCTTTTACTTTCACTAAGAAATTGCTTTGAATGAAAACAAAATCAAACTAAGATTTTAACTTAGCCTGGATTAACAATTGATAGCCTTTATAGATATCATCTAACTGTTAAAATACCTGACAAGTCACATGTTTCACCAACTGTTCAATTCATTGCAAAGAACAAAAGTGATCTTTTCAAATTTTCAGCACCACGTTTTGCTTGACACAACAAACGTATAAATATCAACATAATATGCTACATTCTTTGAAACAATATCCTTAAATTAATGTCATAAGCTATCGAATAATGTCGCAGTTTAGGTCACTTTAAACATAATTAAGTATTGCATAGCAATACATAATCCACATGGTAAATAGGTGATACAGTTGACTCAATTTTGGTGTGTAACACACCCCTAACCTATAATGGGTCAACACACAATGGTGGGTGTACATGTTACCGCACATGAAGTATGGCTTGGAGAAACTAAAACAATATAAGAGGCCAAAGATCAAAGTCACAATGACCCAATTCAGCGAGCGACACACCCCTATGCCATGAAGTGTCCAGCCACCAAATGTGTTAGGGATAAGTCTTATGGAACAGGGAACATGGCTAGTATATGACAAAGTGAAACATTGTTGGGTGGAAAGGCAAGACATAAGTCACAATAACCTAATTTTGGTGTATGACACTCAGCTATTCTATAAAGTGTTTACACACAAAATTTGGTTGGTGTGGCCGAGGGTAAAGGATATTAAGCCTGGTCAAGGTAAAATCATAGGACGGGTCAAAGGTAGAGATCATAGTGATCCAATTTTTAGTGCATCATACAGGCCTATCCCGTGATATTTACAAAAGCCAAATGTCATTGGATTAGGTCTTATGGAAAACGATTGAAATATTTTCCGCGTTTCGAAGTAAAGCGGGACTTATTTTTCTGAATGTGTTAAGTAGCCTACGTGACGGAAAGGGGTGACGCAAGTACAGCGGATGCGAAGCATGGTCACGTGGGTTGAGTTGGTTATATTTTTATAGTGGCAATATATGTATTCAGTCACTCTAGGTCGGACCTTCAAATATACACTCAAAATTTATTAAAGACTTAAATTTTAAAGGAAGATTCTGTAACGAGTTTTATTTATTTATTTATATAATTTTGGAGGTGGAGTTCGGTATCTCACTCCTGAGGTTAAGGTTGCATGCGCCAAATACAGGTTTTCAGAGTTTTTAGGCTAAGTATTGTAATTCTAAAGGTTTTATCTCTGTTTTTTTCCTGGTGGCTACATTGACCAATGACGTTTCTTTTTCTATGCATTGCGAAGTTCGTTTCAGATAAATTAAATGCTTTTCGTCTATTGCATGCAAAAACTTACTTTTCATAAACATATGCAAGATGAAGGTTTCATGGCAAGATTTTGTTAACAAATACATTTATTTACGCGAATGTTCATGCATTTTTGTTTAAAATTTGCCGGCTACATTGTCATTCTGTCAGGCTAAATGTTATTTGGTTGTTAAGTTGTGTGTTAGATGTTTAAATTAAGTATAGTTAAGAAATATGGCGTGCACAAGCCGAAACTTCTTGTGGGGTTAAAGGTCGAGAAGTAGGTCACAGTGACCCAATTTTGGCGCATGACACTCCACTATTAAAGGAAGTGTCTGCACGCAAAATTAGGTTAGGATGGGCCCAAGGGTATAGGAAATATGGAACAGCCTAGCCCCTGCGCAAGGACAGACAGACGAGCAGACGTGTTGCAAACCTAGAGTACCCCCCGCCCCCTAGCTGGTGGGGGACTAATTTTTGCATGTCATAATATTATTTGAGAGTTCAAGCAAAACATCAACGAACAAAATTAACAAACATTAAATGCAAATTGACCTATCTTTCTAAACCGTTTCTATTGAAGGAGATATAAGTCCACCCGTGGACCGACTATCAGATAGTAGGTGCATGGTCCACCGAACCTATATTTTGTGGTACAATACAATATTAATAGTAACACTTGTGCCAATAATGTCTTCACCTGAGCCACGAATATAGGTTATACAGCATGTACGACACATATTATGACTCCACTCAGATAAATGATCAAAGCAAGTTGTTCGGCAGAATGAATTTCAAATATTGGAACCATCAAATGACCTTGGCTGCGTCTAAATATTCTAAGTGTTAGCATAATTTTCCTTCTTTAACAATGCTTCTGATATTATTGCGAATCTCTGACATTTCTTCAGATGTTTAGCAATGTGACCAGAATCTTTGCTGTAGAATGAAAAGCATTTTAACACTATAGTCTACAGTCTACATATTCAGCAACAAAAAACAAAACAACAACAAAAAAACAAAAACAAAAAAAACAACAAAAAAAAAAAAAAAAAAAAAAAAAAAAAAAAAAAAAACATCTTCCAAACATTGACTGAAGGGTCTGCATTAATAAGGCTGCCACTTGCTTCAGGTGGTATAGTTATGCACCTGTATAATAAGTGCAATATTTCTTTTCCGGGTCCATAAAGTAAACAATTGCGTTTAGAGAACAGGTTTTTTTAAAACTTCGCAGTAGAATACTCTACATACAATTTCCATATTGTTGTCTGTGAAGTGAAGGAGCACTTTTGAATGTGTGTTGGGGGCAAGTTCTGGTGGCAGAGACCAGTGTACTGTGCGTCACTCAGTCTGCCAGCAAGTAAACACTTAAAAAATTTCGTAACATGTTTTAAAATAATAAGAAGCTGGTTTTCAATACAAATGTGGTCCACTATGATGTGCAGTTGTGAAAAAAAATGAGAAAGCCGCATTGGATCCTTGTTGAGATATAATGGTAACGTCGTCCTCGTGTGCACCACTCAGACGCCCTAAAAGATAGATACAGATACTTTAAAGTTTCATTAACAGTTTAAAGATACAAAGAGGAAGCTAGTTTTAGATAGGAACCTTGTCCATCCAAATGCATCTCTGACAAAAATTTGGGAAAGTTGTGGTCAATTTTTTAGATATCGCGGTAACGGCGACAAGACAGACGAACGGACGGACGACACAGGGGCGACAATACTAAAAAGTGCGCATAAATACATATGCAAAGTATACATTTAATGAAAGGTCATTCACAGAAATGTATTTTCTGATCAAACAAACTGCTGTTTATGTGGAAAGTAATAACAGGATCACAATTGTTGCCTTTTCCACAATCTGCTGTTCATTACTTGTTTAAAAATGTATACATCGCATATGTCTCTTTGGATACTTCTTACAATGTGCAGCTAACAAAGGGATAACGAACTTATAACAGTGGGGCATAGCTAGACAACGTTCTTTTTCTTCATGTTGCCAATTCCCTTCCTCGTCTTTTTGGCTTTGCTGTCCACGCCTTGTGCAGCCATGGTTGTTGTGACTGGACTTTGGACAAAGGAGGTTATATGATGTAGCTATAAATTCTAATGTTATATTTAAATTCCAATGATAACTTACATCGTCATGTTTTCCATACCACAGACACATTTTGAGGATTAAATACACACATATAACTTTATTGTTTATAATGCACAGATAGAAAATCAGTAATATTTCCATTATTGACCACTGCGCATACAGTCATTTTCATTTTGACAAACATAAATCTGACGCCCCCTGCCTCCAGCCCGCGTCACGTAATGCAATCTGTCAATAAGTACGGACAGCAGTCACACGACTGTCCTCACTGTGCTCACCTGGGACAGGTCAGCTGGCTAGTGTCAGAAAAGGGGGTGAAAACTTGTACCAATGCCTTTTGTTAAACCGTCGTGTTATATATATATATAGCTTAACACCATCAGCACGTTAAAACAGATTCAAGTCGTTTGTAACAGCGCAAAGTTAATGTTTTTTTCGTTTTTAATGGTCATCATCCATACGGAAGAAAGCCTCAGGACTGCTGTAGGCAGTTCAGTAAAGTATCTTACAGATACGCTAAGGCCAACGTACCTTTGAACTACGTGTGCCTCTATGAGGAATACCTCTAAAAGATTAAGTATTCTACATCCTCATAAACGCCTTTTTCATGCAGAGCAGTTCTACGAAAACACGTTTTCGGTTATGAACATTTGGAAACAAAAATAGTGCATCATACTTCGCATATTTCATTGTGCTGATCTGGTTTGTGTCCCTCTCATGTCCAACAGCCAATTCCTACTGTTGTGATAGTTATTCTTCACTTGTGTATTCTAATTCTCATTAAAGAGTGCTCAATGTGTAATAACAATGGGCCAGTTAGTTTTGACAGGCCATGTAGGGCTAGGAAAGCAAACTTTTCATACACTCACATAACTAATTTGAGTCCAAATGTCACTTTAAATAGCATACAACTCTAAGAACGAATGTCTCAGAGGGTCTCAGAAGTCAATTTGTAAGATAATTTTACCTGGCAAGTTCAACTCACGGCCAACAGATTTGCATGAAGTAAACGGTGTTTAAAAGGTAACTTCGACAGGGATTTGGGAGGGTGTCAAATAGTCGATTTCTGGTATATATTTTGGTGCTTGAAAATGGGGAAACGCTACTAGTACCGTGTTTAACACTGAAGTTGTTTGCAAAACGAAAACAGTATGAATTGCAGCTTGATGTCAAACTCTGGTCCCAAGTTAAACTATTCAGCACAATTTCTCAAATTTGAAAGCTTTTATGATCAACGGATCTCTTGGAAATTTTGCACAAAATTCAACGGAAACTTTTGAAGGGCTCACCCTCCCACATGTCTATACCAGTCTGATTCTGTACATGTTACATGTGAATTCACCAAAAATATCATTATATCTTATAAATCGTATTGACTCTGTCTTTTGATTTACAACCAAATTTCTTGTACAAGTATTGCATTATATAATATGTGTCACTCTCATTTTGTTTCAGCATTTATTTCTCATAATGTAAAATGGTATGTGAAAAATGAAAAAGTGTTATTCCAAATGAGCTGATAATGTTTTTTCACCAAGTGAAGGAAAATCCACTTTTATGACTTACATATGAATGCACCCAATTTGATAAAGCTGAAACAGCTCCTTTCATGACAGAGTAACTAAAATGATAGTGGAATCTCCAAGAGCAGTTTTTCTTACATGAGAAATTAACTAACCTGGTATCAATTGGACTGATGAAAGTTGCAAATCGCTTTTTACTTGGAATTTTGGCAACTCATGGGCTCAACTAACAACGGCTAGATTCTGAACCTTAGAGAACTCAGTAATTGCTTGACTACTTATTTGTCATTAGGGACTCTGTTGACCGCAGAGTTACAAAATTTTCCATTACATCCACATGGACCACTAGTGTATCTATATGTGTCAAATGTCCAACTTCAAAACTTCAGCTTCTATAAGGGTTATTTGGAACTATGCTCAAGTAGATTACAAAGAACGTCATGATTCGCTATCGGCTGCTCCATATGATGCTATATTCACTGATGATGATGTCAGCAATATATGCAAAACTTTCACTTCTTTTTTAAACAATTTAGCTTCGTGACAAATCCTTTATGACAAATGTTCTCAGGTATCACATTAGAGAAAAAGACAGGGCCAACAAAAGGCAAAGAAATCGGGTGTTGAAACTGAGTGGAATTGTTTTTGTTGTTTAAGAATGGGGTGGGCGTCGATATGGTAAGAAGGGCCAAACAGGAACAGTTTACGAAATTTAAGCTGACAAAAATACTGAAATGATGACGAATTGTAAAAAGTGCTGTGGTTGGAATAACAATAAACCTATACCTTCTGTCACAGCAAAAGGATGTTTTAAATCCTGCTGAGAAAGCACAATCCCTGAATGATTATTTCTCATGTCAGCGCATACCTGATTATTGTTCTTCAGGACTACCAAGCCCTCGGTTGTAGCCAGACCAAAATCTTCATTTCGTTAGGTGACAAAGATGTTTATGATATTTTGAAGAAAGAAAAATGGAAATATATAAAACAAGAAACCAGGACGGTCTTCCAAATAAGGTATAGCGCCTTTTTACTTTACATATCTTTGTTCAAATAACCAGATTATTTCTTTTGTCTCTGAACTCCTGTACGTTTCCAAGCACATGGGCAGAAGCCACAGTATTGGAAATATGCAATTTAGAGTTATAGAATTTCTTTGCTTCTTACGAGATAGTCACTGAATTTAATTTGGGCTTCAGAGAGTTTGACTCTACTTTACAACAAGAAGTTGTTATTGTTCATTAAATATCTCAAGCAATTGATCAGGGTAGAGAAATAAGAGTGGTCTTTTTAGATTTATCTAAAACATTCAATCTAGTTTGGCATTTTAGTTTCCAATGTATGCTACGAAAACTTAGGTCAAATAATATCTAACCAATAGATAACAACGAGTTGTACAATAGGGTTGTGTTTCAGACTTCGCATTCATAATATCTGGCGTGCCGCACGGCAGTTTTATTGCGTTCCGCCGTGTTCCTTGTCATAACAAACGATCTAACAAAAGGTTTAACATTGAAAGCACATCTATTTTGCCAATAATACTTCTTTATTCGAAATTGTCAATACAGCCAAGGAAACAATCATTAGCTTTAGCGAAAATTTATTTGCTGTGAAAGATCGGGGAAAGGAAAAAAAGTAAATCGCAATCCCAGAAAGACGAGACAAATAGAGTTTTCTACGAAAAGGAACAACAGTTTAAGGACGTTTAACATTGATAAATGAGCCCGTAAAACACGTTAACGAACACAAAAATCTCAGATTGATTTTATCTGAAAATTTGCCCTGTGACAGTCACGCCAAGCTCATTTGTACCAAAGAATCATCATGCTTGGGTCGCATCAAATATTGATCTCTCCTTTCTATCTTGCAACGCTTTAGAAAGTATTTATAAAATCATTCATTCGACTTATTTTGGAATATGCTGCATTTATACTTAGCAACTGCTCACAAAAATGCTCAAATGTGCTAGATCTATTCAGTATAGAGCTACTCAAGATATATATCAGGTGCAATGAAAGCATGCAGTGGAATAAAGGTATCAAGCTGTTTCGGATGGGTGAGTCTAAAAGTTAGGCGTGAATATCTGAACCTTACCATGTATTATAAAATTGTGAAGGGCCTATGTCCCAAATATTCCAGAGCTCTGATTCCAGTTAATAACAGAAACAGGAAAAATTATACCTTTCCCAACATTAATGAGTAACTGGTGAGGAATTATTAACAATTAACTTTGTAAAATTCTTTCAATCCGTCAACGACTCATCTTTGAAGGGCACTACCGTTGTACATAAGAAATGCACTCTCTGTAAGTACCTTCAAAATATCAGTGAAAGTGATAAGTCCTCTCAAAGCTCCTCATGTAAGACATGGATCTCATAAGTTGATTATATTGTTAAATCGTTTAAGGCTTGATTTCAGTGCTCTGAACGCTCATCTATTTTGTCGCAATCTCGTGATTTTCCAGCTTGCAATTGCGGTTTCCAGTCCAAAACATTGATTCATTTTATACTGCAGTGCCTACGTTTTAACGATAACAGGCAATGATGTTCACAATAGCTACTGACATTCTTGGAACTGATGTTACAGGTATTTCGTTTGACCACCCATTACAGTCTGAGAAGGCATAACTACTTTTTGTTAGTATGCCATGTGCCTCATATGGTACAAAGTGTGTTATAGTGAGTGCTGTGGGACATCATATTTTCTCTACATGAAGGTGTAGGATTTTTTTTTCAGAGGAAATGACACTAATGAAAAGGGCCAGTGAAACTTGTATTTTTATTGATTGTGTATAAACGCATAACATTATAATTATGTAGGCATATATTTCTGTATTTTTTCAAACTCTTAGTCTGTGAAAATTGAAAGTTTTGACGGCAATATTGTACAGGTGACACTTTTGTTCAATTATTGAGTGCTGTCAAGGGTAAGAGCACACATGCGGAGTGTACATAGACAATGTATTTGTACTTTATATATTTATATTGTCTTTTTTGTCGACGTGCCTTGCACGTCGACCTATATTGACTGCTACTGACGCAGGTAGCAAAATGTGTATGGGTGGAACATACTGCAAAAATGAATGAAAATATACAGAAAAAAAAAAACGGATTTTGCCTTTCAATAAGCAGAGCCACTGTTGATAATATGAATTTTCAAATGCTTTCAAGTCTAGTCCTTTTTATGTATTTATTTTACTAATCGATTATTCTGCCCAGGGAAAGCTTGGGAAGTATTTCATAGTTAATTTTAATTATTACGTGTCACTTCAATCCACAGCCACGCATGCACTCCATACACCCAATTCAAAAGTCCCTACCATTTTTGGAACACTGCTGACCTCTGGTGACAGAAACCAGAATGAGGCCGTGGTGGACCACCAGTAATTAATTTTGTAATTTTAATTTCGGTAAGTTTAATTTATTCCTAATCATACACAGCATTCGACATCCACATTTTTTGGACATGTTGGAAATCGGACTGTGAACTTTAGTGGTGTTATAGTAGCAAAAGTGTTATGTGAATACTCCTTCAGTGCGATATGTCTGAACGAAATAGTAGCAAGAGAATCAGCTTGACATCATGGGGAGTTCATCCAAACATGTGTTTTGTCTGTGAAGGTCACTGTTGTGAGTAGCCACATGATTTTTGATAAGACATTGGCTAGCTTTAGAGTAACATGTGGTATTATATCATGGACAAATATTCCAAACTTTTGCTTGAGACAAAAGTACTCTTGTGATTTACATTAAACACCAGAACCTGTAGCAGACTGTATGTTCAGTACTCATACTGCACTTTTCGTTGCATTTTCGTGTAGGCGGGATTAACAGTTATCTAGTTTCAGTAATGTCAATGTCTGCTTTTACACCTGCCATTGAGTTAGCTCGGAGAATTACCATATTACAGTCCCAAACTGTAAATATGATTGTTTAAAGAACAAAACCCATTGGACAGATATCAAAGGGAAATCTATACTTCCAATCATTTGATATTTTTTTCTATCTTTGTACAGTTAGAAGCACCAGATGTTATTAATTTTTGCACATTAGAGTCCCATTCGGTAATGGACACTTGTTGCAGTTTGTTTATTTATAGGAGAATTCATTTACAATGCCCCATCTCTGCCCTTTATGGCAACATGAAGATCAAGTTTCTATAAGACAATAAACCCAGTAGGGTTCAGCCTGAAATAAACACTATATTGTTTTTTATACATAAGTTTTATAAATGAAACGGTTTGAGATGTGCTGAAAGACCTGTACCATATTTCGGTAATAAAAATGTTGAGGTTGGAATATTATCTGCCATACGTAACTGCACCTTGGTCATGCCTGCACTCTCATTTGTTAAGCTAGTGTTTGAAACACAATATATACCTGTGGGAATCGCATTGAATCGGGAAACCCAGCACCCAGCCCAATTCCTTATCTGGAGTCCGGCGTCTGCCGCAAGAACAAAACGGTGGAATTCGGCTGAGTGATATTGGCACAAGTTAGTAATGGGATGATATGGCGTTGGGACGACTTGCTACTGGGGTGGGTTGGTATTGGTGTAACAAAGTACTTGCTATGAGGATATCATCATGGACAGTTGTAATTATGGATATTATCAAGGACATTAAGATATGTCGGAATTATGAACATTATTTTGGACATTGATTAGTCTTAAGTTATATTAAGAGCCATTAAGGCTTTTGGTAATAGCCATTAAGGCTACTTATTAAGTATTGTTACTCTTAGTTCTTCTCTGGCGGGTCCCACCCCAAAATTTCCCCTACTTTAGATCAGAAAATCCAGTTGATACACGCTACAAGAGTACAAACTTAGAACTGCTATCTTTATTTTGTCCACGTCATTCTCATTCCTACTTCTCCATTTCTTTTTTTTTATATTTCGCATTAAGGTGATAGTAAATGTGAGGTTCACGTGACTTCTAAGTAATAAAACTGTCTGTGTTGGGGATTTCCACCAGAGTTGGGTATGTGAGAGCGAGCAAGATACATAAGCGATGTATTCTTGCCTGTACAACATCCATCTACAATTTCACTGTACACGGAACTTCAATATATAATATATTCAATTAGATCTGGACGAGAAGGCCAGCCATAAGTTGACAGTGGAACAACTTGACTGTAAATCAGATTTACACACGTCCCCATGGCAATGAAATAGCCTACCCAAGCCATTTCATGAGAGCCCTGTGTGTACACTGTAGACAAAGGCATATTATATAGAAAGGATATGCCAACAGCTATTTATAGCATAATAGATGCAGATGGAAATATAAGGACTATTTACAGTTATGGTTTCCTGTTAGCAAGATGTCACATCAATGAAGCTATTAAAGTGGCACTTGTGACATATGGATTGAGCGGCTGCTTACTTCGGTTTCGTTGAAATGTTCCTGAACGTCTATGGCAAGCCAACAGGGCCATAACGCATTGGTCTTACGCGTTGCCGAGCCTCCACTACGCGTAGTCGAGCCAACCAATGAGATTTCAGTTTCCACTACGCGTTGCCGAGAATATGTTTTCCACTACGTGTAGTCGAGCTTCGGCTACGCATAGTGGAGCAACTTATGGCACCTTTTGGCTGAAGAAAAGCAAACCAATCATTTACGTCCTTACAATCATTACTGATATTAAAACAGTAATTTCTCAACGCATAGTCGAACAGGTCTAATACAGTTTACAAGAGCATCAGTGATTGGATAGTTTGGCTACACGCTATGGGAGGCATAGCTTCTCCACTACGCGTCGCCGAGGCTCGGCGACGCGTTCTAGAAGAACATTTTCTCGGAAACGCGTAGTGGAAACTGTAATCTTATTGGTTAGCTCGACTACCCGTTTCCGAGCCTCGACTACGCGCAGTGGAGACTGTGATCTTATTGGTTGGCTCGACTATGCGTTGCCGAGACTCTACTACGCGTAGTGGAAACTGTAATCTTATTTGTTGGCTCGACTACGCGTAGTAGAGACTGCAATCTGATTGGTTTACTCGACTACGCGTTGCTGAGCCTCGACTACGTGTAGTGGAAGCTCGGCTACGTGTAAGACCTATGCGCAATGGCCCTGTTGGCTTGCCATAAACGTCTGCTGGAACATGACGTTTAAAACATTAAATACTATTTTTGATCTGCATGTTTTCTTTTACCATAATTCTTTTACCATAACAAAATTTGTTTTTAAGTTAGTGAAATAACATCGAATATACGTTCACATGCGTTTACTGTCATAACTCTATTTCGTCGCGTCAGAAGCCCCTCACACCAGCCTCGTATGGCTTCCATCACAAAGAATGTCTTCGTTTCGAGGGTATGTCTACATGATAATCCTTAATAAACTCAAGTACCCTGCCAACCCAGCATAGAAACCGAGCCCGTTGGGTGCAAAGGCAGCAAAAACAAGAGCCTTCACCAAACAGCATGGATGGACATGTGCTTACAGGCATGTTCCTATGCCAATGGAAGTCATGGATATACGTGAATTTTGTCGACGACGGGCGACCTTATAAGCAAACACGTAGTTCAGACACCAGTATTTGGTAAACCTGATAAAACTTTTGAGTTTCTTGACACTGCAGAACCATCTATCAATATACATGTGGATTTAGCAAAATCATTTGACAGTTACGAGTTAAATAGCATTTCCACACGTTATAACATGCCATTGATCTCATAGCTGAGAACTGGTTCCTTCATTAGCTTAACAGAGCTCAGTTTACCGTCCTTGATAATGTCCGTCTAAGATACGTACTGAGACCGACTGGCGTGCCTCGAGAATTTATACTTGGGCCTCCCCTTTTTAGCATGTAAGGGTGATATGCATACTGAGTCATCGCAATTGTATTCTATAATATATGCAGGTGATACCAAGTTGGTAAATTATCTATAGTTCTTCTCTTTCACATTATATTTTGGATTTGATTATCTGATGATTTCAGATGACATTAATGTTGACCCAAATAAAATGTGTGATTGTCAATATGTTGACCCTGGTATAATTGAGAGAAAATATGTTATATTACATTTTGTTACAAAAGATAATGACATTGAATTGAATTTGAAAATGTAATTTCTAGATTACATAAATTTAAATCAATTGGTCATTTGTTGGAGGAACCCTAAAGTGTAGTTCTCATACAAAACCTGAACATGTCAAATAAACTTTTCTCTATTGAGGCAGTGCTGGCTTCCTGTGTCATATGGCTGTGTAAACCAATGAATGAAGCTCGATTTGCTGATCTCCTAGGCTTTCTCTACCTACAGCAGGTGGACAGTACAGATAAGGTATATGAACTTCCACCTACAGCCGACATGTGCTCCACTGAAAACGTAGTAGTGACAAAATGATAAATTCAAACATTATTAATGTTAATGGTGAGTGAACATACAATAGAAGAAATTTGGTGCAGAACCAATGCTTTGTTTGCAGTACTCTGCATAATATTGGTCAGTAGGCTACCTTGCGTAACCAGAAATGCACAATTGGTGATGCAGCTTTAAAGCACACAGTTCCACGTAATATAGAGAATAAAATATCTCACCGCATTTTTTCCTTGGACAACTGCACAATTCCATTTAAATAAGCATTTATTTTCAGCCCAGAAGTCATGACACGGCCTGATATTGAACTCTTATAAAAAATTGGTTGTCTAAACAGCTGGTATATAGAGTTTCGAATTGAAATCCTTGTGTGGAGGACAATCATATTGCAGTCATAGGTGTGTCATATTTTGTACAACATTCAGATATTTTTAAGCTAATGTGAAGTATGGAAATTCAGATCTTCGTTCCGTTATAGCTAGTAGCACAAGCCCACTGGGCGTAATTAATGAGTCTATATGCTTTTTGATCAGTTTGTTAAAAACGTTTCTGTCTGAGCTGTTTTAGGATACCTCTAGCTGCTCTTGTAATGGCAATGGTACTACAGGAGCAATTTATACAATGAATCATTTACTTCCATGATGTATTTATTAATACAAATTATTTAGAGAAGGTAGTCCTGATCAGCACTCACACTATGTTCTATAAGAGCCATGTTACACACATTCACTCATACAGTCTTGTTGGTATAAATATAGGCTACAATATTTACTCTGAACAAAACGAAAAATGATAAAATTGATACAAAATGTGGCTAGTAAATTTTGATTAAAATTTATAGTTGATGATGAAATGCATCGATGTTGAAACCAAACAAGCGGGCTGTGTGCACAGCCCATGCTCAGCTGATCTAGACATTCGTCACACTTGCAACTCTATGAACTTGGGAAAGGATCAAGGTCACCCATGTTCTGAGTAAGTCTGACCTTTGTAGAAGAACATTTGCATGTGCAACATCAAGGTTCAAGTAGTTCTCAAGTTATAGTGAAGAGTAAAATTCATGTATGTTGTATTGTGACCACAGAAACGAGGTCAAGATCCTTCATGTACTGTCTAAGCATGACCTTCATACGGAAACATTAACATGTGCAGCATCATGGTACTAACTCAAAACAGATCGCAAGTTATCATGTAAACAGTAAATTTCGTGTCAGTTGTCATGTGAATTAGCATTAGAATGTCCATTGACTTACGTAGTAATCAACAGGAAAGCTGAATTGACCGATAAGTACCCGAATTGAAAATCTTTAAAAATCAGGAATCCAAAGCAGTGCCACCTAATAAACAACTTTGTTTGACCCTTCCACAAGAACATACCCATCCCATTTCAGCATTATCTGAGTGACGGTTCTAAGAGCAAGTGGAAAAATAGCAAAACCATACAAAAAAATCATAAAAAAATCGAAAAAATTGCAGCAACACCTGGTGAACAAATTGGGAACTAGGTGTCCCTGGGAGTGTCTATGTATGATATAAAAGCAATTGGGTAAGCGGTTTCAGAGGAGAAGAGTTTTAAGGTTTCCCCCCAAAAAAGAACAAAAAATATCATAAAAAATCCAAAAATCAGTAGAGCGTGAAAAATCATTAGAACATGACCATTGGAACAAGCCTGGTAGACACTAACCCAAGGTACATCCCCATCAAGTTTGAAGTAAATCTTGCCAAAATTATTGAAGTTATAACCATTATAATAAATTCCAAGGTTTAACTTTCCTATCAAAACTTTTGTAAAGATGTTTGAAAAAAAATCATAAAAAATCCAAAAATCATTGCAACATAACCATTGGAACAAGCCTGGTAGACACTAACCCAAGGTACATCCCCACCAATTTTGAAGTAAATCTGGATGACGGTTTTGGAGAAGTCGAAAATGTAAATTAGCATTAGAATGCCTCACGACTTACTTAGTAATCGATAGGAAAGGTGCATTTACCAAAAAGTAGCCGAATTGATAAACTCGTTACCGATCAGGAATCTGCAACATTCCCACATAGTGAACGACATTGTTTGACCCTTCCACAAGGAATATATCCACCACGTTTAAGCTTAATCTGAGTGACTGTTCTGGCTAAGAAGTAGAGAATAGCTTTAACACAAAAAAATCCTAAAAAAATAGAAAAAGTTTGCAGGGCCACCTGGTGAACAAAGTAAAAACAATAGGCGCCCTAGGTGTCTTCCTGTGTGATATCAAAGCAATTGGGTGAGCGGTTTCACAGTAGAAGATTTTTAAGATTTGTCCACCACCCCCCCCAAAAAAAAATCATTAAAAATCCAAAAATGACTGGAGCATGACCATTTGAACAAGCCTGGTACAAACCCACCCAAGGTACATTGCCATCAAGTTTGGAGTTAATCTGGAAGACGGTTTTGGGGAAGAAGTAAAAAATGTGAATTAGCATTAGAATGCTCATTGACTTCCATAGTAATCAATAGGAAAGCTGCATTGACCGACAAGTACCCAAATTGAAAAAATCGTAAAAAATCAGGAATCCGTAGAATTCTGACATAGTGAAAAAATTTGTTTGACCCTTGTACAAGAAATAGAGCCACCAAGTTTCAGCTTAGTCTGAGCGATGGTTCTGCAGAAGAAGTTGAAAATAGCTTTAACACACAGAACTTAAAAGGAAATGGCAGCGCCACCTGGTGAACAAATTAAGAACTAGGAGACCCAGGGAATTTTTTTTTGGTGTGTTATATCAAAGCAATTGGGTGAAGGTTTCAGGGAAAAAGATTTGTTTAGATTTGCCCAAAAAAGGACAAAACAATTCATTACAAAATACCAAAAATTACTGGACCGTGACCTTTTGAAGAAACTTGGTAGACACCCACCCAAGGCACATCCCCACCAAGTTTGAAGTGGATCTGGCTGACGGTTTCGGAGAAGAAGTCGAAAATGTGAATTGTGGACGACAGATGACAGACGGACGAAGGATGATGGACGACAGACCCTCACAAAAGCTCAGCTGACTGACAAGTCAGCTGAGCTAAGAAACAACATTAGAACGCCGTTGCGTTAGTGGTATAAATACTAAGATACACATGACGTACCTGTGCCTGAAAATGTAAGGACACAAAGATAAGGTCCAGATGGCCAAAATGATGGGGGCTTATACATGATAGGTACAAGAATACTTTGTTTTGGATATATTCAAATGTGGTAACTGTTTTACTTCTAAAATAAAGCTGTTCTTTACTTTGGCCCCCGTAAACTAAGCCTTCTTTGATCTGATTGGATAAGAATGAGAGGGACTACAATGTTCATGTCACTTTGTCTTGTGAATGGCTATGCACATTTGATACTGGTACAACTATATATGTGTGTGTCAGGTAACAAGGAGCATATTGTGAATGGCTATACACATTTGATACTGACATGACTATATCTGTCAGGTAACTAAGAGCACATTTGTGCATAATTCTGTACATTAAGGATGGCCCTGTGATACTGGAGCCTTGTCATACCATTTAACCTTTGATTTCTTTCCGCGTATCTGTGAGGCTCGCTTTATGACCTTTGCTTTGAATCTTCTAGCGTCTTGGTTCTGTGACTATTGTAACATGTTCATGTTTTAACAGAGCAGTTTTATTTCATCGTAGTATTGATGACTGAAATCGGTCCATAGTTGCCCGAATCTGTCAAAGGACCATATTTGTGTATTGATGATACCTCTCCTTGTTTCCGCTCAGTTGCACACTTGCCCGTTTGTGCAGATTGATAAAACAGGGAAGTCATACGAACTGCTAGTATGTGCACGCTTGCCTCCAAAACCGCTGGATGAAACGCATCTGAGCCGATTGCTTCACAAGCAATCAGCTTTTTAAAATACGTTCTCCTCTTTTTTGTACGACCAATTCAATTTGAATACATCTCCTTGCACTGTGTAAATGCAACATTGTATGTGGGCACTTTGCTCTCACACACTGACCCCCCCCCCCAAAAAAAAGTAAAATAAAATAAAATAAAAAATAAATAAATAAAAATAAAATGGCAGAACGTGTTAATTATAAATGAAAGAAAAAATGTTGAAATTTGTAAAATATTTTAATAAACTAGCCCAAATGTTCATCATTATATCATCTATGCAGATATTCAAAAAGAATTCGAATCTGGTAAGCAATGTAGGATCAAAATTAAGATAAGCTTACTTTGATCCGACATTTCACGAACAATTGTAGTGTGAACCACTCTGTTTTATGACTATTATACAAAGAATATGAGAAACATGTCAGAATTACGTCTTAATACTAATTTAATCCAGATTTTGAACCAGCTTTAAAGATGAAGTACTGGACTGAACTATGATTAATTTATTATAATGAAAATGTTGAAAACAATTTGGATTGTAGCCAAGAACACAAAAGTCTTATTTCTGGAAATTTGGATTCTCATATTAGGCCAAGGAGTCAGTATTTCAGGGTCAAAAGTGCATCAATTTAATTTTAGGATCAAGTCAGGATCAGATCAAATTCTTTGTGAATACGGCCACTGAAGACTACAAGTTCATTTAGTAACTAAAACTAATCATTGAAATAAACACTTCCACTTTCAAATTGTATAGGATTTTTCTGTCTAAAATTGCAAAAGTTATGGATTGTGAAAATAAGGGGCAAATGTATTGGAAAATAATATGAGATCTATTGGGAGGTAAGGCAAGTAATCCATTGTGAAGTCTTTT